>ML790197.1:210037-227922 GCA_009831015.1 Picea engelmannii
CTCGTACTTCTACCTAACAAAATACACCCAAGTGTATTGTGAGAAATAATCAATAAATGTAAGCATGTACCTTGATTTTTTGGTGGAAGGATGATGAAAAGATACCGTCAGATCACTAGGGATGAGTTCCAAAGGACATGAGGACCTCTAGGCCTTCCCTTTCTCAAACTTCTCTTGGGGATGTTTTCCAATAATCCATCCTTGACAAACTCCTTTGGAAAAATGTATTTTGGGAAAGTTAGTGACCATATCTAGTTTGTATAGTTGTTGCATGTATTTGAAGTTCATATGGTCGAATATCTTGTGCCATAATATACTAGTATCGTCAGCATGCGTTAGTAGTAAAAAAAAATGATATTTAGCAATGAATTTATTAAAAGTATACAAACTATATTGGTGGTTTACCTCACCAATAGGAATCATGGATTTATCATGCATATCGGATATGGTTATAGAATCAGGTGTTAATTCCACCCCTTTTCCTGTACCATAATGTGTTATGTGATAAACAGAGACCAGATTCATAGAGAGTTTTGGAACATGAAATACATTCTCAAAAATTCTATGTTCGAGTTCTACTCTCCCTTGGTTAATGACCTCAACTAGGCTATCATCTCCCATGAGGATGGGAGTACCGATGCATGTATAAATAGAAGATAAAACATTCTTTGTAGTTGTCATATGGTGGGATTCACATGAATCTCAGATCCATGCATCATGAGAAGAGTTAATGGAAATTAGTGCATGAGAATTACTTCATTTGGGTTGTTCTTTTGGCTTCTTCTTGGCAGCTTCAGGAATTTAATCCTCAAGTTTTTTCTTATGAAGAATATGTGCAATATGACGAATCTATTTCTTCATGCATATGGACTCAAGATGATAATCGTAGTTTCAGTAACCGCATTTGGTCTTCCCTTTCTTTCCTTTTCCACCTTTTGGATCTTGGGGAATCATCGAAGGGTTTGGAGTACCCTTCCTTGTTTGGATCTACATGTGCCTTTCCCTTGTATTTTTTCTTTGTATTCAGATTTCATGAATTGTTTCTCTCACGCACAACAAGTGAAAGTGCATTGGATCCCTTTATTATCCCCATATTGATGAACTTTTCTTTCTCATGTGTGAGGGATTCAATAAATTGATCTAATTTCGGCATTTCCCAGATTGATCTTGAAGTGAATCTGTTTGTATGAAAATATGAGATGAAAAATATTGATGTTAGTGGTAGCATCGGATGGGCACTTCCTCATTGGCTTGTGTCTAGCATGTGGAAATCGTCAAAATCCTAGTGTGAGTTTACTTTAATTATAAGGAATCAATTAAAGTAAAAGTGTTTTTTTAGTTAATCGAGTTATTTAAGGAACATGCTTTAGCATACAACATGTAATCTAATTCTAAAGTGAGTATGAGAAGTAATATCAGCCCTAGATAACTTTAGAGATTAGAGATAGAATATAACTCATGATTATAAAAGAAAGGCTAGGGTAAAGGAGAAGAGATTTTGGGAGGAAATCACTTGTGTTGAGGGAATCGACACAGAGACCTTGGTGAGAGACCAAGGTGAGGATATTTGGTGAGATGCCAATATTGGGAGACTCGTGGTGAGATGATAAGAGAAAGGATGATTGTTGGTGAGATGATAAGATCAAGGAAGACTCTTGGCGATATTCCAAGAGAAAGGGACCTTTGGTGAGATGCCAAGGTTGGGATGTTTGGTGAGATACCGAAATCAGGTACCTTGATGAGAGATCGAGGAAAGACTTTTTATTACATCAGAGTGACAATATATCATAGTTTGGGTGAAGAGATAGAAGTGAGGAGAATGTTGGTTCTAGGTTTCTTAGGACTATGGAAGAAGTTACAATTCATTGTTATAGAGTATCAGGGCAGCTACATGATCAGAGATAAGTATTAAGGGTTACATGTTTGGTTATGGTATTGTACATGTTGATGATACATGATGGTATGGTACCTCTTGGTAATGTTATGGTACATTTATTAGAAGAACTATTGGTTATCTTAGCATTTGGTTTGAGGTACATGATTGGATGCATGTCTTGTTCATGTTGGTATAATACTTGTTGAGGCATATCTTGGTTCTTGGTTTGACACATGATTGACGACACTTTATGTTGGCATAGTGCTTTAGGCACATCTTGGTGATATTTTCATATTGGTTGAGGTTTGTGTGCATGGTTGGCACATGGTATGGTATAAGTGTTGAATGTTGATGTTCATGGTTGATGTGCATGGTTGTCACATGGTATGGTACATTTGTTGATGATGCAGGTTTGTGCATGGTTGATGCACTTGTTATGGTACATGGTTGAAGGTACATGTTGAGGTACAGATTGATGCATGGTTGATGCATAGTATATGTTGGTACTTGTTTGAGACACATATATTGTGATGGTATGTGGTGATGTTGTAGAGTCATGTGTTGGTTATGTTGAGAATATGTTGAGATATGATCTTTGTTATCTTGGCATGAGTTGCATGCAAATGAGAGTGGATCTAATTTCATGGATGAGACAGTGATTGATTGGAGAGGTTGATGTGATAGTGATAGGTTGGACAAGTTGATGTAATAGTGGAAGTGGTAGTGGAAGTGATTGTGTAAGTCATAATTGGTCTACACTAGTATTTCAGGGTGGTTGGATGGGGAAATGAAAGGGGGTTGTAGCCTCTTTCTAGTTGGTGTTGGAGAACTTAGAGAGTTGGATCTTCCTTCAGGTTGGAGCCATAGAATCAGGGGCTGTATCCTCCTTTGGGTTTGAGCCATAGAATTCAGGGAGTTGTAGTTTTCTCTAGGTTGGATCCTGTAAATAGGGGGTTGTATCCTCCTTCCAATTGTAGCTTGAGACTTGGGAATTTGGTGATTCCTATGAATGCATTCTTGATATATATAAGAAATCATTTTTTGGTTTTCTCCCATTTGGGTTTCCATGTAAATACAAGTGTATTGTTTTCTTGATGTGATGTTGATGTGATATTTTTATTATTACATTATTATGATATATATGTTGAATGAAGTCATATATGATACATTGATGATAAATTGTTGAACAATGTTGATAAAGTGAAAGAATATATATTTTGGTTAAAAGTGGTATAAAGTGCTCATACTGATTCACCCCCCCCTCAGTATTCTAACAATTGGTATTAGCGCAGGTTCCTTCAAGTAAATAGTTTAACAACTAGAAGGTAGATAATATATTGCAGTGTGAATGGAGCACCAATGTTCAATGATCAGAATAGTATGAAGTATGATGTGTGGAAAAAAAGAATGAAAACCATTTTACAGGAACAAGGGTATGATGTTTGGAAATCATTTGTTACAGGATACATCGCTACAAAGAAACTTCCAAAGACTACATCCAAGAAGGAACTGAAAAGGAACAACAAAATAAAAATGGATTTTATATTAGAGGGATTTCCTGATTCAGTGAAGGACAAAGTGGGAAAATGTTCATCAGCTAAAGAACTTTGCAATAAGATTCATAACATCTATTCTTCTTCCATCACAGAGTCAGAGATTGGTAAATAATATGTAGGTAAAGAACAAGAGGTAAGATGTTCATCATGTCAATCATATTCAGAAGAAGAAGAGTATGAAGTCAAAAGAAGTGTGTATTTTTTCTTTAGTTATGAAGAAGTAAGGCATCTTGAAATTTAATGCCCTTATTTGAAAAGTCAAATTTATGAGATAGAAAATACAAATGAAATAGAAGACAATATTGATATTGAAAAGGAAAATAATCATGAATCATAATTCAATCAACGAGAAAGAGAACTTGAAGATCAAATAATCACATTGAAGATCCAACTTGACGAAGAAAAACAAACAGAAGAAGTCATGAAGATTTATATGATGAAGATTGAAGAAGAGGTTGAGAATCTTGAAGAAGAAGTTGTTACATTGAAAAGTAAAATCATCAATCTTAGAAACAATGTTGAAGAGACAGAAACATCCACATCAACACTAGAGAATGAAGAGAAGCATTCCAGGTTGCCAAA
The DNA here is from genome assembly GCA_009831015.1 of Picea engelmannii. NCBI lineage: Eukaryota > Viridiplantae > Streptophyta > Pinopsida > Pinales > Pinaceae > Picea > Picea engelmannii. The sequence continues at coordinate 214,052 of ML790197.1, forward strand.
AAACAAGAATAAAGAAAATAGTAAGAGTTATGCATAAGTAATCAAAGGAAGGAATCATGTTCAACAAGAATCAAAGAATAACAAGTATAATAGAGATACATATTCAACAAGGCCTACCACTTTTAGGGAGTAAATAATATTCAACCATAATGAAGGGATTCAAAGAAGAGAATATTATGATTAGCCAAGGCAACAATTCAGATGGACTACACCACAAAGAAGATCATTCACTCCTAGGTATGTAAATTTCTTTTATGGTCATCATTTTTATTGTACTAAATTTGGACATAAGGTTGCAGATTGCAAGGATTATGGAAGAAATGTTCAAGCAAGAAATGCTTACGTGTCCCCACATAACATTGAATGTTACAAATTCCATAACTATGGACACATAGCTCGTGATTGTAGAAGAATGATCGATACTTCTATGAAAGAGAACACTGATATCATATGTAAGAAAGTATGGAAAAGAAAACAAGAAGAAAAGGTGAATAAAGAATAGGTCCCAAAGATCATAGGATTTACAATAGTGCGAGAAAGGAAAGAAGAGAACATGAATAAGGAAAAGGTTCAAGATATTTTACTTTCAGGAATTGTAGTGGAATTTCAATCCATAAGGAGAAACGATGAAGTCAAAGTTCAAAGAGATGATGAGTCTACAAAAAAGGAGGAAGATTACTACGCATCAGAGCGGGTATTTTTCTGAGCCATCCGGCTTGGAGATTCCTAGTAAATATGTATGTTGAATAGGGGGAGTCATTGCATTAGCTACTACATATCAAAGAACCATATTTAGAGTAGTATGAAGTGTTTACAGAGAAAGATTCAGAGCAGTCAGAAAATAGAAGTATGGAGTAACAGATTGACCGGTTGAGAAGTAGTGTTTCCACATAGGTCTCGGTTGGTAGTTACACAGGAAGAAGTTTATGATTTTATTGCATGTATGTATTCAAGCAGGGATATATTAAGTACGAATTGTTCCATACATGCAGAATTTGATGATAAGATAGATCATATCAGTGGACATATTTGATTCAGTATGATAAACATAAACATGTGATGATCAATTGTAGTATATTCAAGTGAATCCTTCAGAATAGTATGGTGACAGATGAGTCAACATTGTGGAATGTTGAGTAGAAGAGTTATGGAAAAATTGTGACATATGGATAGAGATGGAGATGCTTCATAGGTACATAGAGCATGGTTCATAAATGATGCATAACAGTGTATTTACGATTGGAATCAATGGAATCAGTTGGTCAGAGAAAGGCAAGGAGTGAAAGGAATAGAAGAATAGGGAAAGAGAAACCATCAATAGAAGCTATATCCTTAGAAGGACATTGTTGAACAATATGGTCAAATGAACATGAAAAGTAAATGAAGAAATAAAATTTTGAATGCTTTTTATATATGTCAGTGAAATTCAAGAGGAAGCAACAATGGAAAATAAGAAATACTGGAGGAGAGGAATCGAAACATTTCACAGGTAGCTCTACATCTTGCAAAGAAGGAAAATATTCATAGAGAGAGATCGAGAAAGGAAGATCAGTAGCATGCAGACATGGGGAAAAATACCCACAGGGGGAGATATTATTTTACCTATAATTGGTTAGAGCGGTTACTGTATCAAGGAGAGTTATATTTTGTCAAAGAAGGAAATAAGGAACAAAGGCATGGTAACAAAGAGAAATAATAGATGCATGACGATAGGGGGAGAAGCCCCAAGGAGAGATACCCTTTGCCATTGATGTCAAAGGGGGAGAGTGAGAAACATTGATGAGGAGAAATGGTCACAGGGGGAAGTGAGAAACATTGATGAGGAGAAATGGTCATAAGGGGAGCATGACCATTGGAGCATCACTGTTTCCATAAATGTTTGTGTTTCTATCAATGCCAAAGGGGGAGATTGTTGGAAAGTTGGCTTTCACACTTGGTTTTCATTGATGTCAACCCTTAGATATTGAATTAAACCCTTGGATAGGTCTAGAGATGTTGGAAAATTTATTGACATTTGTATAATCGAGATTGATGGTGAGTTATTTGGGAACATTTGATGTTGTCTACATGTAGCCCCAAAGGTGTGGTTATGGGATCCAAAGTTGATTGAGGGATAATGACATGAAGGATAGTATAATTGTAGTTAATACTATCATATATGGATAGTACACACCATTCCATTACCATTGATATGTGGAACACCACGTAATTCCTCACAGTTAGGGAGATATGGCCTTGTGAAGTTGGAAGCCCCGAAGAATGGTCAAGAACCTCTAGTTGGTTACAAGTCAATGAATGAAAGGGTAAAGTGGTTGCAATAAGAAATCTCTAGAAGCCCTAAATTTAAGTTAATAGGTTACCTAGAAAAATTATAAATAACACTCAAAGATTCATTCACGAACACATTCACACACTTACATTGAATATATATCTTGTGAATGTTATGGTGTAGCATTATGATTTTTCGGCTAGTTTGTGACAGAGAATTCAGAGGTAGTGAAGCGGGAGAAATGTGAGATTTTCAGTATTCCAAAAGAGAGAAAGAAACAATGAGGAAATCCTGCGGTTTAGACATTAATTTTCCCACGAGGCATCCCCGCGCGTTGCCTAGAGGTCATCATGTTAGGACCTATGTGACAGAAGGTATTTGTCTTGCAGGGACAATACATAAGTGAGGAGGATTCTAGTTCTAGGTTGCTGAGGACTATGGAAGAAGTTACAGATTAGTGTTACAAAGTATCAGGTTAGCTACATGATCAAAGGTAAATCTTAAGAGTTACATGCTTGGTTATGGTATGGTACATGTCGATGATACATGATGGTATGGTACCCCTTGGTGATGTTATGATACATTGATTAGAAGAACTATTGGATATCTTGGAATTTGGTTTGAGGTACATGATTAGATGCATGTCTTGTTGATGTTGGTATAATACTTGTTGAGGAATAGCTTAGTTCTTGGTTTGACACATGATTGAGGAAATCTGATGTTGGGATAGCTCTTGAGGCACATCTTGGTGATATTGGAATATTGGTTGAGGTTTGTGTGCATGGTTGGCACATGGTATGGTACAAGTGTTGATGATGTAGGTTTGGTGCATGGTTGATGCACGTGTTATGATACATGGTTGAAGGTACAGGTTTATGCATGGTTGATCCATAGTACAAGTTGGTACTTGTTTGAGACACATATCTTGTAATGGTATGTGTTGATATTGGTACATGCTTGGTAGAGGCATGTGTTGGTGATGTTGAGCATATGGTTTGAGATATTCTCTTGGTGATCTTGGCATGAGTTGCATGCGAATGACAGTGGATTTGGTTTTGTGGATGAGAAAATGATTGGTTGGACATGTTGTTGTGATAGTGATAGGTTGGATAGGTTGGTGTGACAATGGAAGTGGCAGTGACACTGGCAGTGATAGTGGTAGTGATTGTGGTAGTGACAGTTGGTGTACACTTATATTTTAGGGTGGTTGGACGGGGCAAGGAAAGAGGGTTGTAGCCTCTTTCTGGTTGGTGCCATATAACTTAGGGAGTTGGATCTTACTTCATATTGGAGCCTGAAAATCAGGGGGTTGTAGCCTCCTTCTAGTTTGAGCTAGAGAATTCAGGGAGTTGTAGCTTCCTTCAGGTTGGAGCTTGTAAATAGGGGGTTGTAGCCTCCTTCCAGTTGTAGCTAGAGAAATAGGAAATTGGTGCTTCCTATGAATGAATTCTTGATATATATAAGAAATCATTCTTTGGTTTTCTCCCATTTAGGTTTCCACATAAATATTGGTCTATTGTGTTCTTTATGTGATGTTGATGTGATGTTTCTTATGATTACATGCTTATGATATATATGTTGAATGAAATCATAGATGATACAATGATGATAAATTGTTGAACATTGTTGATAAAGAGAAAGAATATATATTGTGGCTAAAAGTGGTATAAAGTGCTCATACCAATTGACCCCACCCTCTTAGTATTCCAACAGTTGCAGTGTTGATATTCGCGTAAAAGGAAATATATGGGAAATTTCAGCAGTAGGTTATCAAATCAGATCAAATCTTGGAGCTGAGTATTCAAAGGAGAGAGGGATTCATCCTTTGAGAAAAAATGGTGAACATATTGAATATTGAGGAAAGGTTGGAAGGGGAAACCAAATTCCTGGGTTGGAAGGCAAGAGATATTCTTCTATTGCAGGAGAATGACCTCAAAGAGTGCGTTGAGGGTGTGGTTGCAAGTCCTTCTGATCCATAGGAATTGGCAGCTCACAATAGGAAGGAAGTGAAGGCCAAGCAAGTGTTGCTAGAATCTGTAAAGGATCACTTAATAACTAACATTGTTGAGAAGAAATCTTCCAAGGAAATGTATGATGCTTTGGTGAGTCTATACCAAAACATGAATATAGGAAGGACGTTATATTTGAAGCACCAAATTCAAGTTGTCAATATGTTGAGTGAGGACATGGTTGTCCACTAAATTTGAAATATTACATATATTTGAGATCATATTGCAGCCATTGGTGAGATAGTACGGGATGTTGAGTTGGTAAATGTAGCATTGAGAGGTCTTCCTAAGAATTGGGAACCTTTTGTGCAGGGAATCTGTGCAAGAGAGAGGATGTCACGGCTTGATAGGATATCTACTGATTGTATCTAGGAGGAGACTCGATTAGTGTCCAGGAATGTTTTGAAGAGTAGCAATGATGAGAACCTTTCTCGTTCCAGCAAGAGAAGGAAGGGAAAGATAAAAAATATTGTCAATAGAGAGTATACCACTCAAGATGGAAATAATAAAAAGGACATGAGAAAATTCAAGTTCTTTGCATGTCACGGGTTTGGACATTATGCAGGTCAATGTACAGAAAAGAAGAAGGGGGGGCATGAAATGTAACCATAGGTAGTTGTGATGAAAAATACTCAAGTGGATGATTTTTGCAAGAATTTTGAATAGACAAAGTTATTACTTGTTTCCTAGACTTCCTTAGGTACCATATCAGTTGGTACATGGTTGATATATAGTGCATCCATGTTTCATATGACAAGAGAACAAGAAGTGTTTGAGAGATTCACATCTTCTAACTTAGAGATGCATGTGGAACTTGGTATTCGGACCAAGCATGTAGTGAAGAGATTTAGAAATGTGTAATTCCAGTTGAAGTCAAGAGGCGCATTGAAAGTGAAAAATGTACTATGAGTGCCATAATTCAAGAGGAGTGTGATATAGATCATTTTCAATGATTGAGAAGAAGGGATATGAGGTCTTATTCTGATATGGACATAAACACATTATTCCCCGAGGATATAGCTCATACAAAGTAGTTATCTTTGAAGTTAGAGAGAGAAACCTGTATAAGATAAAGGGACATCCTATGTGAGAAATGGAAAGTAGAAGAGTGGCAAAAAATGAGCAGGTGGCTTCAAAGGTTGAGAAGCTCAAAGGGAGTTAGCCTTCAAGATCAAGTGGGAAGGAGTAGCCTTCAAATTCTATCCATAGGGAGTCATGGTATGAGATAGCCATCCAGGATTTTCAGGAGCATGAGGCTTCTAGGAGCATGTTCAAAGGCAGTGAGTCTTTAGAGATAGGTTATATCATGATGGCAAGGATAACGTCTGTGTCATAGGGACCATCCAATCAAGTGGATTGGAGAGCAACCATGGTAGAAGATCTGGTAGTGAAGACAAATCCAACTCCAGGGTGGATAATTACCTTCCTCTCATAGAGAGAGTGGTGATGTTAGTGGTAGCATCATATAGGTACTTCCACATTGGCTTGTGTCTAGAATGTGGAAGTTGTTGAAATCCTAGTGTGATTTTACTTTAGTTAAAAGAAATTAGTTAAAGTAAAAGTGTTTTTTAGTGAATTGAGGTATTTAAGGAACATGCTTAGCATATAGCATGTAATATAAATCTCAAGTGACTGTGAGAAGTAATCTTAGCCATAGATCACTTTAGAGATTAGAAATATATTGTGACTCATGATTATAAAATAAAGTCTATGGTAAATAAGAAGACGCTTTGGGAGGAAGTCACTTATGTTGAGGGAGTCGACATAAAGATATTTGTGAGAGACCAAGGTGAGGATCTTTGGTGAGATGCCAAGATCAAGAGACACTTGGTGAGATTCTAAGAGAAAGGAAGACTCTTGGTGAGATGATAAGAACAAGGGAATTTAGTGATATGCCAAGGTTGGGATATTTGGTGAGATGCCAAGATCATGTACCTTGATGAGAGATCAAGGTTGGATCTAGCAGAGAAGGAATTTTTCTAGTGAGAGGAATGTATAAGAAAATAAGGACTTTCCCTTACATGAGAGTAGGGATATCTCATAGGTTGGGTGAAGATATTTCATCCAAGTGTTTATGTCAAGAGGGTTGGATGACAAATTACCGTGATTCAATATATTGGACAGGTGGAGAAGGAATTCCATCCAAATATCATATAGGTCAAGGAGAAGAGAGAAGAGGAAACTACAGGTGGGTTTCAGAGGATAGAAGCCATAAGAAAAGGGTGTGTCATATAGAAGTGTCCATATGGGTTTTCCGTACATGTACATGATTCATAGTGGAGACAGTTGTGTATGTATGCGGGTCAGCTGAAGGAAAATCAGGTACACCTTGAAAATCATGTTGTTTATGGGCCATACGACAGAGAAGACTTGGTTAGGTTTGTGTCTAGTTGTATTTCACTTCGTGATCCATTTTTCCTATTCGAGAGCCTTGATTTGACCTAAATAAAATAATATTGGAACTGGTTTTCTCTCATCAATTTTTCCAGGGGTATTTTACCCAAATATATTGGTGTCTTGTGTGTGAAATTTTGGTTTCTTAATTTATTCTTACACTGCATGTTTAGTTTATTACTCAGTTGTTCTTTTAGTAGATAAATTTTTATTTTTTTTAGCTAACTATCATGTGTTGGATAGGGGAATATAAGCATGGTATCAGAGGATACCAAGGGTTGTTAGAGTTTTTTTCAACAAAAATAGCATAATTCAGACAATTTTTTGTTAGAATAGAAAGGATCAACTAGGTTTATTTAGTTTATTTATCAACACCACGTCCCTTTATATGAAGGAGAAGGGACTTGAAATTTGTAAAGAAGTCATGGATGTTATCAAAATTCCTATGATCTAAAGAATTTAGCTCGACATTGAGCATATTTCCTCTCATTTCATCCTTTTTGCCAAAAAAATCCTCCATCTTTGTCCAAATCAAATTTGGTCTGGTACAAGATTCGATGTGAAATAGATGCTTGTGGGACATAGACATGCAGAGGATACCATAAGCCTCATCCATGCGGTTGATATACCTATTCTTATCAATAGAAGAGTTTGGATCCACCTCTATAGCCATGGTAATCTAGTACAAGCCTTTGCATCTTAGTTGATGCATAAGTTTTAGCTTCCACTCGAAGTAGTTATGAGGAATGAGAAGTATCGACGATGAGTAATCCATATTTTCTGACTTCATCCTTCTCATGTAACTACAAATATAAATGCTTATGTGTTTTCTCCTAGCATTCAAGGCTCTTATACCATGTGAATTTTTCACAGTGAAGCTATCTAGTAGAAAATGAACACACAAATCTTGCAAGAGATAAGAGAAGAGAATAGAATGAAAGAATTATATTAACTAATGAGTAAAATAGTAAAATACACATTATAATGAAAGAACTACAATTGTGTTACTTGATTTCATTACAAGGAGAACACCTTCTAGCATAGGTTTTTGTGAAGGTTTTTAGTGTTGCAAAATTTGCTAAAATTTTCAAAAAATCCTCTGCTACAACCTCCTCTATTTGTTGGATAAGTTTTAACGAATGTTCCATATAAATAAAAAAAATTGGGTGAGCATAGGTTGTAGAGAAGGTTTTTTTCATTTATTTTATTGTCAAAATGCACTTGTGTACTTACATAAATGAGAAGCATTGGTACTGGTGTGTATAGATAAATGAGAAGCATTGATGGGCACACATAAATGAGAAGAACCAGAACTCACACATAAATAAGAAGCATCAATGTGCACACATAACTGAGAAGCACCGATGCACACACATTAATGAGAAGCACTAGTGCACACACATAACTGAGAAGCGTCAGTTCCCACACATAAATGAGAAGAACATGTGTGCACACATAAAAGAAAAGCACCAGTGATTTTTATTTGTATGCATGCATAGGTACGTATCGTAATCATGCACATCAAAATATTTTGAAATTATACAAATATAATCGTACATTATGTCATTTAAAGCATCATTGCTTTCTAACAATTTTTAACAACTATGCACATAAATCATAAAAAAACACCATTTGTTGAGTTCAAAAGAATGCAACACAACAATATGTATATAAGCATATAGGGGCTTCTGCAGTGGACTATTCAAATCATGAGAATTATTGGTTAGTTGTGACTAATACTTATGGATATGGGTCATAGATTAATGACTTACACTATGCAGTTAATCCTGAAAACAATATCCAATATGTATATATTTTAATTAATTATTATTTTACAAATTTTTAAATAATCATCTCAAAATCAAATATATGTTATAATAATATTGATATATATATATATATTACAAAAAAAAAAATAGGATTTATATATATAAGGTGTGACCGAGGTCGCTAGTGTACAAAAAAAGGGGGGTGAGACTAGATTCAAGGACCCATTATCTTGATTACAATATTGTTCTACTAAAACTTGTTCTCCAGAAACTGAGACTGCTTATTTAATTAGGACTTGCTAGTCTAGCTATTGTTTGCAGCCTACACCATGGCTTTTAACTACATACAAAAATTTACTAGAAACCTTTCTTACTCCTTCATTTTCTCTGTTGTAGTCTATGGATTGTCTTCATTATGTTGCTCCAGTGAGACGTTCAGATCAGGGAGGGTCGGGGCTTCTCTGTTCTCCCCTTCGTTGCCTTCAAAGCTGCTACTTTGTCTTTCCACCTCTTGGACTCTATTTCCTTTTTCTTTCTCTAAATTTTCTCCTTGGCTTCCTAGAAAGTCCACTTCATCCTGTAGTTGATTGATCAATGAACGATGATTTGAGAGTGTTTCCAGGGTGAAATTCAGGGTGGCGTTGTGGGATTCTAGGTGCATCGCTAGGTACTGGGTGGTGATGAAGTTATCTCCCACTGTTTCCTCCTCTCTTACTTCATGGGTTTGGAAATGATCCATTCTTACCGTGTCTTTGGTGACTGGTTGAAATATATAAGTCTTGTTTGTTATACTAACCCTTCTTATTCCTTGATGGTGTTGTAAGCTCGACGTGGAGTCTCTCTTTGTCCTGTTCCTCTGGGTTGTTCACAGTCGATGGCTTCCCTTGCTACAATCTTCTTGACTTCCTTTGACCTTCTCACAAACCTGAGAGGTGGCTCGCTTTGAGTCTTTACCTGTCTGCCTGTATGGAATTCTCTAAATAGAAGGGATAGAGTGACTCCTATACCAAGCCAAATTAAATCGTATGATTTTCCTTATGTATGTTACTAAATAGTGAGTCGAGCTCTGTTTTTGCTGGCATTCCCATGTGGCGTCCTTCCTAGCTCATGCAAGGAGGTTGTTCTGTGGCTTTAGGTGTTGCCAAATTATGTTCCACACGCCCTAGATACTCATTTATGTCTTGTCCCTGATCATTTGCGTGAGCGTATTTGATGAGCGAATGTGGGGATCACTTAGTGTTGATGATCTCGTTGATATGTTCCCATGAGGGATTTTTCCATTGCTTTGTATGTGAGCCAAATTTGTCTTAATCCAAGTTCTCTGGACGTTGTTTTTGGATTTGCCTTTGTACCCTATCTTCCTAGGATTTTCGGGGGTTGTCCCATGTCGATTTCTTTGCTGGAGTGCATGGTGCTTGCATCCTCTTTGCATGAGCTGTATCAATAGATTACGGGGGGATGAGAAGTGTGGTCCTTCCATTGATTTCGAAATTGCCATTACCTTTGCCGATTTACTCGTTTTCCTGATCATCAACTTTCCCGTTGTTGACATGACAGGTGTGGTAGAAATAGATGTTCATTTCTTTTATGGTTTTTTTTATTCTTTCTATGATTCTTTTAAGTACATAATTCTTTGGATTGTTGTTCTGGACGAGATAAATGATGATTAATTTGGAATCTCCTATGACAGTTAATTTATTTATATGCAGACCTTTTGCGATTTGTATGCCTTTAAGGAGTGCATATGCCTCTGCCACAGTATTCGTGTTTAATCCTAGGTTCTAAGAATACGTATCCATCATTATACCTCTAGGGCTAGTGAGAACCCCTCCCGCACCTGCCTCCCCTTTATATTTTTGTTATTGTGTTTTGATATAATGATTGCATTAATGTGTTATCCAACATATTATACCTCTATTATTTGTAACAATGTAAATGATCCATATATTAATTAATCATCAACACAACATTTTACAACATTTGACTGTGCATTAAAACAATAAACTCATTTTACCCATAGTCATACAAGATTGAACAACGTAAAGGTCCACAATAATCAAAATGTAACTGATGTGTAATTGTTACACTCATCGGTAACATGTCCTCGTGCAATTGGGAAAATATGTCAAGTACATTAAACAAAATCCTTGGCTTTCATAGACAAATATTCCTAAACATACAAATTGTAGTAACATTCAATTATTTTTATTGTCATTCGACATCACTTGAATTGTTATCATCCCTCAAGATGTGTGCATGCTTCATTTATTCACCACTTCTAGGAGATATTGTACTTTGTTTATTTAACCTAATGTTTTCTTAATCGGATTTAGGGAAAATTTTAGGGGCTAAATTTCACCCATGGGCTAATTTTCCATCCTTTTTCCAAAAATCAAAATTCATTGATTTCCATTTTTTCTAAAAGTGATTCTCCTAAATTCAATAGAATAAAATTATTTTACCTTAAAAATAGCCCAAATTTTATTGAAACTATATAAAATATTTAGAAATTTGAACATTTTTACAAAAATATCACCAAACATTTTATAGTTTGCATATTAAGGACTAGTAAGATTCGCTAATGTTTTTACATTCTAAAATAAATTTTCATTCTTAAAATTATCCCTAATCGACTTGTTATTATGCTCCACTTCTTCATGTTCCATATACAAACACATAAATAAAGCATAATAAGTATATATACATTTATATATATAGTAAAGTATACATGATTGCATAAATCGAAAAATGTACCATAGCAATGATTGTTTCATAAGCAATACACATTCTTTTGAAGACATGCTTCATGTCATCTCTCAAAATATCTTTTTTTGGATGCACTCCATACTTTGTTTCTTACATGTTTAATATGCCAAGGAAAAACACAGACAATATAATTAATATAATGGTTTCTTGTTGTTCCATTAATTATAAAACAATGGAAGTTAAAAAACATAGCTGCTTAGAGATTGTTCAATTAAACCTTGATACTTCAACATATACTCACAACCCATACTTAACCAAATGTCTAGCAATTCTTCAGTTGGCTCTTCTTTGTATGTTAGCACCTATTAGAAAACATCCATGCATGAGTGTAAATTAATTACTTAAATATAAATATCACAAAAGATGAAATTTTAAGTAAGATAAAAAAAAGTAAGTAATCACAAACTTTGTGATCAACCCTTTTATTCCTCATCGTCTTGTTTTATTTGTTGAATGGATTTCACTTTTTTTTCTTTTCTACAACAAAAAAATTGAAAATTGGTATTTCATGTGACAATTAAATTCGATGTACATAAAAGAATAAATGAATGATTACATACATGTTATGCACATTGTAATTGTTGGTATGGATCCTCCTACGATGCAATTATGTTTATTTCATTTACCATCTCCTTGTTTACTTTTTTGGACATCCCCACTAGCATGTATTGATTTTTCCTTCATTTGTCCCTTGGAATTTCCATGACATACCTTAACCAACACACATCATTAATTTAAACCTACAAATAATTCAAAAATATTAAATTTTTAATAAAACATAAAGAACTTTCCTTATTCTCTTGTTGGGATGAGCTACCATCGTGCTTGCTACAATAAGTTTTTTTCCTTGAACTTCTATTAGTCATATTATATATAAAAAAGACAGGAATCATTATATATGAAAACTATGAATTTTTTTTATAAAATAAGATTAATAGAAGCACCGATTCTCTATAAATTAATAGAAGCATTGGTTCTCTATTAATTAATAGAAGCATTGTTTCTCTATTAATTAATAGAAGAATCAGTGCCTCATTATTATTTATTGCTCAGTTACGAACATGTGAATATATTTTTTTATTTGTTTTAAACTAGGTGTTGTTGACAAGAACATGAGCATTGGTGCACTTTGTTATTGGGAGCGCACCGATGTGTTTTGTTATTCGGGGCACACCAGTGCACTTTGTTATTGGATAAGGACCATTGCACTTTTCTATTGTGGGAGCATTGGTGCACTTTGTTATTTAGGAGCACCGCAATGCATTTTAGTTCTTATTAAATAAAACAAAAATATTTTAGTATTTTATATTAATAGCGGTTATTAGAAGCAATGGGATGTTATGTTTTGGAGCAACAATGCACTTTTTTATTTGGAAGAACATCGATGTGCATGATTGACTTAGGAGAACCTATGCACATGGTAAACTTAGGAGCATAGGTGGTATGGTCAACTTAGGAGCACTGGTATTGTTGACATGAAAATGCACACTGGTGCGCTATTCTTGTACTATGTGCATAGCGAACCGCAAAAACATTTTTTTAAAAGAAAAGTTACATCAACATGGTTTTTTGTTCAATACAATGGGTGATCCCATTGCAACAAATACCAAATGCCCCATATACAAGTAAGGAAATCCTATAATAAGATATTTATTAAAAAATATATACTTGTGAAATACAAAGAGGAAAACTAAGAGAAACCACTAGGAATATAAGGCTTCCAATACTAACTGTAAGTGTGAAACCATTTTATTTTATTTTTTATAATGCACTGAAATCTGTTTGAATAAAAGATGGGAAAGATTGAGACGATGAATAGAATAAAATCACATACCTGAAATTTCTCCTCTGCAAATCTACATGTAAATTTGGCTCTTTAAAAAATATATATCCACTCCAAAGGCGTTTCTTGTAAATTGGTCTTGCACAAGTCTCCCCTCTAAATTTTGGAAAAATAATCAAAAAATTAGTAGGGTTTTGATTTACAAGCATATACATTTTGGAAATATAAAATTCCCGCTCTTTTTTTCGTTGTATGTTTTGTCCCATTGATTCGATTTGGTATTTTTTTAAAATTTTACCCTTTAACTATGCACTCGACAGTAATGTGCACTAGTGCATTTTTTTACCAGAACACACCATGGTTGTGTTGGTTTCTAAGCGCATTGTGGAAGGTTTATGGTTTTAAATTAATTTATTTTATTTAAAAATAAATTTTTCTGATGCATTGGTTATATGAGCATAGATACGCTTTGTTATTGGGGGTGCACTGGTGCACTTTGTTATTAGAGATACACCGATGTGATTTTTTATTAGGTAAGAACCGGTGCATTGTTTTATTGGGAGAGAATTAGGGTGATTTTTTATTTGGGAGCACCATGATGTGTTTGATTTCTCATAAAATAAATATATATATTTTACTATTTTATACTAATGGAAGTTATCGAAATGTAATAATCCCAACCCATTATGCAAGGATCATCATTGTTTTGGTGTCTTTTTAAAACTTTTTTCTGGTTGTGGTATTTCGTCAAACACTTTGCTGATCTACCTTTTAGATGTGTTTATATGTGTGTATGCAGCAAATAACAGAAAGAGATAACCATGGAACGTACCTCAACCATATGCAATAAGATAGACAAGCCAAAACATCTCAATTCTTCT
>ML790197.1:231285-257305 GCA_009831015.1 Picea engelmannii
CTCCATCAACCTGTCATCCTCTGGAATCTGCTCAACCAATGGAGTCTCCAACATCTGTGACTCCATCTCCTCTGGCTGACCTGTATGTGTGAGGTCAACTGCCAGTACGTCCTGTACCTCCTCCTGGATCTGTGGGTCTACCTATCCATGGTGTGCATCCCTCAGACTAGGCTCATCCATCATACCTGACGTGCTACTGATCTCCTCATGTGATGTGGCTATCATGGATGTCTGAACAGGTGACATATGTGTCACGGCTCCCATAGGAAGCTCATCATCTCTAGGTGCTAACACGTGTGACTCCTCACTAGTGTCACTACTCTGCTGAGACGTAAGGTCATCAATGGTATGTGATGTGTCTACTGAGACACTGGTGCTATCGTCCTGTCCATCCTGCTGCCTATCCACTACAAAAGAGTCATCATCCTCCTCAAGCGTGCAAGGATCAGTAGCCTCCATGCAAGAGTCATCATCACTATCCTCTGAGGTAGAGTCAATATCACTAGTCTCTGTGCAAGAGTCACTGTCATCATCCAACTATTTTGAATCAACCTCTATCGCTCCATCCTCACACATCTCATCATCACTATCATAGTGTGTCTCAACATTGTGCCCCTGGTCCTTACCCCTGCACCTATGATCTAGTTCCCATGACCCCTTGCAACTGTAGCAAGGCTGTGTGGGTGTGGGGTTTATCTGTGCTTCCTTCCATATATCTGTCATAGCTCTATTTTCCTCTGCCATGCCGACCCAATGTGTAACCTCATCTTTGCTCCAGCTAGGATTTTTATAGGATACAAAATGATGGAATGTCACTAGATCTTTGAGAATCTCATTGAGGGTTTGATATTCCTTATCACACTCAACAATCTCTCTAGTAAAGTAAAAAATATCCATAGATTTGTTTTCCTCTGCTATGTTGACCCAATATGTAATCTCCTCTTTGCTCCACCTAGGAGTTTTTATAGATAAAAACTGTTGGAATGTCAATTGAGCCCTAGTTTCCTCCCCAAGGCCGTAATATTCCCCTTTACAGATCATACTCTCTCTAGCAACATAAAACAAATCCATATCCTTCCAAATATCCATAAAGACCCCTCAGGTTTGCAGGATTTAAGCTCTGATACCACTGTAATGATCCCAAGCCATTATGCAAGGATCATCACTGTTTTGGTGTCTTTTTAAAACTTTTTTTTGGTTGTGGTATTTCGTCAAACACTTTGCCGATCTACCTTTTAGATGTGTTTATATGTGTGTATGCAACAAATAACAGAAAGAGATAACCATGGAACATACCTCAACCATATGCAATGATAGACAAGCCAAAACATCTCAATTCTTCTTTATTCATAAAATAGAGAAACCTGCAACAATGAAGATGTCGATCTGGAATGATCAACAGATGGACAAGAAGATAGACAATAGATAAGATCTGCTACAAAATTCTCCCGCTGATACAAAAGATGCCTCCAAAAGCTGAATAAGAAATGAATATCAATACAAGCAGATTTGAATGCCAAACTCTCCAGCTGAAGAATTCCACACTCCAATAGAAGGCTGAAACCCTCAATAACTCGACCCTGCTGCCAAAAGTGTCCAATCACCCTAATAAATATGCCAACTTATAGATCGGGTGATGGTAAGAACAACCCAGCTTACCGAATCTCCAAGATCCCTCTCAATCTATGTAGATCTAAAATCCCCCACTGAATGGTGCACCCCACTAGATGACTGAAACCCTAGATAATTCGGCCCTACTAAAGGAGGCCTCCAAATGATCTGAAACTCTCTAGAAATATAGATCGGGATACTGCAAGTCACTAGGTAAAGTCTCAGGGTCATATCTGAAGTGTAACCCCTCCAAATGGACTAGATCTAGATCTCAAAAACGCCCTCCTTCTCTTCAATTCGACCCACTGCTCAAGAAATAATCTGAGCCATAAAACTGTCTCAGAAAGTACTAGATCTAATGTCCAAGGCCCTGCAATGAAAAACCAAGTGATAGAATCCTCAACGGCCCTGCCAATATCCTACAATGAATCTCTCTCCAAAGATGGGGAGCCCCTCTTGTTGGAATCCCTCAATTGGTGCACCCTCTCTCTATCTACAAATGAAACTGATGTAGAATCCTCCTGCAACTGAGTATAATTGGAAGTAGAATGGTGTGGGAGAGTATTGCATCTCCAAGACCAAGCTTGGGACAAGATAGGTGGAATCTTTCACCACCAAATCATCCTCTAGGGTTTGTTATGTCAAAACCCTCAAAACCCCCAATATTGGGCTCACTATCTAGAAGCTAAAAATCAAAATAAGATCATACATGAATGAATGAGAAGAGGCCCTTGCCTTTCCTTTATACTTTTGGCTCACCTTGTCCCTCCAAAGTGACTTTCATTTTATCAATATTTTATTAATTAATTAAATCACTTTAATTAATTAATTAACCTTTTTACCTTTGAGAAGCTCCTTATCTCTCCTTGTGGCTTCCCTGGCCACTGAAAGTCACTTATAGCCATCCCATCTTGTAGTTTTTCTCCTCCTGATTCCAATGAGCTATTACACTGAGAGGTTCCTCCAAGTAATGTGCCCAAAATGACCTCTTCGGTGAATACCATTGACTTATGGCTCAAAATAGTCAAAATCATGGAAATCGTCGGAATGCAACGAAACCAAAGCCAACCTGTGCGGAATGGCTCATAATGATGGAATATGATCATCAATGTAAGTTGGACCCCACAATGCCTCTCAAATACCCCTGTAGTCGCTATAACCTCCATCTGGCTACTCTGGTCATCATAACCCTCTGCACTGTGATGATGTCCTAAAGTGGGGACATTACACGAAAGCATAGAGGCGTTATTCTTTGGACCATCGGTGCACTTTTTTAGTGGAGAGAGCACCGATGTGATTTGTTATTAGGGATACAATGATGCACTTTGTTATTGGGGGAGAACCTATGCACTTTTTTGTTGGGGGAACACCGACAATATTTTAGCATTTTGTATTAATAGTGGTTATTGGTGTGCTTTATTTGTTAAGCATCAGGGTGTTATGGTTTGTAAGAGAACCAGTGTGCACGCTCGACTTAGCATCACTTGTGTGCATGGTCGCCTTAGTTCCACCAGTGTGTAACCTCGACTTAGGCGCAATGGTGTTAAATGTTGGATAGTTGGTTGTCATTGATGTTGTTGGATAATTGGTTGTCATTGATGTCAACAAGAAATGGTTGTCATTGATGTCAACGAATGTGATGGGTGTATTTGGAGAATTATCCAAAGTGGTCCCCTTATGGTGTAGCTCTAATAATGGCCCTCATGAGAATATGCTTTAAAGAAGTCTATAATAAACCCATAGGTGTGGTCGTAAATCCCAAAGTTGTTTGAGGAATAAGGACACAAAGTACATTGTAAAAGCAGGTAACACACTCATATATGGATAGTCCTCGTCATGTCATTTCCAATGGTAGTTGGAAAATCACGTAGTTCCTCATGGTTGAGGAGTTATGAGGTCATGAATTTGGAAGCCCCAAAGATGGGTAAAGAAGTCGCTAAATGGTTACAAGTCATTAATGAAATGGTAAAGTGGTTGTAAAAAGAAATTTAAAAAATCCATAAAGTTAAGGAAAGAGGTTACTTATAAAATATATATATACACCTCAAGAATTCTCTCATAAGTAAATTCACAAATACATTATATTGAATATCTTCTATGTGAGTAAGTGATCTTTTTTCGAGTTTGCGGCAACGAAATATGAGGAAGAGAAATAGTGAGAAGTGTGTAGTCTCAGGATTACAGAGGAGAGCGGGTTTTTTTGAGAAAATCCTAATTTGTCTTACCCTTGCAGGTCAGATAGATAGTGTCCCGCGAGGCACCCCCATGGGTTTCCTAATCACTGTCACGTGATGCCCCACATGGCAACTGGTCTTGGTCCTACCAGGACAAGAAATAAAGGGAAAATAATTCTTGTGTGAGGTTGTTCATGCTCAGTTTGGTCTGTTTATCTATTATCTTATGCATCAGGGTTGCTACAAGATCAAAGGTATGCTTATGTGTTAGTTTTGAGGCTTATGCTTATTTTTTTATGGTACATTCTTGAGGAATGTCATGATTGTGCATGGTACACCTTGGTGATGATATGATACATTGTTAGAGATACTTGGCATATGGTTTTTTTATGGTATATGCTTGAATAATATCATGAGTGATATGACACATATTTGATGTACATGGTTTATAGATGTTGGCACATGCTTGATACACATGGTTTGAGGTACATCTTGGTTACATGTTGAGGATGTGATGGTCATGCATTTCATATCTTTTTGAGGCATTGGTATATGGTTGAGGCACATATTTGGTGCATGGTGTGAGGCATATTATTGGTACATGTATGAGATGCATGTCTTGGTGATGTTGGTACATGTTGAGGTACACCTTAGTATTTTTATGGTACATTGATTAGTAGCACATCTTGGCTATATTGGTATCTTGGTATTGTGTCTATCTTGGTTATCCTTGAGTCACTTCATTGATTATATGTTTTGATGTACGTGATATGATGTATGTTTTATGTACTTGATATGGTATATGGTATGGTAAATGGTTGATGTACATGCTTTACGTACATGGTATGGTTGATGCATGGTATGATACATGTTGATATATATGGTTGACGTACATGGTTTGATGATGGTTTTGGTATCCATGTCAATGGATATGGTTGATGATGGTATATCAGTGATGGTGCAAGTGTCGGTGATTGTGATAGTGACAGTGACAGGTTGACAAGGATTGACTGATGTGACAATGGTAGTCATAGGTTGATGTGACATTGACAATGACAAGTTGGATGATTGGTTGATCATCAGTGATAGGTTGACATCACAATGATAGTCAAAGTTTGATGTGACATTTATAGTGACAGGTTGGTTGATGTGACAATGGTAGTCATAGGTTGATGTGACAGTGACATTGACAGGTTAGTTGATGTGACAATGTCAGTGACAATGATAGTGTCAGTTACAGGTTGATCAATGGTAATGACAGTGAGTATACACTTATATTTCAACGAGACAATATGGGGCAAGGATAGGGGATTTTTGACACCTTCTCGTTGGTGTCAAAGAACTTAGGGAGTTGTTTCTTCCTTCAGGATGGTTCCTGTAAATCAGGGAGTTATAGCCTCCTCCCAATTGGTGGCAAAGAACTAAGGGAGTTGGTGATTCCTTCAGGTTGGTTCCTATAAATCAAGAATTTAGTGCCTCCTTCTAGTTGGTGCTAGAGAATTTGGAAGTTGGTGCTTCCTATGAGTGTATTCTTGATATATATAATAATTGATTATATGGTTTTATCCCATTTGGGTTTCCACATAAATTATGGTGTATTGTCTATCTTTTGTGATATTGTTGAATTATATTGGTTATGGTTATATGCTCATTATATATTGAATGCAATCATAAATGATATATTGTTGATAAATTTGAAGATTATATATTGTGGTTGAAAGTGGTGAAAAGTGTTCATATTGATTCACCCCCCCTCTCTATATTCGAACAATTAGTATCAGAGAAAGTCCTTCAAGAAATCAGTTTAACCACTGGAAGGTAGATCATATATGTCATGGATAATGGAATATCGTGGTTTGATGGTCAGATTGGTCTGAGCTATGAGGTGTGGAACAAAAAAAATAAAAATAAAATTACAAGCAAAAGAGTATGATTTTTGGCAATCAATTGTGATAGGATATATCAGTCCAAAAGAACCGAATATTGCAGCTAAGAAGGAAATGAAGAGAAATAAAAAAATGGAAATGGATTTCGTCTTGGTAGGATTATGTAATTCTGTAAAAGATAAAGTGGGACAACGCTCATTAGCCAAATAAATTTGGGAAAAGTTACATAATATATACTTTAAGAAATCCAATTCTATTGCAGAGCCATAGCATGCTAGTTAGAATAAAGAAGATGTTGAAGTAGAACAAGTAAAGGATGCTCATCATGTCAGACAGATTCATAAGAAGAAGATTGGGAAGAAGGCGTAGTGTATTTTGAGGTTGAACTAATAAGTTCTTTGAGTTAGATAATAAAATAAAGGAGGGAAAACAAGTTCCTTAAGGAATAATTGAGCACGCTAAAGTAAGGTACTGGATAAATCAAGTAGGTTTCCATGAATCTAAGATCTCAACTAGAATAATACAAAATGATTGAAGGATCCCTTAAGGAACACTTGAAAGAGAAGCAGTGTTTGGAATTCAAAGAAGTGTCACAAAGACAGGAATTAGAGAAGAGAGAAGAAATTTTGACAAGTCATATTAAAGAAAGATATGAGGAATTAAACATAAAGAAGACTTGAAGAAGAAATTGGTCAACAAGAAACAAGACTTGAAGAATAAATTTTATCTTTGAAGACCCAACTCGCAGAAGAAAAGATAAAGAAAGGAGTTATGAAGATATAGACAATGAAGAAATAATAATAATGTGAGAAACTTGAAGAATAAGTTGTTACATTAAGAGTTAAATTTGTCAAGCTCAATAAGAACATTTAAGAGAGAGAAAGATCCACATCATTAGTAAAGAAAGTTGAAGAGAAATGTTACAGGTTACTTGAAAGGAAGAATGAAGAGAAGGATAATAGTTATGCATAAGTCATAAAAGGCCCTACTAAGAAGGAATAATGTGATCCCTCAAAGAAGAACATTCTATAAATAAATAAAACATAAGAAGAACATCACATAAGAGATAGGTATCAAAGAAGACCCTCCACTTTCAGGTATCAAAGAAACTTCAATCACTGTGAGGGAAACAACAGAAAAGAATATCATGATCAACCAAGGCATGAATTTAGAAGGACTAAATCATAAATAATATCACTCACTCCCAGGTATGAAATTTTATTTTATGGTCATTATTTTATTTGTACTAACTTTGGACATAAAGTTGCATATTGCAGAGCCTATGGAACAAATGGTCAAGAAAGAAAAACATATGTGACTCCATGTAATACTGAATGTTACAAATTCCATGACTATGTACATATAGCTCATGATTGTATAAACATGATGGATAATTATATGAAAGAAGACATTGATATCATATATAAGAAGGTTTGGAAAATAAAACAAGAGCAATTAAAGGAAGAAAAAATGAATGAAGGACACCCATAAGTCATACTCTCAAGATTGGAAATAGTACGAGATCAAGACAAATATACATGAAAAAAGGGAGATGCCATACACATGAAGGTTTGGAGAACAAATGAAAAACAAGAAGAACATGTGAATGAATACTAGGTCCCATAGATCATACTCACTGGATTTGTAGTAGTGCTAGATCATGATGAATCCACATGAAAATATGAAGAAGCCAAAATTTAGAAAAATGATGATGATGAATCCGCAAATGAAGAGGAAGATTAATCCACATTAGAGTGGGTATTTTTCTGAGCCATTCGTCTTGGACACTCCTAGTAAATATGAATATTGAAGAGGGGGAGTCAAAGTAGTAGCTCTATAGATCATAGAAATATCTTTCAAGGAGTATGGGGTAGTTGCAGTTTGTGGACATGGATTTTTAGAGTGGAAAATATTCATTGAATAGAGGATTCCATACATGCATTCAGATAGAGACATATTCAGTACAGATTGCTATAATACATGTAGAGTGTGATTTGAAAAGTTGAGAAGACAACTTGAGAATATGGAATATGTTGTAATGATCAGATGGATCAACAATGTATACAGTTGAGTAACATATTCATGAGAATTTTATGACATATGGATATAGATGGTTTCATGAAATATTTGACAGGTCTAAACAGATACATGACAATGGATGAAAAAAAATAAATAACAATTAGAATCAATGGAATCAGTGGAATCAATGGGAAAGTGAAATTAGCAAGGAAAGCAGTGAACTTTAAAACATAAGCTATATCATTAGAATAAAGTATGGTCATTGATTTCAACTTGAAAATCCATGAAAATTTGAAGTCAAGTAACTTTGAGTGCTTTTTAAATATATCAGTGAATTACAAGAGGAAGCATCCATGGACAAGGAACATGATAAGATAGGAAATGAAGAGTATGTACAAAATTCCCACATGGATATACACTACATCATGCACAGAAATCAAGGGAGAAAAAATGTTAGAGAAAGAGATCAGAAAAGAAAGATCATAAGCACAAATATTGTGGGACCACATGAAGTCAGAGAGAGATTGTTCAGAGAAGGTGTATCGACAGAGAGGGTTACCCTTTTACCCATGATGTCAAAGGGGGAGAAAGATAAACATTATAATAATAGATACAGAGGGAGAATCCCCAAAGGGAGATACCCTTTTCCATTGATGTCAAAGGGGGAGAGAAAAACAAGGAGAGAAAGATCAAGATAATTGTTCATGGGTAGAGTATGAGTGTTGTCATCAATGCCAAAGGGGGATATTTTTGGACAGTTGGTTGTCATTGATGTCAACAAGAAATGGTTGTATTTGATGTCAACATATGTGATGGGTGTATTTGGAGAAGTCTCCAAAGTGGTCCCCTAATGGTGTAGCCCTAAGCATGGCCCTAACGGGAATATTTTTTGAAGAAGTCTACAAGAAACCTATAGGTGTGGTCATGAATCTCGAAGGTGTTTAAGGAATAAGGACATGAAGGAAAGTGTAAATGTAGGTAAAACACTCATATATGGATAGTCCTCATCATGCCATTTCCAATGGTCATTTGAACATCACGTAGTTCCTCACGGTTGAGGATTTATGATGTTGTGAAGTTGGAATCCCCAAATATGGGTTAAGCAGCCCCTAAATGGTTACAAGTCATTAATGAAAGGGTAAAGTGGTTGTAACAATAAATTTCAAGAAGACCTAAAGTTAAGGAAATAGTTTACCTGGAAAACCTATATATACACATCAAGAAGTATCTCATAAGTACATTCACATATACATTCTATTGAATATATTCTATGCAAGTAAGTGATATTTTGGCCAATTAGTGATGGTGAAATCTGAGGCAGAAAAAGAGTGAGAAGTGTGGGAGTTTCAGTATTACATAGTAGAGAGGATTTTTCTGAGAAAAAACAAGTTTTTTTACCCCTGTGGTTCAAACAACTAGTGTCCCACGAGGCACCCCCATGGGTTTCCCAATTCCTGTCATGCAAGGCCCTGTGTGACAACTGGTCTTGGTCCCGTGAGGAGAATACAGAAGTGGGAAATAATTATTTTTCCAAGTTTTTGATGCCCAGGTTGGTCTTTTTATGTTTTATCTGATGCAGCATGGTTTTTATAGGATCAGAGGTATGCTTATGTGTTATTTTTTAGGCTTATGCTTATGTTGTTATGGTACATGCTTGAGGCATGTCATGATTGTGCATGGTACAGCTTGGTAATGGTATGATACATTGTTAGAGATAATTTACATATGGTTTGGTGTATGTTATATGCTTGAGGAAGATCATGAGTGATATGACACATGTTTGATGTACATGGTTTATGCATGTTGGCACATTCTTGAGGCACATGGTTTGAGGTACATCTTGGTTACTTGTTGATGATGTGATGGTCAAGCCTTTGGTATCTTGTTGAGGCATTGGTATATGGTTGATGCACATATTTGGTGCATGGTGTGAGGAATATTCTTGGTACATGTATGAGGTGAATGTGTTGCTGATGTTGGTACATGTTGAGGTACACCTTAGTGATGTTATGGTACATTGCTTAGTAGTACATCTTGGCTATATTGGTATCATAGTATTGTGTCTATATTGGTTATTCTTGAGGAACTTCATTGATGATATATTATGATGTAAATGATACGATTCATGGGTGATGTAATTGTTATGGTACATGGTTGACGCATGAGAAATGACATGGTTGATGTGCATGGTATGGTTGATGCATGGTGTGGTATAGGTTGATGTACATGGTTTGGTGATGGTTTTGGTATCCAAGTGAATGGATTTGGTTGATGATGGTATATCAGTGATAGTGACAGTGACAATGACTTTGATAGTGAAAGTCATTGGTTGATGTGACAGTGACAGTGAGAGGTTGGATGATTGGTTGATCATCAGTGATAGTTTGATGTGACAGTGGTAGTCACATGTTTATGTGAAAGTGGCAGTAACATGTTGGTTGTTGTGAAAGTGGTAGTCACAAGTTGATGTGGCAGTGATAGTGACAGGTTGGTTGATGTAACAGTGAAAGTGACAGGTTGGTTGATATGACAATGACATTGGAATTTATAGTTTGATTAGTGGTAGTGATAGTGATTCTACATTTATATTTCGGGGTGAAAAGACAGGGCAAGGGAAGGGAGTTGTCATCTCTTTCCAGTTGGTGTCAAAGAACTTAGGGAGTTGGTGCTTCCTTCAAGTTGGTACCTGTAAATCAGGGGGTCATAGCCTCCTTCTTGTTGGTGCAAGAGAATTGATGGAGTGAGTGCTTCCTTCAAGTTGGTGTTGTAAATCAGGGGATTTGTGCCTCCTTCTAGTTGGGGCTAGAGAATTTAGAAGTTGATGCTTTCTATGAATTTTTTCTTTATATATATAAGAAAGAATTATGTGGTTTTTTTCCATTTTGGTTTCCACGTAAATTATGGTGTAATGTGTATCTAATGTGATATTGTTGAATTTTACTACTTATGGTTATATTCTCATGATATATTGAATGCAATGACAAATGATATATTGTTGATAAAGTTGAAGATTATATATTGTGATTGAAATTGGTAAAAGGTGCCCATATTGATTCACCCCCCCCCCTCTTAGTATTCCAACACTAAAATATCCACAAAAACATTTTCCCACCCACCTCCTTTAAACACCTTCGCTATAAACATACAAGGGATAATTTTTTCAAGGGAGTTTTGTAAAAACCTCTGCTAGAAGGTGTTCTCCTTGTAGTGTTGATATTATTGTTTAGTGATTTCCAAGACTAGTGCAAATAATCTCTTTGGTAAATATAGACAACACGCAAGGAGAATAAATGAAATTATAGGAGATGGCAGTTGTATATAATATCTAGGAAGTGATGAGAAATCAAAGAAAAAAAAATAGTGCATATGTGTAACTAGTATCCATTCTACTAGAGATGTACATAGTTTGCAATGGAAATAAAAATTAATTGGGTTTCTTTTGTTATAAAAATGAATTTATTTCTATTTTGAAAAATTGGCAATTAGGAAATTTGTGCAATAAGCAACAAAAAATGTGGCATGCTAATGTGGAGTGGAGATGTGTAAGTTGTGTATAGCTATGAAATGTAATATAGGTATCAATTTTCTAAGTTGGAAAATTGTCAAAAAATATTTTTAAAGTGATTGAAAGGAAAATAGCATGATAGTCAGTCCAATAAGCATAGAAGATCCTAAAAATGTTTTTATCTTTTGGTACTTTTGTGTACAAGTGTTTTATTAGTTAACCAACATTACTTGTTTCTTTGGTTTGATGTGGTTCTAAGTTATTCCTTTGCATAAAAAAGAGAAAAAAAAGAAATGCATTAAATTTTTTTGTAACATGTAAAAGTTCAAATCACCAATGGTTACCATGTGTTCAACTAATTGGAAGTTTTTCGTTACCACATTCAAGAAGTGGAAGAGAACATCAAGTGGTACATGTGGCACAACATTAAAAAATGTGAACTTAACAACAATGTTAGAAATATAGAACCAAGCAATGGTTGATTCAATATGTCTTTCCAAATATTTCTTATATTTTTCAGGCACTATATTCTTTTGATATCATGTGATAATTCCATGGAGGAAACATTTTGATAGAAAATGGTACTTCTTAGAAAGGAAACCTTTTTTTCAATAAAATTTGTATGTGTTTCTTGAAAACATAAGATGTTAGTTTCCATCAAGCCATTATTATTAATAATATTTTCAATATGTAATTGTAAGTTACATGTGTGTTTCTTGGAAACATAAGATCTCAATTTTCATCAAGTCGTTATCAGCATTAATATTTTCAATATGTAGTTATCAGATGCATGTGTCTACATAGCACATGAGATAATGTTTTTATTCGCATATGTCTACATAGCACATGAGATAATGTTTTTATTATGGTGTTGAATGCATAACATATTCAAGTTTGAAAGATGCATCGGTTTGGACTCTTTTTATTTCACTCAAAAACTTCTCCTATAAACTAGACATTGTTTTGCAGCTTACTTATAAGGTATATCAAGTGCATATGTCTAACACATGAAAGTGATATGTAAACTTGTCCATGTTGTCTAACTCTATAGGGATCAAATTATAGACCATCCATACTCAAACCATTTGATCTATGTATTGTCCATGCACATGCTAACTCGACAATAAATTATTGTCAAACAAAAGTGATTTTATTATTGGAAGTCATTTGTATAGAGATCTTGTGATAGCTGTCTAGTTATGGGAAATGACAACTAGTCAAATTACAAATTGTATGTCATTTAACTACATTGATTGATGGGTCTATCAATTCAATCTGAAAATTTTGACTTTTCCTTTTGTGTAGTCTCTAAAAATACCTTCTGCACCATTCACTAAGCCAACTTCAATTCCATAGTTTCCTTCAGTTAACTCAACAAGCATATTTTCATTTAGGACAACTATAGAGGGCAGTTCCTTTTTTTTTTTTTTTTCAGATCCAATTGTTTCGACTAGTATTTTTTCATTACAACATGGTTTTAATGTATATGTTGTTGATTTCATGAGTGCTCACATTTTTACGATTATCTTCATCAACATCTTTGTTCCTATGTGAAAGGTATGGAAATGTTGGATCATTTCGTGGGTGTTTGTAGCAATATTTATTCAAATAGTTTATATCTTCTTTCATTTGAGGGAAAGTTATAATTCAATGGAGAATATATATATGATTTTTTTTTTTCTCTCGTCACATGCCTTCTTTTAGTTCAAAAAATTTAATATTTTCTCTGTAGAATCTATATCGCATTTTTTCATGTTGGAAAGTTGGTTATTTTAAGATCCAATGGTCCTACAAAAGTTTTTCTTAACTAATACTAGCACAAAAAATGATGCCAATATTTCCAAAAGGTAGTGCCCATCTGTGCATAATTTTTCGAAGCCTTTTTTTCCATGGTGTATAGCATGTAAAAAATTAATGAGGCATCATCAAGAAGAAATACAAAAAAAAATTCATATTATATTATCATGATATATAATGTGATCAAGATAAATGGAATCATATTTGTTAGGACATGAAAATAACTATAGAGGATAACAAAGGATCTAAAATAAGCGGTGGTGTCTAAAGACATTGTTGCACTGATGCACAAATTATCTTCATGATTCAATGGTTAGACGGATTTGAGGGACCATCTATAAATAGTTTTGGATATTGAACAAACCAAACAACCATGGATAGCATCGGTTGTAACTTTCCATAAAATGTGGATATGGAATCCAAAGTGGAACCGGTCAATACATTAGTTTAGTTGATAGTCAAACCAACGAATGATTGACTCCCTTGATTCAATAAGGTGATGTTTACCAAGGAACCCAATGTTCCAACACCTTTCCATAACATCATCTTGGATAAAGAAAAAACTACCTTGCACACAATGTTCCTCGCTTAATTTTTGTTTACTACAAAAGTTGATCAAACATTATACAACAAAACTCTTGAAGAAGTTTGGACACTATCACCATAGATTATAATCAATGAAAAAATGTAGTCATCCAATGAAAAATTGGCTGCAAAACTATTCTCCAAAACATAATCCCAATCGATCAGTTGACTAGACAACAAGACATGATGGGCCATTTGATCAGTCAACTAGACAAGAAACACACTAAGATAATCAGTCTAGGTCAATAAATAGTCTCAGTTAATCCAATGGTCTTTTTCAATCCAATAGTGTCTTTATCAGGTATGTATGATAAGTAGTAGTACATCTCCCAACAGTATAGTCGAACATGGTTCAGTCTGCCTTATCAATTCCAAGTCAATTCAAAACAGTTAAGTCAAAAAGAATACATCAGTTAGGTTTACACATCAACAAAATTAAGTAATCCCCCATCTTAAACATAACTAAGGGATATATATGTAGTAGCAATAGTTTTCATCGAAAACACCAATCAACGCATAATATTTAGTCAAAGATCTAATTGAAAAATATTATTTGAAACTCTAGTCAATGAATACCCTAGTCAAAAATCAATTGAATTTCATGTCTAGTCAAACCTCAGTCAAAACTCCTGTTGACTATCATCTCCAGTCAAACATTAGTCTACCATGCTTAGAGTGGAAAGATAGAGGAACATTGTACTTCCATACAGTGGATGATACACATATATATGAGGTCCTCAAGCATCTATTCAAATTATTCCACGACCATTTATTAATCCAACCACAATCTATCCTGGTAGTTGGAACTAGTCCAATGTTCAATCTTTCACATCTCTTCTGCAAAGATATGAAAGCATAATTGTTCATTTTCCAAGAATACCTATTCCTAGGAAACTTTCTTGTATTATTATGAGGGTGATAAGGTGGAAAATATTTATATTATGAATTATCAAAGGAAGTACGCTTAGGTTCTGATTCACTTACATGAGTAGAACAACTTGGCATATCAACAACAATTTCATATGTAACACCATTCTCAAATTATGGCATGTTAAGAATAACCAACTCATCAATATTTTCAACATAATAGTGGGTTTCTTTGTTGATCAACAACCTTCTTTTCATAGAGTTACTGCAATCTTTTACCAATATTAATAAATGGGTCTCAACACAATAAGTTATTCAAGGAAAGACTAGCTATCAACAATAATGACAGAATACAATAACTTAAGTGTGTGAAGAAAGAAGATACCAAAAGGATAATTGTTGAAATGAAATACCACTAGTCAACTCACACCACTACAAGGATAACATATTTTTGTGGATGTTTTTACATACCCTCTCTAAAATATTTATCCCTTAGCTGTTTATAGGAGAGGTTGTTAGAAAAGGCAAGTGGCCGAAGGTTTTTTTAGAGGTTTTTTTCAGTGCGCCATTAAGGTATATACACATCGATGTGTACATGAACAATAAATAATTGGTGTGTCAATTTTCAAAAGGACTGACATACTTTATAATAAAAAAATTAAGTACCAAATAAATTGCACTGGTGTCATTGAACATTACACACCAGTGTGCCTCACCATCATTAGGCACACATGAGTAGGGTAAATAAAAAAATTACCAACTTGATTTTCATTGTTACAATGCATCCCATGCTTCCAAAATATCAAGAAAACATAGATGCTCTCCATTCTTCCTAAGACGCCCTTTTTTCAATGTTCTACACCGACTTGGATAGCTCCATTGGTAGATTCTACACATTTCAAAATTTTGGAAATTACCATGAATTTTCATTTCCTCTCAATGGTCAAACTATGCCTCCTCGTGACATAAGAGGTTAGGTATATTGTTTATTACATTCCTATTTTCATTTTCTGTAATTCCCCATTAGCGGTGCATCAGTAATACAACACACCTCTAGAAATCACGGCGGTGCTTTGGTAGAACTTGTGCATTGGTTCTTTCAGTTTAACAAAGGGAACCATCTTCAAGGTGTATGTTCTATTTTCGGTGCACTAGTTGCCTTTTAATATTTTTTTTCAAAACAAATTAATTTCATATTTTTTTAAATACACATAATGTATACTTGTATTTGTTTTGTAATTTCAATTTATTTTATCTATATGTATGTTCCTAACAATATGTTTATGTGAATCAGAGACGACGACAACTAGAACGGGAGCAACAACATTAGGTTGAGATAAACACTTTTGTGCATGAGTGGGAGGCTAGAGAAAGGGATAGGGATTTGTTCCCTCTCCCTCTTTCATAGATGACATAGAACCTTTTGATGGATATTGGAGTCCCGAAATTTTATCAGTAGGGTGCATTCCTTAGGGGGAACTATTTATTGTTACAACAATTAATCTGCCACTAGGATCATGTGAGACAAGCGTTCAGGGTCGGTGTCGATCTCTAGTATCATTGCATGGATGAGGATGTATATTTCATTACTAGGTTGTCCAAGAGGGGGGCGTGTATGCCCAATTTCCTTGCACTATCACCTGGTGTTGTAGGAGCCTGGTGTTGTAGGAGATACCTAATTGACATATGTGCAAAGATATGCCAGACCACATGTTCATTCAAATTTGTAGTTCCAGGTTCATGGTGGTTAGTTTTGGATATCTTCATTTGAGATAAAGGATGTTAAGTTCTGGTACCTTATGATCTTGGCACTGTAATGGTATAGATTTGATGAGAATGATATTAGTTTCTCTATTTTATATAATGTAGATATTTAATTACACACACCCTGATTAATTCGGTGGGAAGATGTTTTCTTCAAACAATTTTTTCGTGCATTAGATCAATGTTGTGGTGTTTTGTCTAGGATGATATTCTTCCCATTCAAATCATAGGTGTATACACTATATGTTTATAATTTTAATGCCACTCATCCAATAGTATCCCTCTTTCCTATTAGGCCTATGTTTTATGCATGTATGTGCATGTCGGGGAATTTGATTCCCAAGAGGGGCCAGTACGAGTTTTTGTTTTCTCTGATCGGTAGAGAGGTATGTGAATTATTGGCTAGAAAGTACAATCATGTCCTCGATATTGTAAAGAAATTGTATGCAGGGATGGATTGGAGAACATGTCCAAACATATGATTTACAATAGAGGAGACACCAGATGAGAGAGGTAATATTATCGTTATGTTTTGATCAATATATTTGCATATTTTTATGTCGTATTTAATGTACATATCATTTATTGTAACATTTTGTTTCAATTATCTTTTTTGTTTCTTGTACTGGGGGGATCGGCAATGCGCAGTTCTCATACTCGCGTGACATGGGGTCGTTCCTCATCGGCTACCACTATAACCCCAGGTGCATCCACCCAACCTGCAAGAATGGAGCACAAGTAAATCAAGGTCAAAATCGAACATGAGACCTCATTTTTACAAATTTCCTTCCATTTACACGACATTTCAATTATCTTATTAATATTATCTATTTATTTGCATATACTGGTACATATGTTGGGGATGAACCTCCCCAACATGAGGATGAGGTTATGGAGAAGGAAGAGGACTAGTCTACAGTAGTAAAAAGACCCACATTCCACACAGGATGGATATGAGAGTCTGACTATACATGGAAGATGAGCTATGTCGCGTCATGACTAGTCACAGAGTGGTACCCACTCCCTTTAGAGACAAATTATGGGTACAATATCTCTCTAATACAGGGAGTAGTTTTCCTTGTGACATGATGATGTTGATGTGTCACATTGTTGGTGTCATCAACCTCATGAAGATGTTGAGGGGTGCTTCTCATTATTCTACTACATCTATCTCATCAACAGATCCATCTACATCCTCTAGTCCACCACATGGTCCTTCTCCTCCTTTTGCTTCCCCTCCACATGTGTCTGAACTTGAATCCACGTTTGATGCTCCTCCTCTTCATCCTTTTGATTCCACTCCACATGTGGCTAAACCTGCATCCTCCTCCTCCTCCTCCTCCTGCTTCTCCTCCACATGTGTCACCATATCATACCGATCCTCCACCTCCTCCTCCACTTGTGTCACCATCCACTGATCATTGTATTTCTCCTAGTTCACATGTGTCATCATTCACTAATACACCTCCTCATATTCATGCACATTTGTTACAATATGTTGATGTGTTGGACACTATGTTCACATTAGGTATTGTTGCACATCTTTAGGATATTGATATAGAGACATTTGATAGTGCACTTATGTCAAAATTTATTTCCGATATAAATTTTCTCGATAGAGGCTCTACCTATGGAGGAAAAGACACTAATGAACATAGCTCTGGTGGTGGACTTAGCTAGTAGTGGTACTAATTGAAATTTATATTAATTATTTTTTATTTGACTTGAGATATATATATGACATGTTTATAATAGATTTTGTTGAGATGCATATTTGACATGTATATTCATATGTATACCTTTCATGTATATTATGTTTTTTATATAATGTTGTGGTTGTTGTTGTTGTTTGATTTATAAAATGTAATATGAGTATGCTAATGATGAACATTGTTAATGTTTTCTCTGTTTTTAAGTGAAATTTGGTATGTATCACTCATGTAAATTTACAATTTCCATATAATATTTAACTTTATTTTTATGGAAGAGTTTAATTTGGATTGTGATTGGAAAACATTATAACCATTAATGCCATATAATTTTTAAGTGTTTGTCAAGGTGAATTGTTTGTTGTCCAACAAGATACAATATGTTGATTAAATGTATTTAGAAATAAAAATACTTAAATATGATGAGTGAAATGATTGTGATTTGAATATTTATGTATTTTTCATATATTATAATAATAACATTATAACATAATTATTCACTAATAATAATTATGATTATGTAATAATAATGTTATTTAAAAAATAAATTATTTAAATATTACAAGACAAAGTTATAATATAATTGTTTACTAAAGTCACAATTATTATATTTTATTAATATTTAATTTTTCCAAATATTTTATTAATTTATATTATCCAACTATTATAATGTATGAAAATTATTCAATTAAATTTAAAATAATAAATATATCTAGAATAATAATACATTTTGATCTATACACTTTTGGTGAAATGGTTTCACAATTTTTTACTCTAATGCAAACTTTATGAATCTCATTTTAAAAAATAATATCACCCAACATTTTATAATTAGCATTTTAAGAGTTAGTAAAATTGACAAAGGTTTCTATACTTTTAGATAAGTATTGATCATTAAAATTATCCTTAATTTTGACTAGGCTCTAGAAAAAGACTCTTTTAGAATTTCCATATCCTTCCTATATTGATACTTATTTCAAGGAGAATGCTAAAAGAATGATTAATATAAGTTTATATGATTATACAACTAAAGAATGGAGTGAAATAGGTGAATGCCATGATAGTTGCACTAGTTGAGGCAGGGAATGACATCACAGTTGGTAATGCCAACACCACAAGTTTAGGTGTTGCACAACGTTATTTTGTTGGAATTGTCCTTAGAAGTTTCATCAAAGTATATATTTATTTGAATTTTGTTTTTTTTCAAACAATACAAATTTTGAGGGTTGAATATTTTTTAATATCTTCATTTTTGTTAAATAAAGTATAATTTAAAATAAATATTTACTAGTGTGCGTCACCAACTTTGTGATATCTCAATTAATGTGTATTAACTCAAAGGTTAACATAAACATATTTTAATACAACACAACATAAATCTTCTATAATAAACAAAAAATATGACAATAAAAATATATTAAAACCACATATTATGCTTGTACTATTTAAAGTATTTTCAATATGGTGGTTGTAAATGGCTGTTAATTTTCATATCCAACATATTATAAAATGAAGGAAAAAAAACATAATTGACCATTATAGATACCCATAATAAAATAACACATCCACAATATAAATGTCCAAACTAGTCATTTACAAATTAGTCTTTGTTGCCATCACCCTGATTATCTTCCTCACATGGCATTGCAACATTGTTGTTTTCAAAAATATGTTTAGATTTTCGATCATGTATCAGTGTGAACCACCAATCTGCATTCAACACATCTGGGTAAAAAAAATGTGGTCTCAATTTTTTTGAGAAAACATAAGGCTCCTTAATTTCAACCCACATTTTTTTAGAGTTAATACATATTAGCCCACTATCATTCTATTTCTTTACATTTCTCAAATCGAAGGTATCAGACCACTTGCAACAAAACATAACATATTGAAATGATGAGAATTCCACTTTCATGATATCTTGTATCTTTCCATTGTAACCTAACTTCCCCTTTATTAGGTTTTCATCACGGTGGCTAAAACGACTAGATTGGTCGAACTCAACCTCCACTCCACAATATTGAGTGATGTGTCCATCATCAACATACACAGTGTGAAAATCATGTCCATATGCCCACATAGATGGGAACAAATTAACTTCTAAAAATTTTGATAAAGGATAGTGTCATATGTCTAGTAATTCAAGCATTAATAAAAACACAATACATGTTACAATTCAAATGTGCAATTTTCTAAATAGAACATGGTACTCATAGAGGTTAGTACAGAGTTTATGCACCCAATCCCTATGTTTAGTGCATACATATCTTCTCGAAGTGGGTTACAACTAGACACCACATATTTCTCTTGTATATTGTCAGCCACCTAACTGTTGGGACATATTTTTGGAATTTTTTCTTTTAAATGATCAGGATAAGGCATCATTCTACTATTCAACCATCTAAATGCTTTCCTATCACTATCCCATTTCCTTATTTTCTCTTCATACAATTTGACCCATGGTCACATTGCCTCTGCATTGTAAAGAACAAATTTATGGATGGTATCCATTTCTAAATCCATTGATGTATAAAAAAAATCAAAATCAATAATATGAGATCAAATATATATTATCAACTTAAAGAAAACATTTATTCATGGAATCAAAATTTCTAAATTTTTTTATGTATAAAAGAATTCAAAACAAATATCATGGGATGAAATATATATTATGAACTTCAATGCAAACAATTTCTATGTACTAAATTGACAAAATATAACTGACTTACTCTTTATCATGTGCCTTTTTCCATTTTTTTGGAGTTGGTCGCCTTCCCTTTTTTCCTCAACTCGATGGCCATCCCAAATGATTTCCCCTATTGTCTCATCAATTTTCTTGATTTACGCACTGGCATAATAGAATGAATCGTATACTATGTACCCCTCTGCCATAGATCCCTCTGGGTTTTCATGTTGTTGAACAAACCCCTTCAATTGTTTCATGTACTTCTCTAAGAAGAAAATCTAATGAAATGAGAGAACCCCAACTAATTCAACCTAATCAGGTAGGTGAATTAGAATATGGACTTACAAGTCCATAAAACTTGTGGGAAGTTCCTTCTAAAACATACAAATAATCTCAACTATCTTTTGACACCACTGTGGAATGTTGGCCATATGAGTCTCCCTTGATGTGATCAAATGTACAAAAGAATATAATTTCAATATGGAATGTTGCAGGTCTTGGGGGAAGTCATGGTTAACACAATCACACATGCAAAAAGGATAATGACACTACAAAATAGACACACACATCATTAATTTCCATAAAACTATGAGTGCATAGCATATTTTTACCAACTTCGGTATAGAAGAAGAATTATGTATTCAAAATACATACCCTTAGAAGGTCTAGATGATCATGTTATTTCAAGCTCGACAAATTTACTTCTACAGTGAAGCAACATTGTAGAGTAAACCCATATAAAGAAGGTGACTTCACACCCAATATAACATCCTTAGCCATAGAAAAATCATCTTTCTTCAAAATCCATGGGACATCACCTTCTTTAAAAGACCAAGAGGGACCAACCTCTCCTCTAGTTTTCTTTCTTGGACAATGTCTCTTTTTAGTATTTGAAGCAATAAGAACTCTTTTGATATCCAATGTATCTCTTTTAATCAATGATATGTTCCTCCATAAATAATATGACACATTTTTTAATATATGCATGGGATCTAGTAAGTGGCCAGTATTAAGATGATCTAAATATGGAAGCTCATAAAATACATATTTTATTTTCATCCCAATGGGAATTTTATCAACACAAGTGCCAAAAAAATTTGGATCATCGAACATAGGTTCCTCATTTGAATCAAACAATTCTACCATTTCCTTCTCCTTCTCTGTGTCATATTCCCTATTTTAGATCTTTGGGTTCTCTCTAGTTTACCATTGAAATCATATGAAACTCTTCTATAAGGGTGGTCTTATGGGAGGAATACCCTTGAACAATAGTACAACATATTTTGTAGGTGGTTGGACCACATATCCTTTATAGAAGGTCCACAACATTAACATCCATGATACCCTTTTGTTACACGAACTGCAATTTTATTGTATACATAGCATGTTAGTGTAAAAAATATAGTTGCACCAAATGAAGTATTCCAAATAAAATTACATATATAAACAAATTGATGAACATGCTTACCAGAGAAAACTCCTAGTCCTAGATAATTGTGCATGGTGTACTCACATATGCCATACAACGTAAAATACCTCTCCATTTGGATGGGTTTTTATACATCATATACATATATCCCTTTCCATAATTTATTAAATTCATTGATCAATGGTTGGAGGTAGACATATATTCTCTTCATTTGTATTCTACTTGTGACTATAAGAGAGAGCACAAGATGTTCATTATTCATGAACAACCACGGGGGGATATTGTTATTGATAACTACCATTGGCCAAATAGAATTTTTTTTTTTTTTTTAAGGAATATGGGTTAACCCCATCCATAAATTTTCTCAATCAAAGGCATTGTACTTCATCCTTCAATTTATCAGGCCATGTATACTCTGTATGATTAATGTTTATTGAAATTATTGTGCTTTTCATAATTCCTGGCTCACTTCTATGTAATGCATGTCACCCCTGCAACACGGATAATTGTTTGCAATGAAAGATCCTTTGAATCCTTGGAATTATAGGCATTTTCTCAATATCTTAGGAGGAGGACCGTGTTCCTTACCCTTTTTTTATTTATTTATGGTATTGTCTTGCTCACATTCTGGAGATATCTCTTTCTATGCATATCCATTTATGTTTAGAATACAATCATTTAGGCATGCATGGTATGATATGTACTCAACAACCAACATTTTTCAGCATTTTCTTTGCCTCTGCGCATCTATTAGGAAACATATTATCACTCAAAAGTATCTTATATTTGATCAAACTATAATTAGTGGGAAATAGAAATGTACATTGCCATGAAGCATGAAAAAATCAACCCTTTTCTGCCTTCATTGTGTGACAAGATTTCTTTAAAATTTAGGAGACTTAATGGTTAGTTACCTCAAAAGTGTTGAGAAACATGCGTCTAACATACCATACATTGTTGTCAATTTATATAGTAACATTGTTGTCCCTAGCTGGGTAGACCTTGTAGACCCCTGTAATCGACCAAATAAAGGGGTGGTGGAAGAAAATTCTAGGATTTTGTAGAAGGTATATACAACAGTAACATCATCCCCTAGTTCATTTGGTTGGAATGCATCTAAAAACATTCCCTTGATGGATTGGGTATCCTGCAACAAATCATCCATACCAACCTCTATATCATTTCCTTCATCCCAAACATGTGAAGAACAAGTGTTACTGTCGAGGCTTTAAATTGGTGACTCAAGCAAAGTGGGAATTGAATAGGTGGTTGTTTCAACCATTTTTGGCATGCTTCCTCTCTGAGATATTTTTTTGTTTAGAAACAATCTCGTGACATGAAATCATAGTGGGGTGCAATGATATATTGAACATTACATCAATATTAGTAACACAATGTTTTTAATATGTTCAAACATTATACCAAAAACTTATTAGAAGTATGGAATTTTTTTCTCCAATAATAACATGAAACCAACCCCTTTATAAAACAAATTTTGAATTAATAAATGCATTTACATTAGTTCCATTGAAAATAAAAAAATAAAATTACTCAATCATCTTTTTCTTACGTTCTACAGGGTTGTTTATGTTGGCAAATGTTAAACAGGTAGCGTAAGCTTGTCATTGATGGCAAGTACAACAGTAATGATGGCCTGAGTACAACAACGAGCGTAAGATTTTCATTGATGGAAAGTACAACA
The DNA here is from genome assembly GCA_009831015.1 of Picea engelmannii. Classification (NCBI taxonomy): domain Eukaryota; kingdom Viridiplantae; phylum Streptophyta; class Pinopsida; order Pinales; family Pinaceae; genus Picea; species Picea engelmannii. Next base: position 255,020 of record ML790197.1, read on the forward strand.
GTGATGATGGCTTGAGTACAGCAGCGATGATCAACAGGCAAATAAAAGATAAGTCCAGGAAGATCGAATGATTGAAGGAAACATTGATAAAATGATCGAAGGCCCGAGAAGCATTTCTAATCATTCGATCTCATTCAAAATTCCTGAAAGAACGAGGGTCGTCAGATCAGAATATAGACAAGAAGAGCGCTAAACAGGAGGACATATCTCAGACATTAGATCCAAGCGTCGGATCTGACCATCGTTGGATCAAGAAGAACCTGCATGTTCTTTAAAGTGCAAGGAGAAGCAGGTGTACAAAATCCCGAAAGAAGGAGGACCGTCCATTTACAGGCAAGAAGCGTGGAGATAGATCGTCAGTTTGTTGACTGGAGATTCAAAGGAATAGGGTTCCCTAACCTCTCGAAATTGTGATATACGAAATCGTGATCTAATCTGAGCCGTCAGATTAAGGTTGAATCTGGTCCATTGATTCCAGTTCATGTCGGAGTTTCGGGGAACAAGATTTGGAGATGTCAAAGTTTATTAACATCAGGAATCCTGATATCGCGATATGCAAAATCACGATTTAATCACAGCCGTTGAATAGAGATCAGATTTGGAACGTTGATCTAACTCTAGATCGGAGTTTCGTGAATCGCGACATGGAGAGGCAAAGAAGCAAATGCAACAAGAATGTCGAAATCGCGAAATCGTGATACAATCATAGCCATTTAATCAAGATCAGATCTGAACCGTTGATCTAACTCCATATCGTAGTTTCACGAATCACGACATGGAGAGGCAAAGAACCCGATGCAACAAGAATGCCAAAATCGCGAAATCGCGATTCAATCGTAGCCATTGAATCAAGATCACATCTGGACAGTCGATCCAACTCACGTCAGCAAACCACGTCATCTAGGAACACGTGGCACAACCAGGTAATGACAAGTGTCAGACTGATTCAACATTCCAAGCACATGTAAGTCACGAATCAGGGTGACACATGGTAGTTATTTAACACATATGACGTCAGCAGACTTACTCCATATTGGAGTTTCATGAATTTCAACATAGAGAGACAAGAAAACATTCACCACAGGAATGTAAAAATTGTGATATACGAAATCGTGAAATGATATGAACCGTCAGATCAAGTGTTGATCAGGACCGTTGATCCCACACCATTTCAGGGTATCGGGGATCGCAACTTGGAGGGTCCAGATGCATCATCTCCAGATTCACGAAACGCGAATTCACGAAAAGCGCTTTTTGCATAGGCGCTTGGTTATGACCATAGTCATATTGGGGAAGGAGCTAGTGTAGAAAAGTTCTATATCAGAACTTAGGTGATCACGAAATGAAGTGTCGAGACATTCAACACAGAATTGTCGAATGTCGAAATGACGAAATGAATGCAAGATCCCATGGATTCAATCCAACGGTGCAGGTGAATTTGAACAAGATCGGAGGGCTACTGTTGCATGACACAGTGAAACTACTAGAAACCATTGATGGTTTCTACCAGAGGATAAGAAGATACTTCTGTGTGATTTCCAGAGGAGATGAAGAGTCACATGGAATCTGCCAGTGGAATGAAGATGATTCATGGAGGAAATTGACAGCTGGATGAGGGTTTGAGCTCGTAACTAAAACAGAAATGATGATCTTGACTTTAACAGAGAAGACGAAGAGTCTCAACTTCCAGAGAGAAAAAGGAATCTCGGCTTAACACCTAGTGATGATAGACACAGGGGTTGAACTGCCAGAGAAGTTGAAGAGTTGTGCTGAATATCACGCAGAGCACTCGAGAGGTGGAGGATATTGGCGCGGTATGAGCATGCAAAGGAATGGCAAATATTGCATGCACAAAATGCACAGAAGCTATATATACATGATGCAAGGAAGAGAAGGGTAGTTGTTGCTATTGGAGTTTGTTGTGGATGTTGTTGGTGAAGGTGATTCATGTGTGAAGAAGGAGGAGAGTGGAGTAGCTGAATTGCACAGAAGAGAAACTGTGCAGTGAATGGACATGGCACACCGAGCATAAAAAGCAGAAGAACAGACAACGCAAGTAATGTGTGCAGAAAGGCGATGAGGCAGACAAAGCAACGAAATGTAGCAGAAAAGTGATGAGTCTAGTAAGCCATTGTTGAACATCATATCACTGTAATAAGTTTCAGTAGCAAAGATTTATATTTCAGGGTGGAAGGGAGGTGCTAGGGAGGACTGTTGTCTTCATAGGTTCAAGTGGGTGCTTGAACACAGGGAGTTGTAGCTTCCATCTGGTTGCAGCCAGAGAAA
>ML790197.1:268275-284315 GCA_009831015.1 Picea engelmannii
CCAAATTCTATAGGATAAAATTATTTTACCTTAAAAATCGCCAAAATTTTATAAAAACTATATAAAATCCTTAGAAATTTGAATATTTTTACAAAAATATCGCCAAACATTTATAGTTGTCATATGAAGGATTAGTAATATTCACCAAGGTTTCTAAATTTTAAAATAAATTTCCATCCTGAAAATCATCCCTAAAAGAGACCACGATGGCTGGAGAAAGGCCGTGGAAGGCACCTAGAATGGTGGCGTTAACTTCCACCGAGAACAATACCGTATTTGGACTTCACTGGCATAGAGAACCAAGAGAGGCTCGTTGGACCTGAATTAAATATCTCGCAAGCTGGTAGGTAGATGGCTCCTCAGGAATTAATGAGGGATGGGGGGGTGAACTACCCCTCCGTAGAGCCGTCAGCCCTAACTAGTGCGAGGGAAATCGCGCCACACACAACCTCGCAAGAGGATAATGTGTGAGGGAGAAGCGATTGGGGGCAGACACGAGGGGAGGAAGATAACTCTGGAGATATGCAGAGTGAGTGATAGCAGAGAAGGGGGAGAGTAACCCTCATTCTCAGTCACTGGAAAACTGAGACACAGTCTCGCAACATCGTGGTCTCAGATCGGGGGTGGCTAGTTGTAAATCCTATTGGAATAGCTGAGCCTACGATTGGGTGGAAACAAGCACCCCTCTCAGCAGTTGCACTTACTTCTGGTGTTATTGTTGATAAGTGTTTTACATCTTGCACCTTGAAATTCATATGCTGACATATATGCTCATAAACTGTGAAATTGTGAATGATTACAGTATAATACTGTCTGTGCAGTGTTTTTGATAAGAAATGGTAGATGTATGCTTGTAACAGAAAAACCACGCATGGCTTATGTTGATAGATAAATTTAATTATGTGAAATTTGAACCAAGTTATACTTCTAGTCCATTCTCAGGAATTTATTTCCCCTTATCTGTCTCTAGGAATGCCCCAGAATACAACTCTCCACAGAGATACCCTTCTTGGAAAAGTTTACCAAGAACCTGGAAAAAGGACCTGAATGTGCAAGTCTTAGCAACCCTGTACGAGGAAGAATGATCCTCTTGAAATTCCAAAGTAGCAGCGTAGGGATAAGTATCCATCGATGGATGAGATCCTGTCGAAATGTCTGCGGTCGTTCATGACCGTTAGATTGGCAGAAGAAACAAGGGAGTTACATGCCTTACCCCTTTTCTTTTATCTTCACGAATAGCGAGGAAATCAATACCGTAGAATCCCAAGGACTGTGGGAGTATCTGGACCGTTGGTTTTTTTCCACGTCTAGAGAGTAGGGGGGAGAGTGCATGATGTGGGACAAATATGATCCGTCAGATCTTAGATAGAAAACCCGACAATCGTTGGATCTATTATGAGATGCATGAGGGTTAAGCCCTCGTGAACAAGAGCGAAAGTCCCGAGAGAGGAGTCGGTATTGGGGATTCGGAGTTCGGGATTTTGGGAGTCCTCATGATAAGAGATCAGGACACTCCATGCTGAAAATATCGATATAGATATAGACTGTCCATTTGTGAAGGACACGTGGGGGAGATCGAGAGTCCATCAATATTTCAGATACCGGGGATTCGAGTTGACAAAGGATTTGCGTCACTGGGGGTCACAAATCATGAAATCATGAAACAACGAGGACCGTCCATATGAGGGAGGATACATGGATGATAGTTCCTTGAACCCTCTCGACCTTTTCAAGAAATGCATGAACATGATCCCTTCAAAGGATCTCTGGGTCTATAATGACCGTTAGATTTGAGGAAGAAAGGTAGGCATTAATGCCACGACCCCTTTTCTCTTGCAAGAGATGAAGGAATCAAGACCATAGATCCCATGGTCCATGGAAGTACCTGGACTATCCATCTATAGAGTACACATGGCTGTTGGTAAGTTCTTCAATGTTTCAGCACCCGAGAAACAAAAGTGCAAGAAACCTTGTCTTCACGAGTCGCAAAATCCCGATTGTCAAAACCCCGAATCAGTTTAAGTGTGAATAATTTTGAGAAAGGTGGGATTTAACCATGACCATTGATCATCCTGAAAATATCATAGTGGTTTATTGTGGGTGAAGGTCACAGCCATCTATTGGAGGGGCATGTGGCTACCGATCGACATTTTGGTGTTTCGGCACCCAAGAAACCAAAGGGCAAGAATCCCTTGTCTTCGTGAGTCACGAAAACCCGATCACCGAAAACCCGAAATAGCGTGAGGTGTGAATGAGGTTAAGGAAATCCAAGATTTGATCATCACTATTGATCATCCTGAAAAGATCACGACCGTTGATCTTGGCTGAAGGCCACTGTCGTCCATCGGAGGGACATGTGGCTGTCGGTTGACGTTTCAGCGTTTTGGCATCCGGGAAACCAGAGGGCTAGAAAACCTTTCCCACGCGATTCACGAAATCCCAATGCCCAAAATCCCAATATGCGTTGTAGTGGAGAGGGGAAGTACCGAAAGAATCTGGACTGTCCATCAGAGGAGATTCGTGGTGAGCGGTTAGAGATTTGGGAAAAGTCCCAAAATCCCGTGGACCGTTGGATCCACACTCTTAAGATCCATCGATCTCTTACATGAACTTCCATATCAGAATTTGGAGATTTAAATGATAAAGAGTCCTGGAGTCATTGCATTCTGAACTCCCGAGTACCGAAACCCCGAAAGGATCCATATCGTTGGATTAGGGGAGGCTTACAGCCATTGATCTCCCTTTGGAGGGAAACTTGGGAGACTTCATGGTTTTCGGGGATTTGAATGGGAAAGGAAGAAGTCATGCATCGTGATTTCCCGAATCACGAAAGGTTGGTAAGGGATTTTTCGGTTTAAGCGCGTGGTCACAAGGACAAGACCCAAACAAGAAACTTGTACTCACCAGCCCTTTCGAGGTTCGCCGCTTCGCTGTGTCGGGGTTGCAGAGTCGAAATACTCGACACCCTGGTAGTGCTGAGTCACAAAGAGTGAAAGGAAGCCATATTTGTTTGACTTGTGGTCGTGACCCGCGATCCTATGGGAACAAACGAGGGAAGAGCTATCTTACGCTAGACCTTCGTCGACATTTCGAGGGTCTGATCATTGAGAAATCGACAAAAAATTTGATTCTCATAGTGGGTATGTGACAAATTGGTACCAGAGCATGGTTACAATACTCGACCTGCTTGGGCTCATGAACGAGTTGTGCAGAAGATCCATTTGGAACACTCTTAAAAAAAAATAAAAAAGTAACCCTCTATCTTAAACCTCTTAATTCAAAAAGGTCAAAATCCAAAATGAAAACCGGACTATGTATGCATGTGAAATAAATATGAATTTTTCACAGGTTATAAAAATGTATCTAACTATTTACTAACAACCAGTGTTTGTCTTTGCACACAAGCGAAAGATCAACCGTAGGAAATTATCAACACATAGTATGGTGACTCACCATGAAGTGGGAGAGGGCTCCCACAATAGAGGCGAAGAGTCTGATGAAAGAAGGGCAGTAGAGACCCCTCCATATCTAGACGAGACTGTGAGGAGTCTCGTTGTCAAATTACAAAGCTACAAGGCTGACAATGAAAGGATGATGAAAGAACAAGAAAAACAAACAGAAATTAACGCAGTTTTATTGCAGAGTTTATCCGATCTACAAAGACAAATGCAGCATGAACCTGAAACTCAGAAACATGGTCATATCAGTGGCCACACTGAGAGGAGAACCTCAAAAAAGTTCCACCCCAGAGGTAAAGGACAAGTGTTGGATGATTCCTCTAAGAAGTAAGCTAGCGATTCAGAGGGCTCTTCTAGTAGTAGAACTAGTTCCTATCCCCGAAGAAAACAGAAGAAGCAAAAGTCTTCCAAAGGTAAAAAATTTGAAGAATTCAAAAAGGCCAAACCACCCTCCTTCGATGGTGAAATAAAGAAGGGAGAGGAAGTAGAGGCCTGGCTGCTTGGACTAAAGAAGTATTTCAGAGTCCATGACTTTTCAAAAAATATGAAGGCCCGAGTGGCCACCTTCAACTGGAATAGAAAGGCTTCCATTTGGTGGGAAGACCTTAAGAATGTGAAAGGGGTTCGTGAAGAGAACCTGTCTTGGAAATGATTTGAGAAGTACTTCCAGAAGAAGTATCTATCAGAAAAATATTTTGACAAAAAGACTAAAGAGTTTTATGAACTCAAACTAGGACAACTTACTATAGAAGAATATGTTAATAGATTCCTCGACTTGTTGAGGTATGTACCTTATATAAAAGCAGAAAAGGCAAAGGTGCAACGCTTCATTAGTGGGCTACCCAAGGAATATCAGAACATAATTGAATTTGATGAGCCAAAGACCCTAGAAGGCACCATTCGAAAGGAAACCTATTGTCATGAATAGTTTGGGCATCGAGAAGAACCCCGTGAAGGATGGAAACCAAAGAATAGTTCAGGATTTCATAAAAAGGGGATAAAATCCCCAGGATTTAAGAACTACAAGAAGAACCCAAGAATGAACTTTCCAACCCGGAGTGTACACCAGCAGAACTTTCCCTCATTGGGCGGAAATAAAACTTCTGGACCTATACCAGTGAAGGTGGATAACACCAAGAGAGAACCTCTGAAATGTCGGGGTTGTGGAGAGGAACATCTCCTGAGAGACTATCCACACTGACAACAGAATAGTCGGAGGATTTATAACATCCAGGAAACTACTACTGTCAATGATGTGGCCAGGAGTGTGCCACAAATTTATGCAGCCTTGGTTAATAACCAAGCTGACCATCAAGCTTCAGTAGTGAAAATAGAAGGTATGATTTTCAATCATCTAGTGTCTTTTTTGATTGACCCTAGTTTGAATTTGTGTTATATAGCCCCTAAAGATGTTGATAAGTGTAAACTACAGCCACAAAAACATAACATGCCATGGTTGGTACAGTTAGCCACTAGCACCAAAAGGAAGATAACAGAGGTTATACCAGCCCGCCAATTAATGTTGGGTGAATTCCCCACCCAAGAAACCCTTAATATATTACCACTGGGATCATATGATCTGTTGATCGGTATGGACTGGCTAGCCGCCCATAAAGCTAGACTGGACTATTACCATAAAACCTTAGAGGGTGTAAGTAAAGAAGGGAGAAGAATAACCCTTCAAGGGATCCGAAAACCCATCTCACTGAGACAAATATCAGCCCTGCAAATGAGAAAGTATTGCCGAAAGGGATGTCCCCTATATGCAATACAGGTGTTGAAAACAATCAAATGTGATAAACCAAGCCCTGACGATCACCCTATCCTGAGAGAATACAGAGATGTGTTTCCGGAAGAGGTACCGGGTCTACCTCCGAGAAGGGACATAGACTTCTCGATAGAACTTGCACCAGGAGCGGTGTCGGTGTCTAGGACACCCTATCGGATGAGCACACCCGAGTTAGTTGAACTCAATTTGCAATTAAAAGAAATGATGGATAAAGGCTATATTCAACCCAGCGTGTCTCCATGGGGAGCACCAGTCCTGTTTGTGAAAAAGAAGGACGACACCCTTAGACTGTGTATAGATTATAGACAACTCAATAAGGTAACCATAAAGAACAAGTACCCTTTGCCCAAGATCAATGATCTGTTCGATCAATTGGGAGGCGCGTCTATTTTCTCAAAGATCGACTTGAGGTTGGGATACCATCAAGTCTGAATCAAGGATGAAGACATCCATAAAAATTCCTTCTGAACATAGTATGGTCACTATGAGTTTGTGGTAGTGCCATTTGGGTTAACCAATGCCCCTCCCACTTTTATGTGCTTAATGAACAATGTAATTAGTAAATTTCTAGATAAATTTGTGCTAGTTTTTATTGATGACATATTAATCTACTCTAAGAATAGAGAGGAGCATGAAGAGCATCTTATACTTGTGCTGCAAGTGCTAAGAGAACATCAGCTCTATGCCAAATTCAGCAAATGTGAATTCTTCCAGAAGGAAATACATTACTTAGGCCATGTTCTCTCCGAAGAAGGAGTAGCGGTAGACCCTAACAAAATCAGGTCTATCATGGAATGGCCTACCCCGAGGGATGTTTAGGACATTAGATCCTTTATGGGATTAGCAGGATACTATAGAATATTTATAAAAGGATTCTCCAAGATTGGTTGTCCAATCACTGCCCTCCAGAAGAAGGGGACAAAATTCTTGTGGACACAGAAATGTGAAGAAAGATTTCAAACCCGGAAACATCTACTGACCCATGCACCCATACTAAAGATTGTCGATCCAGAAGCTGACTTCCTCGTGTGCACAGATGCCTGTAAGGAAGGGCTCGGAGGAGTCCTTATGTAGGAAGGAAGTGTGATCTGCTATGAATCCCGAAAATTGAATGAGCATGAAGTCAACTATGTGACTCATGATCTAGAACTGACTGCCATAGTGCATGCCTTGAAAATGTGGAGGCATTACCTCCTGGGAAGAAAATTTGTACTTATGACAGATCACTATGGATTGTGATACCTGTTTGATCAACCAAAACTCAATGCTAGACAAGCTAGGTGGATGGCCCTCCTTAGCGAGTTTGATTTCAAAATCAAACACATTAAGGGAAAGGAAAATAGGGTGGTCGATGCCCTTAGCAGAAGTATGAAAACAATTCACCTGGCAGCGGTGAGCAACTGTGAGACAGAAGTCAAGGAAAGAATCAGAAATGCATAAGAAACATATCCCTTCGTCCAGACCGTGGCCATGTACCTACAGCAAGAACCCACCGGAGTAAAATATGAAGGCTACCAGATGATCGAAGGAGGTCTGCTCACTTACATAAATAGACTATATATTCCAAATTGTGATGACTTGAAGAGGTTCATACTGGATGAACTACATAAAATACCCTATTCCGGTCATCCAAGATACCAGAAAATGATCACTGCCACCAGGAGACAATTTTATTGGCCTGTAATGAAGAAAGACATAGCCAAGTACTTAGCCAAATTGATGCAGGAGCATCTCTCCATGTCAGTCAGCCAGCTAGCCAGCCACGTCAGCGAATTCAAATCATGCGTTGAAGAGAGGCGCAACCTCATTTGGAATTTGAATTTAATGTAATTAAATGTTTAAGCTGGTGAGATGTGAAGTTGTGCCTTTGTGCAGGCATAGAGTAGATATGCCTTAAATGTTTGTAAGGATGAGATATAGATCCGATGCTGGACTAGACAACCCATTCAATGTAATTGAATAGGGTAGGTAGATTTGGAGGGAAGAGAACTCGAAGAGCCCCTCATGTAAAAAGATCAATTGTATCTCTTTAGTAGTTAGTAGAGAGGTAGTAGAATGAGAAGAGAGAAGAGCCGAGACCTTGTTATAGGCCATGCTTAGGAACACCTTGTACAAACAGGCAGTTGCCATTTTAATACAAACAGAAGCAGTTTTTCCTGCATGTATTCTATGTTGAATGAATGTTTGTGAGTGTTCCATTATGCTATGAATGTATGTTGTTATCATGCATTTGTAGGAGTTGGTTTGGTTTCAGGCTTGAGAGGTCTTTGAGGTTTCATGTCAAGAGGGCATGATAGAGTGCTGCGAACTTTGAAGACCAGTGCACTGAAGCACTTCTGAATTCTATGGGTTCAGACAGAGACGTGCCAGGTGGGCACAGAAACTGAAATCATCAACTCAAGGAGAAGACCTAAAGGTTGTTGAACACCTTGGAGGCTAGGTTGTGGGAGGAAAAAAAGTTGCAGACAGAATCTCTTAGGAGTTCTGTGAAGCTCCGCCAAGTGGGCATTGAGCATATGCATAGTGGTGCATTGAAAAGAACTTTGTTGTGAGTTCTTAGGAAGTCAGAATCACTGAGGATTCTTGACACTCTGCGAGGAGGGAATTGAGCATAGGCACAGAGCATTGGGAAGAACTCTGTTGTGAGTTCAAGGAGAACCAAAATCACTGGGGATTCTGAGAGCTCTACCACGTGGGCATTGAGTAGGTGCAAGGGGTACACAGAAGACAGAACTGCTGGATGTTCTGTGAGAGGATACTCTGCCAAGAGGGCATTGAGATAGTGTGCAGATAGGAACAGAGGAGAAGAGAACTCTTTGAGTTCTGTGAGTTGGGAAGGAATCCACTGAGGGATCTTAGGAGGGTTGTTGAACACCCTGAAAGACTCAAAAATCCGGTTTCTTGGACAAAAGATAGCCCAGAAGGAATTTCATTATCCATCTAAGGGAGGAAGGAAAAAGGATTTATTTCCTTAAAGGACTGAGTGTTTAAGAATCTCAGGAGAGATAGCACTTTGTGTGCGCGAAGACTCTACAGAGGAGGAGAAGTCACAAATCTTCAAAGATTTGAAAATAAGCTCGGGAGGGACAACGTTTTTACACACGCAGTCGAGAGCTCATAGTCATGGAGTTCGCAGAGAAGAAGCAAAGGTCAAGGCCTCTGAGAATTTAAAATTCTCCCAAACTCTGGGAAGAAGCGCGCAGAAGCTCAGGAGGGAGTAATGTCGATCGTTGGATTAGCCGAAGAGATTTGAACCATTGGAAGGTTTTCACATCTAGGGAGCATTAGAGCGAGTGCACAGAAGAGGAGATCGTCAGTCATCGGATCTCCCTCAAATACCCATCAGCCATTGGATCGGGTGAAGATGCACATGGTTTAGCCTTTGGAGTAAGCGCAAAGGAAGAACGGATCTAGGCCGTTGGATCTTGGTCCAATTACCCGTCAGTCGTTGGATCTGACAGGAGATGCACGAGGTTTACCTTTGTGAACAGGAGGTTGAAAGTCTCGACGAGAGGCATGGCCATCGAGATATCGACATTTGTGAAATTGGAAGTCACGATGACATGAGATCGAGAATTCTTATAATGAAAATCTCGGAATCAATCTAAGTCATCCATCATAGGAGGACACGTGGCAGAAATCAAGAAACCGTTGGTATTTTGACGACCGGGGTTTCAAGTGGACAGAGAAAGTGTGTCATCAGAGCATCATAAGTCGCGATATCCTGAGGTTGAATCAGGATTGTCCATCTTGAGGGGACGTGTGGCATAAAACCGAGGGCTTGGGAAAAGTCCCGAAAGGGGAGAGTCCATCAGCACATCGGGATTCGGTAGATCGCGAATCCTGAGGACAAAGGATCGGGTTTCTTTATGGTGAGAACCCTGAATTTAATCAGAGTCGTCCATCGGTTGGGACACGTGGTGAGATCGGGAGAGTCCATCAACGTATCGGGAATTCCATGGACAATAAGTCCATACATTTCGGAACTTCGAAGTCTGAAACCCCGAAAGGAGGGAAGTGCCATTGTGGGGCCAGCTGTCATCATATCGAAGAATCGGGATTTGAGGGATCGGTAGTCCCGAGGGAAAATGCATCTCGGCATTTGAAACCCTGAAGTCCCGAGGGAGATCTGGACCGTTGGGTTAAATAGACAATCTGGAGCCGTTCATCGTGCTAAAGGAGGATGGGATTTGCAAATTGATGTCATATCGGGAATCGGAGGATCGGGGATCCAGAGGACGAGAGGTCCCATACACTTTGACATTAGAAACCCAAAATCTCGATCGAAATATAGGACTACAGTCATATGAAAGGGAGGTCACGTGGACCATGAGTCTAGCCCAAAGGCTAGTGGAAGTTAAAGCGTATCGGGAATCGGAGAATCGGGATCCCGTGGAAAAAGTGTCCATGCAATTTGGCATTGGGAAGTCTGAATTCCCAAAAGTATATAGGGTGGTGGTCTTATGAAAAGAGGTCACATGGACTAGGTCATAGCCAGGAGGGGCTAAGGCCAAAAGGGGGCGCATCGACAAATTGGAGTTCGGAAGTCCACGAGGACAGGGAACTCTCGACATTGGGAAACAAGAAACCCCGAAGCCTGAAAGTATATTTTTTTTCCTGTTGAGGAAAGGGCAGTGGTTGGAGTGCAGAAGACCGTGAGGAAAGAGTAGGACCTATGGATCAGGTTTTTTAACAGAGATTCCACTGAGGAATCGAAAGAGCCGCTCCGGATCATGAACTGATTGATCGATCTTGTGAGAAGGAGCGTGAGGTGGTGGTCGTGTCTTTACTGCATCAAGTGGTATCAGAGCCTGATTCTTGCTTGTATATTTCAAGCAGAGGGAGAAGGAAAAGGAAGAAAAACAGAGTACTGAACCTTTGTGGTGATTGTTCGTGGGCAAGCAACAATCAAGAAGACAGTCAGTAGGACTGTAGGAGAGGCTGAAGCACTCAGATTTGCAGAGTGATAGCAGCAGGTTTGCTAGGAGAGCAGATAGAGACAACAATATGGCTACTGAAGGCCATAGGTATGTTGGAAGGAAAAACTCAGAGCTATAGAGCCAAAAAGATATAGATGAAGAGCTTGCTAATATAAAGAAATAAATAGAAAAGCTTGCATTGCATATGCAGTAGAAAGAAAAGCCGAGATGGGTGTATGAATGGCCCATGAAGAAGATGAAGATAAAATGGCCAGTCAAGGAGTTGATTGCTAGAAGGCAGCGCATGCTATTAAGAGGGTGGTTGAGGTATGCTGAAAACCTCAATGGACCAGAAGAAGAAATGGTTCAGATATGTGAACCAGAAACTGGGAGAATTCTCAGTGAAATGGGATCAGCAGGGGATCTCAAGAACTGCCAAGAGGGAAGGGTAGAAATTCCAAATTGCTAGGTGGGCAAAGAGTTGAGATCGTTGCGGGATCTCACAGACTATCAGGAGGAAAGCCAAGGGATTTCATATTGCCAGGTGGGCAATGAAATGAGGTGACTGCGGGATCTCATAGACTGCCAAGAGGGCAGCGAAAGGTTTCCAGTTTGCCAGGTGGGAAAGGAAACATAGATGGAATTAGTTGATTTCATGGACTGCCAGGAGGGAAGTAGAGACATCCCATATTGCCATATGGGAAGGGATGAGCAGGTGAGTTTTGATCAGGTCGAGGAGCTGACAGAGCAGATGAGCTCGGAGATGAGTTTGGATCAGTAGGTGCAGATGACAAAGGAGGAGGATCTGAGGGATCTTTTGATGATTGGAGGAATTGAAATACCCCTACCACTTAGCCCAGAGGAGGCATAAATCTGTGTTGCAAATGCAACAACAGTAGAAGAACAGTCAGTTGAGACTGTCAGGGAAGAAGGATTGGAGCATACTTTGGAAGATGCCCAAGAAGACGAAGAAGAAGATGAGCATTCTGAGGAGTGTCTCAATGCTTTCAGCCAGGAAGTTGTAGCACTAAAGCTGACAGTAGAAGAAGCAAGAGAGGAAAATGAGCATTCTGAGGAATGGCTCAATATTTTCAGCCAGGAAGTTGAAAAGACTGCAACCTGGGAGTTTGCAGAAGAAGAAGAAGAAGAAGAGGCAGACAAATTTTGATTTTCTTATTTGTATGAGCAGATTGAAGCCCTAGAGAGAAGGGTGAAAGTGCAAGGCATGCACATCCAACAGGTAAAGTTGGAAATTGATGAAGAAGGCGTGGGAGATCACAGTGATCTACCCATGTGGAGAAAATTTTTGCAGCTGAGGAGACTGCATGAACAAAGCCAGCCACTGGAGCAGCTGGATGAAGTGATAGAAGACATCAGAAGGCTGATGGTAGAGTCAGCAGGAACTGTCAGCAAGGAGAAGTTGGGCAGAAGAGAAGCAGCAGCGCAGTAGCAACAACAGCAGCAGGATGGAGCGGATGAGCAACTCCAGAGGATGATTTGGGATCCAGGAGGATTTCCACAGCTGAGATGGGAAGCTCATGAGAAAGAGCTCATGAATTTTGTAGCTGAGGAGTATGATGCAGGAGCATCTCTCCACGTCAGTCAGCCAGTCACGTCAACGAATTCAAATCACGCGTTGAAGAGAGGCGTAGCCTCATTTGGAATTTGAATTTAATGTAATTAAATGTTTAAGATGGTGAGCTATGAAGTCGTGCCTTTGTGCAGGCATAGAGTAAATAGGCCTTAAATGTTTGTAAGGATGATATCTAGATCCGATGCTGGACTAGACAGCCCATTCAATGTAATTGAATAGGGTAGGTAGATTTGGAGGGAAGAGAGCTCGAAGAGCCCCTCATGTAAAAAGATCAATTGTATCTCTTTAGTAGTTAGTAGAGAGGTAGTAGAATGAGAAGAGAGAAGAGTCGAGACCTTGTTACAGACCGTGCTTAGGAACACCTTGTACAAACAGGCAGTTGCCATTTTAATACAAACATAAGTAGTTTTTCCTGCATGTATTATGTGTTGAATGAATGTCTGTGAGTGTTCTATTATGCTATGAATGTATGTTGTTATCATGCATTTGTAGGAGTTGGTTTGGTTTCAGGTTTGAGAGGTCTTTGAGGTCTCATGTCAAGAGGGCATGACAGAGTGCTATGGACTCTGAAGACTAGTGCACTGAAGCACTTCTGAATTCTGCGGGTTCAGACAGAGACGTGCCAGGTGGGCACAGAAACTAAAATCATCAACTCAGGGAGAAGACCTCAAGGTTGTTGCACACCTTGGAGGCTAGGCTGTGGGAGAAAACACAGCTGCAAATAGAATCTCTGAGGAGTTCTGTGAAGCTCTTCCAAGTGGGCATTGAGCATATGCACAGTGGTGCATTGAAAAGAACTCTGTTGTGAGTTCTTAGGAATTCCGAATCACTGAGGATTCTTGACACTCTGCCAGGAGGGCATTGAGCATAGGCATAGAGCATTGGGAAGAACTCTGTTGTGAGTTCAAGGAGCACTAGAATCACTGGGGATTCTGAGATCTCTACCACGTGGGCATTGAGCAGGTGCAAGGGGTGCACAGAAGACAAAACTACTAGACGTTCTGTGAGAGGATACTTTGCCAGGAGGGCATTGAGGCAGTGTGAAGGAAGGCATAAAGGAGAAGAGAACTCTTTGAGTTCTGTGAGTTGGGAAGGAATCCACTGAGGGATCTTAGCAGGGTTGTTGAACACCCTAAAAGACTCAGAAATCCGGTTGCTTGGACAAAAGATAGCCCAGAAGGCATTTCATTCTCCATCTAAGGGAGGAAGGAAAAAGGATTTATTTCCTTAAAGGACTGAGTGTTTAAGAAGCTCAGGAGAGATAGCACTTTGTGTGTGTGAAGACTCTGCAAAGGAGCAGAAGTCACAAATCTTCAAGGATTTGAAAATAATCTCGGGAGGAACAACGTTTTTACACGCACAGTCGAGAGCTCACAGTCATGGAGTTCGCAGAAATGAAGAAAAGGTCGAGGCCTTTGAGAATTTAAAATCCTCCCAAAATCTGGGAAGAAGCGCGCAGAATCTTAGGAGGGAGTAACGTCGGTCGTTGGATCAGTCGAAGAGATCTGGACCGTTAGAAGGTTTTCACATCCAGGGAGCATCAATGCGAGTGCACAGAAGAGGATATCGTCAGCCATCAGATCTCCCTCAGATACCCGTCAACCATTGGATCGGGTGAATATGTGCGGGGTTTAGCCTCTGGAGTAAGCGCATAGGAAGAATGAATATAGGTCGTTGGATCTTGGTCCAATTACCCATCAACCGTTGGATCTGACAGGAGATGCACAAGGTTTACCTTCGTGAACAGGAGGTTGAAAGTCCCAACGAGAGGCATGGCCATCGAGATATTGGCATTCATGAAATTAGAAGTCATGATGACATGAGATCGGGAATTTTCATAGTGAAAATCCCGAAATCAATTTGAGTCATCCATCATAGGAGGACACGTGGAAAAAATTGAGAAACCATTGGTATTTCGACGACTGGGGTTTCAAGTGGACAGAGAAAGTGTGTCATCGGAGCATCACAAGTCGCGATATCCCAAGGTTGAATCAGGACCATCCATCTTGAGGGGATGCGTGGCATAAAACTGAGGGCTCGGGAAAAGTCCCGAAAGGGGAGAGTCCATCGGCACATCGGGATTCGGCAGATTGCGAATCCTGAGGACAAAGGATTGGGTTTCTTTATGGTGAGAACCCCGAATTTAATCAGAGTCATCCATCGGTTGGGACATGTGGCGAGATCGGGAGAGTCCATCAGCGTATCGGGAATTCCATGGACAAGAAGTCCATACATTTCAGAACTTCGAAGTCCGAAACCCTGAAAAGAGGGAAGTTCCATTGTGGGGCCCGTTGTCAGCATATCGAAGAATCAGGATTCGAAGGATCGGTAGTCCCGAGGGAAAATGCATCTTGGCATTTGAAACCCCGAAGTCCCAAGGGAGATCTGGATCATTGGGTTAAATAGACGATCTGGAGCTATTCATTGTGCTAAAGGCGGACGGGAGTTGCAAATTGATGTCATATCGAGAATCGGAGGATCGGGGATCTAGAGGACGAGAGGTCCCATACACTTTAACATTCGAAACCTCGAATCTCGATCAGAATATAGGACTGCGGTGATATGAAAGGGAGGTCGCGTGGACCTAGCCCAGAGGCTAGCGGAAGTTAAAGCGTATCAGGAATCGGAGAATCAAGGATCTCGTGGACAAAGTGTCCATGCAATTTGGCATTGGGAAGTATGAATTCCTGAAAGGATATAAGGCTGTGGTCTTATGAAAAGCGGTCACATGGACCAAGGCATAGCCAGGAGGCTCTAAGGCCAAAAGGGGGTGCATCGGCAAATCGGAGTTCGGAATTCCATGAGGATAGGGAACTCTTGACATCGGGAAACAAGAAACCCTGAAGCCCGAAAGTATATTTTTTTTCCTGTTGAGGAAAGGGCAGCGGTCGGAGTGCAGAAGACCGTGAGGAAAGAGTAGGACCTATGGATTGGGTTTTTTAACAGAGATTCCACTGAGGAATTGAAAGATCCGCTCTGAATCATGAACTGATTGATCGATCCTATGAGCAGGAGCGCGAGGTGGTGGTCATGTCTTTACTGCATCACAAATGCATAGAGTGCCAGCAGGTTAAAGCAGAACATCGACACCCAGCAGGATTATTGCAACCTTTACCAATCCTAGAATGGAACTGGGAAACCATCTCCATGGATTTCATTACTGGATTACCAACCTCAACCAAACAGAACGATGGCATTATGGTAGTGGTGGATAAATTGAGAAAGTATGCTCATTTCATCCCTGTCAAATCAACCTGCAAAGCAATCTATATCACCCAGGTGTTCATGAAGGAGATATTTAGACTGCATGGTATGCCGAAAGAGATCTTGTCTGACAGAGACACAAAATTTACCTCTAACTTTTGGAAATCATTGATGGCTAGTTTAGAGACCAAATTGTTGTTTAGCACCGCCTATCACCCTCAAACCGATAGACAGATGGAAAGAGTGAACCAAGTACTTGAAGACATACTGAGAATGCATGTAATGCATCAACCCAAGAAGTGGGAAGACTACCTGCCACTGGTAGAATTCGCCTACAACAACGGCTACCAAGCATCCTTAAAGATGAGTCCCTTCGAAGTCCTCTATGGTAGATCATGTAATACTCCAGTCAGCTGGAGTAATCCCGTAAACAAGATTTCTTTTGGACCCAACATGTTGAAAGAAATGGAATAGTAGGTGACTCAGATAAAACAAAACCCGAAGGTCGCTCAAAACCGACAGAAAATTTATGCTGACCAAAAGAGAACTCCAAGAGAGTTCAAAGCGGGAGATCATGTATATCTCAGAGTTAGGCCCAGGAAGAGTTCCTTGAAAATGGGAGGTTGTGCCAAGTTGCCACCTCGGTATTGTGGACCCTTTGAGGTTCTATATAGAGTGGGACCTGTAGCCTATAAGCTAGCACTTCCTCCCACAGTAAAAGCACATAATGTTTTCCATGTTTCATTATTGAAGAAATATGTACATGATTCTAACCATATAATTGACTGGTCTGTGATCCAGGTGGAACTAGAGAGAGAATTTCTACTAGAACCCCAATGCATACTGGACAGAAAGGAAACCCCGCTCCAGAACCGAACCATTGCATAGGTCAAGGTGTAGTGGAAACATTTTGGCCCAAATGAGGCTACATGGGAAATGGAGGATGCCATGAAACAAGCATATCCAATTTTGTTTACTTATGTACATGCATTTCATGTTAATAGATAAGAACATCGAGGATGATGTTCCTTTAAGGGGGAGGGAATTGTAACAACGCATTTCCCCTAGTTTGTAAA
>ML790197.1:284376-297159 GCA_009831015.1 Picea engelmannii
TATTGCAGGACTGTTGAGAGGGGATATGCTGAAAAAGAGACCACGATGGCTAGAGAAAGGTGGTGGAAGGCACCTAGAATGGTGGCGTTAACTTCCACCGAGAAAAATACCGTATTTGGACTTCACTGGCCCAGAGAACCAAGAGTGGCTTGCTGGCCCCAAATTAAATGTCTCGCAAGATGGTAGGTAGATGGCTCCTCAGGAATTAATGAGGTATGGGGGGGTGAACCGCCCCTCCATAGAGCCATCATGCCTAACCAGTACGATGGAAATCATGCTACAGGAAACCTCACAAGAGGACAAGGCGTGAGAGAGAAACGATTGGGGGCAGACGTGAGGGGAGGAAGAGAACTCTGGAGATATGCAGAGTGAGTGATAGAAGAGAAGGGGGAGAGTAACCCTTGTTCTTGGTCACTGGAAAACCAAGAAACAGTCTTGCAACATCATGGTCTCAGCTCAGGGGTGGCTAGTTGTAAATCCTATTGAAATAGTTGAGCCTATGGTTGGGTGGAAACGAGCACCCCTCTCAGCAGTTGCACTTACTTATGGTGTTATTGTTGATAAGTGTTTTACATATTGCACCTTGAAATTCATATGCTGACATATATGCTCATAAACTGTGAAATTGTGAATGATTACAGTATAAGACTATTTGTGCAGTGTTTTTGATAAGAAATAGTAGATGTATGCTTGTAACAGAAAAACCACGCACGGCTTATGTTGATAGATAAATTTAATTATGTGAAAGTTGAACCAAGTTAGACTTCCAATCCATTCTTAGGAATTTGTTTCCCCTTATATATCTCCAGGAATCCCCCAGAATAGAACTCTCCACAGAGATACCCTTTTTGGAAACGTTTACCAAGAACCTGGAAAAAGGACCTGAATGCGCAAGTCTTAGCAACCCTGTACGAGGAAGAATGATCCTCTTGAAATCCTGAAGTAGCAGCGTAGGGATAAGTATCGATTGACGGACAAGATCCCATCGGAAGATCTGCAGTCGTTCATGACTGTTAGATTGGCGGAAGAAACAAGGGCGTTACATGCCTTACCCCTTTTCTTTTATCTTCATGAGTAGCAAGGAAATCGGGACCGTAGAACCCCAAGGACTATGGGAGTATCTGGACCATTGGTTTTTTTCCACGTCCAAAGAGTAGGGGGGAGAGTGCACGACGTGGGATAGATTTGAGCCGTCATATCTTAGTTAGAAAACCCGACATCCGTTGGATCTGTTAGGAGATGCATGAGGGTTAAGCCCTCATGAACAGGGGCGAAAATCCCAAGAGAGGAGTCGGTATCGGGGATTCAGAGTTCGGGATTTCGGGAGTCTTGATGAAAAAAGATTGGTACACTCCATGGTGAAAATCCCAATATATATCTAGACTATCCATTTGTGAAGGACACGTGGCGGAGATCGAGAGTCCATCGGTATTTTGGATACCGGGGATTCGAGTTGACAAAGGATTTGCGTCATTAGGGGTCGCAAGTCATGAAATCGCGAAACAACGAGGACTGTCCATCTGAGGGAGGATACGTGGATGATAGTTCCTCGACCCCTCTCCACCTTTGCAAGAAATTCATGAACATGATCCCTTCGGAGGATCCCAAGGTCTGTAATGACCGTTAGATTTGAGGAAGAAACGTAGGCATTAATGCCACGACCTCTTTTCCCTTACAAGAGATGAAGGAATTGGGACCATAGATCCCATGGTCCATGGAATTACCTGGACCATCCATCTATAGAGTACACGTGGCTACTGGTAAGCACTTCGTTGTTTCGGCACCTGGGAAACAAAAGGGCAAGAATCCTTGTCTTCGCGAGTCACGAAATCCCGATTGCCGAAACCCCGAATCAGTTTAAGTGTGAATAAGTTTGAGAAAGGCGGGATTTAACCGTGACCATTGATCATCCTAAAAAGATCATAATGGTTTATCGTGGGTGAAGTCCGTAGCCATCTATCGAAGGGACATGTGGCTACCAATCGACATTTCGGTGTTTTGGCACCCGAGAAACAAAAGGGCAAGAATCCCTTGTCTTCATGAGTCGCGAAAACCCGATCACTGAAAACCCGAAATAGCGTTCAGTGTGAATGAGATTAAGGAAATCCAGGATTTGATCATGACTATTGATCATCCTGAAAAGATCACGACCGTTGATCTTGGCTGAAGGCCGCCACCGTCCATCGGAGGGACACGTGGCTTCCGGTCGACGTTTCGGCGTTTCTGCATTCGGGAAACTAGAGGGCTAGAAAACCTTGCCCCCACGATTCGCAAAATCCCGATGCCCGAAATCCCGATATGCATTGTAGTGGAGAGGGGAAGTACTAAAATAATCTGGACCATCCATCAGAGGAGACACGTGGTGAGCGGTCAGAGATTTGGGAAAAGTCCTGAAATCCCGTGGACCATTGGATCCACACTCTTAAGAGTCATCGATCTCTTACACAAACTTCCATATCGAAATTCAGAGATTTAAATGATAAAGAGTCCTGGAGTCGTTGCATTCCAAACTCTCGAGTACCGAAACCCAGAAAGGATCCATACCATCGGATCAGGGGAGGCTTACAACCATTGATCTCCCTTTGGAGGGAAACTTGGGAGACTTCATGGTTTTCAGGGATTTGAATGGGAAAGGAAGAAGTCATGCATCGTGATTTCCTGAATCACAAAAGGCTAGTAAGGGATTTTCTGGTTTAAGCACGTGGTCACGAGGACAAGACCCAAACAGGAAAATTGTACTTGCCAGCCCTTTCGGGGTTCGACGCTTCGTTGTGTTGGGGTTGCAGAGTTGAAAGACTCGACGCCCTGGTAGCACTGAGTTGCAAAGTGTGAAAGGACGCCATATTTGTTTGACCTGTGGTCGTGACCTGTGATCCTATGGGAACAGAAGAGGGAATAGCTAGCTTACGCTAGACCTCCATAGACATTTTGGGGGTCTGATTGTTGAGAAATCATTGAAAAATTCGATTCTCATAGTGGGTATGTGACACTCAAATTGACCAAAAATTTCACCAACACATCACAACCAAAACCCTCAACCATGTACCAAGAAATAAAAGATATTCCTCAACACTCACCCCAACAAGATGTAAGAATAATGAATAGTAAACATACTAGTGTTGTATTTATGTCGATCTAGCTCATACAATAAGTGCCATACAACCAACAACCTCTCTAGGGAAAATCCTCAATCTCCCATAACCATATCTCATGGAGAAAAAAATATCCCACTGCACATAAGAATATGACATACCATTTGAACATGTAGATAGATCTGTTGTACATGATCACTGTAGACCTTCCTGGGAGCTTGATTTATAACTCTAGAGACCTTGCATCTTCATCTACTCTAGATTTCATGGATTTTACCAATTGCATGCGACCTTGTTTACTTTAGCCTGTGTATATATGCCCCATTTTCTCCATAAGCCTACGTGTGTATGCACCTTCCTCCACTGCAGCCCGCGTACACCTAAAAAACTAGGGTTTTTTCTCAGTAAATCTACAACTTCAAAACCTTCACCGTAAACCCTCTGTTTCCACCTCAAAATTCCATAACTTTAGATGTATCAATGAGTACCTACAATGAACCTTTCACAAATTGATATTCAATAATGTTCAATAGGTAGGGTAGGATCTAATGGGATTTCCTTGCTCTCTTATTTATACTCTCCAAGTGGCTTCTTCAAGGGATTACCTTCTAACTAACTTTACCCAACTTCCTTCTTCTAGGGATAACCCACTTCTAACCACTTTTCCACTTACAACCACTTTATCCACAAACAATAATCTCTCCACTTATAATTGCAACTAACTTTATTATTCAATTAATTTCTTTTTCAACCACTTTGACTTATCCATAAATAGTAAACTCACCACTTCTTGTTGCAACCACTTTATTATTTAAATCATTTATCTTTAATCACAAATTCTTATTGCAACTAACTTTTCTATAATTAGTCAATTTATAACTTATTTTCCATTAACTAACTTATTTTTGCAACCACTTTATTATTTAATTTATTTCTTGGTCATCCACTTTGACTATTCAATCTTCTCATCACAACTGTAACATCCTTCTCTATTGAGCACACTATTATTGACTTATTCTTTGAGGACACTTGATTGCAAGTGATCTGGGTATGTTACATTGTGATTTCATTCAAATTATGGGTTATATATGATGATGTTGAGGTGTTATGGATTATTGATTATATTTATGTATATATATTGACATATGCTTTTGACGAGTCGTCCTGAGTGTGTATGACACATGACATGGTAAGGATGTAGATGGCATCGATGTATTCCCTTGGACTCTGGATTGAGTCAAGGAGTGAATTGTATTTATTGATTATTTAATTTTACGCACATGTGTTCTATGATTGTTTATAGTATGATTTATGTATATGGAATTATTAACAGTTTTTTTTCAGTGGATGAAAGCTTGATGATTCTTTCTAATCCAACTCACATAAAGAGTAGAGGGTCCATCCAAATAAACCATACATTGAGGGAGAGGTGTAGCAGCGTCCCTGTCACAACCTACTAACACTTCCACCATGGTCTTAAATCTAGTTTAACGATTACCTAGTTCGAAAGGTCCATGATACCATGAGGGATGACTAAGACAGTCGCTCATGAAGATTTCTAAGGACCGTACAATAAGGTAATTTCCTTATTCCTTAGAAGCCCTTAGTCTCTCACAAGTTTGAACAAGTGGATTTTTGACACCAAGGGTCAAACAACTTCCAAAACAAGTCTAAGGAGAGTGATACCCTTGGAGCACGAAGGTGCATCTTGAAGGGCACGTCGCGTAGTTTAAAACTTGAGGTCGATAAATCTAGGTGGCCTAGAAAACATTGAATTAATTAGGCCTCGTTGGATTAACTAACTAATTAAACAATAGATTATTAATTGAAAAGTCTAATAAGAGTCAAATCCTAGTCTAAGAATTGGCAAGTCTAATTTTGGTTTGGGAAGTATCCAAAATATTAAATTTGGGATAAATATAATTCTAGGAAAAGGTGGGAAAAATATAAAGATTGGATGAAATGCACATGTGTGCATGAAATTAATAAAAAATATTTTTTAAATAGAATTAAATAATAACTTGAGAGGTTGGGTGTAAATAGAATATAATCTAGAGTCAAACCACACTATTCTAACTAGAAGAACACTCTTAATTAAACTCTAACTAAGATCTAGTTAGGAGACACTTATTAAATGAGAATATCGGGAATAAAGGGACACCTAGGAGTGAAAATAGGAACACATTGAGGAATGTGAGGGAATTTGACCTTTTTAAATAAAATAAAATGGGTAAATGCTGGTGTAACTTGGGAGAATGTGAAAAATGTGTGAGTGAATAATCCAAATTAAATAAACTAAAAAGTTAATTATCTGTGCATGAGGACATGTGTCAGTGAAGAAAGTTTCTATAAAAACAAATAAGGTAGAAGGGAAAGGGATCTGATTTTCAGAGCATTGATATGTTGTCAAATGTTTACTGGACTGTGTTTTACTTGTGAGAGTTGGGATACCAAGCTTGTAAAAAGAGTGGAATATGTTCCTTGTGAGGGAATGTCTTGGAGCTATTTTTGTTGGTTTCTTGTGTGTGGCCCCTCTTTAGATCAGGGGGATGAGGGGGGAGAAGAGTACCCCTAGCATTTTTTGGGAGGTACTAGTGAAGTCTTTGTAATTAACATCCCATAACAAGTTGCAAGTCACATCCCAAATCATTTCGAGGACTCTTGGCCAATTCCTCCTCATGGCATAAAAACCTAATGGAGAAGCATTTTTTAGTTTCGTGAGATGTTGCAATCTTGTTTAGGCATGAACTAGGTGACCACATTGTCCATCCACGCCTGAGGCATGGTTTCATAAATTAGACCCCTACATCAAAATGTTGCATTGCTTCTTACTGAGAAAAACCCTATTTCTCCAAATTGATGAAGAAAAAAACTTCCAAGGCATGGGACTCGGGAGTGAGGGGTGCTCTAGCTGAAATCCTATCCCAAGAATCCAACGGAGAGGATGGTTTCTCCATATGAGTCTTGGTTTTTGTTATATTCCTAGTTGCAAGTCACACCCCAAACCATTTTGGGGACTCTTGGTCAATTCCTCCTCAAGGCATAAAAACATAATAGAGAATCATTTTTGAGTTTTGTGAGATGCTCCAAGTTTGTTTAGGCATGGAATACGTCACCACATTATCCATATTCTCCTAAGGCATTGTTTCATAAATTGGACCCCTAAATACAAATGTTGCATTGATTCAAATTGAGAAAAACTCTAGTTCTTGAAACCAATGAGTCAAGAAACTTCTGAAATCCTATGCTAGGAATCCAACAGAGATGACGGTTCCTCAATCCAAGTCTTGGTTTTTATTATATTTCGAGTTGCAAGTCACATCCCAAACCATTTCGGGGACTCTTCGCTAATTCTTCCTAAGGGAATACAAACCTAACGTAGCAGCCTTTTTAAGTTCTATGAGATGTTGCAATCTTGTTTAGGCATGGAATAGGTGACCACATTATTGATCCACTCATGAAGTATGGCACCCAGGAATGAGGGGTTCTCTAGATGCAAGGCATGCAAAGGAAAGGCATGAAATAGCATGACAAGGAAAGGTATGATATGGAAAGGCATGGTATGGAAAGACAATTCATATGTAGTGAATGCAAGGTATGGCATTGCAAGGCATGGTATAGAGGGTCATGGCATGGAAAGGCATAACATATGATAGCAAGACATGGCATTGCATGGAAAGTAAATTCATGGCATGGCATGACATGGAAAGGCATGGCAAGTAAATGCATGCAAACGAAATCCATGGAATGGTATGGAAAGACAAGTCTAGGCATTGAAAGGCATGGTATGGAGGGGCATGTGGCATGGAATGGCATATCATATGATAGAAAGACATGGCATGGAAAGGAAATGCATGGAATGGCATGGCATGGTATGGAAAGGCAAGGAATGGCATTTCATTGCAAGTCAAGGCATGGAAAAGAAAGGAATGCAAAGACGAGGCATGAAATGGCATGGCAAGGAAAGGAAATGCATGGCATGGAAAGACAAGGAAATGCAAGGTATGGCATGAAAAGAAAAGGACTGACATGACAAGGAAAGGTATGACATGGAAAGGCATGGTATGGGAAGACAAGGCATGGCAAGTGAATGCAAGGCATGGTATGGAGAGGCATGTCAAGGAAAGGCATACCATACGATAGAAAGGCACGGCATGGAATGACAAGGCATGGAAAGGCAAGGCATGGAAATGCAAGACATGCAAAAGGAAAGGCATGGAATGCCATGGCAAGGAAAGAAAATGCATGGCATGACAAGGGAAGACAATGTGTGGCATGACAAGGCAAGGGATGGGATGGAAAGGCTAGCAAAGGATAGGCATGACATGGAAAGGCATGGAGAGGAAAGGCATGGAAAGAAAAGGCATGGAATGGCATGGTAAGGCAAGGAAATTCATGGCAAGGACAACGAAAGCCATGGAACTAAAAGGCATGAAAAGGAAAGGCATGACAAGACATGGAATGGCATGGGAAGGCAAGGCAAGGAAATACACCTTGACACCTTTTATTACATTTTTGTCATAATTTTCAACCCTTTAGGGCTTGATGTATTGAATATTTTCTTTGGAAGGATTGACATTTGGATGTGGTCTAGTTGACTGAGTTTCGAGAGCATCTTCAAAATTACCTATAAACTAGTTAATTCTCAAAGGACCTTTGAAGCATATTACAATGGGCCAAAATGTCCTATAAAATATTCATTTGTGAAATATAAGAGAAGAATACATATAGACCAATTAACTTTCAAAGGATTTTTATAGGCAAACATAATCATATATAGCACAAAATGGAGAGGGTTCGCACTTATGGTTATGTAATATAATTTACAATTGATAGTTAAAATGTATAACACATTTTTAATGATCTTTACTAACGTTTATTGGAATTGTTGCATGTTTTACAACATTGGAATGACTTCTTATTTGTAACTTATTTGAAATTTTATTATGGTATGTGCACTTTTATATGATGTAATATGATTATGGTTTTGTTTCATATGTTGCAATACTAAAAATATAACAAAAAAATTACATATTGCATGAAATAAATAATAACTTTTCATTTTGAATATTATTTTTTGCAGAACACGGGTCGTCTAGAAGATATAGTTGATCCTCATGAGATAGATCCACATTATAATGGGTCTAATACAAACACGGGAGATGATGATGATGAGGCAGATGAAGAAGACACTATGAATGGCGACGATGATGACCAGATTGATTATGATCAAAATAATGATGATGACCTAGATGTTGGTAGTAGTCAGTGACATTGATCATATAGACTCCATCATTGATCATTGTTGATATATCGTTATGATGCCTATTTTCATGTTTACTATCATATGTATCATTTTCACCTACAATACCATATTATTGAGTTTTATCATTTTGACATTTATCATTTTGACTTATATCATTTGGACATATATCATCTTAACTTGCGTTGATTGTTGGACATGTATAATTCTAACATGTTATTGATCTACTATCATATTTGAATTTCATTTGTTGTAGTTATATATGATGATGATCTTATCGATATTAAAGATATAAGTTGTTTGACATGATACTTATCTAATATTGATATATTTAACTAGTTTTAATTATAGATGATGATCATGTTATAATAATTATCTTGTTATTTTATATATACCCTATGTTGTAGATTTTATTTAGATGGATATTTAATAAGTATAATGATGTTGTTAGTTTGTATGGATGTCTAGTTCCCTAAAAATTCTTTATAAAAGCTATCATATAAGATACTTCAAATGCAATGTGATTTACTCTATAATAATATAAGTTTTTTAAGATGCATGATATATTTAACTAATTAAATTGAAATAAAAAAAGTTAAATTACTAAATGGAATATAAAAAGGACACAACATGAGTTGTTAAAATGGAAGCAAATTGTGGCTCTAAAATGGAAGTAAAACTTGACATTAAATTTTAAGCCATACTTGGAGCTATTTATGGATCTAAGTAGGAAGCTAAATTGGTTGCTTAACAAGAAACAAAACTAGATGCTAATTAAGAAGAAAATCACAACACTAAAAGGAAGCAAACCCTGGACCTAAAAAAGAAGCATAACCAGATGCTAAAAAGGAAGCAAACCTTGGAACTAAAAGGAAGAAAACCATGGAGCTAACAAGGCAGCAATTCTGGAAGAAAAAAAAGATGCAATAATGGAAGAACATATTGGCATTAATTTGGAATCCAAACTAGAAGCTATTTTCGATGCTACACTAGAAGCAAAACATGAAGCATGATTGGGAGCTAAACTAGGCGCTAAAATAGGAGCTAAACTAGGAGCTAAACCAAGAGCTAAACCAGGCACTAAAATAGGAGCTAAACTAGGCACTAAACCAAGAGTTAAACCAGGAGCTAAACCATGATCTAAATTAGGTGCCGCACCTAGAGCTAAACTAGGTTCTAAACTAAGAGCTAAACTGTGAGATAAATTAGGCACCACACATGGAGCTAAACTAGGCATTGAACTAGGAGCTAAACCGAGAGATAAACTAGGTGTTCAACCAGGAGCTAAACTAGGAGCTATACCTCGAAATAAACTAGGAACTAAACCAAGAGCTAAACCATAAGCTAAATTAGGCGCCACACCTGGAGATAAACTAGGCACTAAACTAGGAGCTAAACCAACATCTATTTTGGGCATTATTTAAGGAGCTATATCTCAGTTTAGGTGCTAAATTATGATAAAAATGGGCACTAAATAGGGAGATAAATAAGGCGCTAAAAAGGGAGAAAAACTTGGCGCTAAAGAGGGAGAAAAACTTGGTGCTAAATAGGGAGCTAAACTAGGTGCTAAACTAGGTGCTAAATCATGTTAGAATATAAAGGATTGTGCTCCTTTAACCACGACGATACCCTCGTCTCCCAACCACAGGCCTTAATCCACCCTCCGAGCACCTTGACCTTGACCGAGAAGAGAATTATGGCTGTAATCTATAGCCAAGAGAGGCTAAATGCACCAAGCAAAAGAATAGAAACAAAACTGAACAGATGATCCCACCCAGAACTAGCACACCACTTTCCCAAGAGACCTGCGCACAAAACTGCCAACTGCAGTGCGCACAACTGGCTCTGCAATTCTGAGAGTGTGTAATAATGAAAATGGCACCCTGTATTTATAGTGGACTGGCCAGTCTAACTGTGGTGGACCTGACCATTCTAATTGGGCCGACTTCTCCTTATGGGCATCAATAAATTCAATATAAATATATTTGTTCAACCGATAACCTGTCTAGGGTTTCCTTTAATTCTTTTCTTCCTTCCGGAGGATTCTAATATCGTCATAGGTCATCATAGAGGTTCATACCTCCCAAATATACCATAATATTAACACTCCCTCCTAGTTAGGGAGGTATGGTCTTGAGCACAACAGACCATTCAACTGGTAGCACCACGAGCACCTGTCATTATTATCCGACTGGATAATCTCTTATGACAACTGGTACAATATCAATTTATAGAACACACCTGTGTCTATTCCAGTAGTACACAACTACTCAGACTTTGTGAACCACATTCACAAACTGTCCTTCATAACAAATAGCAACCTGCATATAAACAATGTTATGATAAAAAATGTATCATTTGGGCTAATCTTTCACTCACAGTTGTGAGATCTGAAAGAATGTCTGCCACCACAGTAGTCTTCATCTGCATAGAGACAATGTTATCATAAAACTGAATCAACTGGGCCAATCTTTCACTCACGTCTGTGAGATCTGAAAGAGTGTCTTCCCTCAGTATATAACATCAGTAATAATCATCTGGGCCAATCTTTCACTCACATATGTGAGGTCTGAAAGAATGTCTGCCCTAAATATAGAATATCAACACTGGGCTATCTGCCCCATTCTTCTCGACCAAGGAAGAAGGATTGTTTCTGATTTCTGAACCTGGACCATTTCCCACCCTGGGCCATTATTCCGACACCAAACAAGGTGTAACCTGGAGAGAATGAGTCTGCCCTCGAGAAATGCTTGGACCATTCCTTACCCCGGGCCATTCCTCCGACACTAAACAAAGTGTAACCTGGAGGGAATGAGTCTGCCCTAAGGAATGATTGTCCTGGACTATTCCCCACCCTGGGCCATTCCTCCGACACCAAACAAGGTGTAACCTAAAGCGAATGAGTCTGCCCTCAAGGAATAACTATCCCTGATTGCTGAGCCTGGACTTCTCCCCACCCTAGGCCATTCCTACGAAACCAAACAAGGTGTAGCCTGGAGAGAATGAGTCTGCCCTCGAGGAGTAACTATCTGGACCATTCCCCACCCTGGTCCATTCCTCCGACACTAAACAAGTGTAACCTGGAAAGAATGAGTCTGCCCTCGAGGAATTTATGTCCTGCATCAACCTCCAAACAGACGATTCTTTGAAACTGCTCACAACTGTGAACTTCGAAAGAATGACTGCCCGTCAAGGTGGACCATTCTACTTGACCACTACTTAGAGTGACTGCCAAGAAGAATGACTGTCCTAGAACACTCCCCATAAATGGGAAGTCGTTGTCTATGATACATCAACAACTAGTCTGCCTCCCATGTTAACTACAATGGGAAGCCACTGTCCGTCAGAAATATCAATCCACTTTCCGAACTGGAAAGCCTCTGTCCAATCTGGACTTTTACAAAAATAAATAACATTTCAATTCTCCCTCCTAACTGGAGAGTTATTTTAATCACAGAAATAAATATTTTTGCGTACCTTCTTTATCCTGGAGAGTCTTCCCTTTTAGCTAAGGGAGTTATTTCCGCAATCCCCATCTTCTCTCGGAAATATGTAAACTTGATTCTGGAAAGAGGCTTTGTCAGGATATTTGTTGTCTGCTCATCAGTGGGGATATAATCGAGCTTTACCTCTCCTTCCTGGACTTTATCTTGGATAAAGTAGTATTTGATCTCAATATGCTTCGACCTTTCATGAAATATTGGATGCTCAGATAATCTTATACAACTCTTATTATCAAAATATATAGTGGTCGATTCTAGAGTCTTATCAAATAAATCGGATATTAACTTCCTTAGCCATATTGCTTCTGTGCATGCTTCACAAGCTACCATATATTCTGCTTCTACTGTACTAAGTGCGACATACTTCTTCTTCCTACTGCTCCAAGATATCATAGCGGAGCCCAAGATGAAACACATACCTGAAGTACTCTTCCTGTCTTCTGCACTTTCTGCCCAATCAGAGTCTGTGAATCCATGAAGTTGAATATCGCTGGATGCGGTACATCTTAAACCATAGTTTATTGTCCCACGAATGTATCTTAAGACATGCTTTGCAGCTATCCAATGCTCTTGTCTTGGTTCCACCTAGAACTGACTTAATGTATTTACAGCAAAGCAAATTTCTGGTCGAGTATTTACCAAATACATCAATGATCTAATTAGCTTCCGATATAGAGATGGATCTACTGGATCGGAATCTGGGACTTTCACTTTTCTTATATCCGCATTCATAGGAGTGTCCATGGATTTGCAGTCCATCATTCCAAACTTCTGAAGGATCATTATTGCATATTTTCCTTGTCCAAGGAATACTTCACCACGCTTCTGCCATACTTCTAGTCCCAAGTAATAGTGCATGAGACCTAGATCTTTCATATCAAACTCAGAGGCCAAATCCTTCTTGCACTGAATGATTAGAGATTCT
>ML790197.1:297211-315547 GCA_009831015.1 Picea engelmannii
ACTTTGTAGTAAAGGTTTGGATCTGCATGACTCTTGGAAAAACCAAGTCTGGTTAGATAATTGTCCATCCTGGCATACCAAGCCCTTGGAGCTTGCTTGAGTCCATATAGAGATTTCTTCAGTCTGCAAACATGAGTGTCTCTAGAGTGTTCCTCGAATCCTTGAGGTTGTTCAATATATACTTCTTCTTCGATGGCTCCATTGAGAAAGGTTGTCTTTACATCCATCTGGTGTAGATTCCATCCCATGGAAGCGGCAAGAGATATAATAGTTCTGATGGAGGTATACCTTGCCACCAGGGAAAAGTTTTCATCATAGTCTTCTCCCTCCTTCTGGGAGAACCCTATGGCCATGAATCTTGCCTTATATTTATCCACGCTTCCGTCTGTTGCATGTTTGATCTTGTATACCCATTTTGAAGTTACAACTGATTTTTCTTTAGGTCTAGGTACAATTTCCCATACTTCATTTCTCATAATGGAATGGTGTTCTTCCACCATAGCTTCTTTCCATTGTTCCTTTTTAGCTGCTTCTTCAAATGTAGTAGATTCTTCATCTAGGAGCTTTGTCATGTATGCTGCATAACTAGAGAATATTTTCGGTCTTTTAGTCTTCCTGGATGTTCCTTCTGGAACCTTGATTCTTTCTACGTCTTGTAAGGTGGCTTCAAGCCAAGATGGTATTTTCTTGTTCTTTGGCATATTTTATGGATTAGCGTTCTCACATATCTCCATAGGATGATCAGGTTGATCCTTTTCATCATTTTCACCTTCTGTGTTTTCTTCATTTAGTTCTTCAATTTCTTCTTCTTCTATAGTTTCTTCAATAGATTTTCTGAAGGCCATTCTTTCATTGAATGTTACGTATCTGCTTACTTCTATATTGTGCTGATCTGGAATATATATTCTGTAGGATTTGGATGAATCACTATATCCTACAAATATCCCCTTCTTTCCTGAGGGTTCTAGTTTATTTCTTTTATCTTTGGGAATATGAGAATAAACTTGACATCCAAATATCTTTAAGTTTTCTACGTTAGGTTTCTTACCTGAGAATGCTTATTCTAGTGTCATGTCCTTCAATATGTGATGAGGGCTTCTGTTCTGCACGTATATGGACATCATTGCTGCTTCTCCCCATAGAAACATGGATAGATCTTGATCCTTCAATAGGGCTTTTACTATTTCTTCGATAGATCTGTTCTTTCTTTTTGCTACACCATTTTCTTAAGGATTATGAGGAACAGTTAGCTCCCTCCTAATCCCTACTGATCTGCAGAATGCAACGAACTCCTTCGAGATGTATTCTCCTCCATTATCTGTTCTTAATGTCTTGATCTTCTTGTTCATAAGGTTCTCTATTTCTGCCTTGAATTCTTGGAACTTGTTGAATACTTCATCTTTTGACTTCAGTAGGTACAGCCACATCTTCCTTGAATAGTCATCTATGAATGTTAAGTAGTAGAGTGCTCCTCCTAAAGATTTGACTGGCATTGGACCGCAAACATTTGAGTGTATTAGATCTAGGGTTTCCTTAGATCTGTTGTTGCTGCTTGGGAATGGTTTCTTAATGTTCTTCCCAAGGGAACATCCCTTGCAAATTCCCTCATGTGTAGACTTCAATTATGGTATCCCTTCGACCATCTTCCTGAGGAAAGGTAATGCTTGATAATTGATATGAGCGTACCTTCTATGCCAAATCTCATTAGGGTTGATTTCATCATGTACTAGGGCTTCTTCATTTCATTCTAGTAGTCTATATAGATTCCCTTCACGTCTTCCAATAACCCTAGAATCTTCTATGCTAGAATCTTTATGCCATGATAACACCTTTTCATCTATGAAGGCTATTCGGTTTCCTTTGTCTTCTAAACATGATATTGATACAAGATTCTTTTCTAAACCATGTACATATAGAAAATTGCTTAAGTGAACATAATTACCTGATTCCAATTTGATTGAGGCTTGTCCAAATCCTTCGACGGGGTAGGTGCTTTTGTCTCCAAGCTCCACTTTGTACGATGTCTTTCTCTCATTTAGATCTGAGAGTCTAGCTTGATCTCCCGTCATGTGCCTGGAAGCTCCACTGTCGATTATCCACATATCGTCTTCAATTGTCCCGGTAAGTGCTGAGTAATGTAAGAGGCTGATTGTTTCGCACATGTCTTCGGTTGAATGATAACTGGTCATGCCTTGATCCAAAACTTCAACTGCGTCTTTTCTCTCTTCTGAGAAAGTCAATAGGTGCACTAAGTTAGGGTGCATCTGGATATCTTCTCCTTGAGCAAGATGCTCCATCACAAGGTGCTAGATCTGAGAATTAGGATTTCTGCAACTGCTACAGCTAGTAACCCTAGCAGCAGTTCCTCAATGAGATCAATACCTAGCGGTTATGTTTCCTTCCAGCGTTTTAGGCTGACTGAAGGGTGTGTGGGCCCATAACATGTTAGAATATAAAGGATTGTGCTCGTTTAACCACGATGATACCCTCGTCTCCCAACCATAGGCCTTAAGCCACCCTCCGAGCACCTTGACCTTGACTGAGAAGAGAATTCTGGTTGCAATATATAGCCAAGAGAGGCTAAATGCACCAAGAAAAAGAATAGAAACAAAACTGAACAGATGATCCCACCCAGAACTAGTGCACCACTTTCCCCAGAGACCTGCGCACAAAACTGCCAACTGTAGTGCGCACAAGTGGCTCTGCAATTCTGAGAGTGTGTAATAATGAAACTGGCGCCCTGTATTTATAGTGGACTAGCCAGTCTAACTAGGGCCGACCTGACCAGTCTAACTGGGCCGACTTCTCCTTCTGGGCATCAATAAATTCAATATAAATATATTTGTTCAGCCGACAACCTGTCTAGGGTTTCCTTCAATTCTTTTCTTCCTTCCGGAGGATTCTAATCTCATCATAGGTCATCATAGAGGTTCATACCTCCTGAAGCTACCATAATATTAAAAAATCAGACGCCCAAGTGAACATGTCATTTAGCATCGGATTTTGTGCCATCCCATCAACCCACTTCATGTCCTCAAATGCACTAAAATCTGACGCTAAACTAGATGCTAATGGCATGTTTTGTTGTAGTGCGGTGAAGTCTCTGTGATTAGTAAGTGAAGGAAAGGAAGGAGCACATGACTTCGAAGGGCATCTTCAATACGCATCATTCATTGGTCCTAGTATTTTTATATTCTAAATTCTATTCATAGCATTAGAGTAGTAGTATGTTAGACTGATAGGGCCACTATAGAATTATTGGAAGCCTTGAATGCCAATTGTTACAATTTTTGTCAATGAATATTACTTCACAGTTTATATTTTTAAATTACAATTGCTTCCAAGAGGATAATAATTACAGTGTTTATATTTTAAATTTTCGTTGTAATTTCAGATGTTTTCCGCTCTCTAATTTTGGGAGGCTTGATCCTCATTGTGAAACTTGAATTTATTTTGTGAGTGGTATATGTTCTAAAATTGTATTTTATCTATATTTGAATTATTACATTTCTATTATTATATTAGTAGGTCAGATAGAATCCTTCATTGCACCCTTTGATTATTGTTGTACCCTTTATCTCCTCTATATATACCAAGGAGACCTAGTCTTAGGATCATCTCATATCATATTCTACATTGAATATATTGTAAAAGAAGGTTTCATGTTAAAAGTGGACTATTATTCATTGATTTTTATCATTCTCAAGGTGTTGGTTCATAACAAAACATTTATTCATGGCCTCTATGATTCATAGGAAAATCTCCAATAATGTCTATGGAGATGCTCTGTGAAGTCCTGATTGGTACTGGAAATGTCATGTACAAGCCAAGTTTCTACTTGCTTGTCTTTCAAATGTTGCAAAGAATGCATCATTTAAATAAAAAATCCACTCACTCCTGCATCTTTGGCCAATACACATTCCACTACAAGTTTTCCACTATCTTTGTCTTGCCAAAATGCCCAACAACTTTAGAAGTGTGTGCTTCTCTCATCACCTAAACTCTTTTGTCCTAAGGTATGTATAGTTTTTCTATTTTGTAAAACATCCCATATTGAAGGTTTTATTCATTCCCTTCCATTGCAGTGACCAATCTCTCCTTCAGATACTTGTATACTCCTTTTCATCTTCCTCGTAGTATTAACTTATAATTTCATGAGTGAAAGGTTCAATCTACTTTATCAATCCAAATATGACAATGTTCTCCAATGGTGGTCGATAAAGAATGTCGTATATCTTATTAATATATTTTTTCTTGTATTTGATCAATATATGAAATTGTTGCAAGAAACCCAATCACTTGTAATGCCTCACTCATTGCATCTTTCTTTGAATT
The DNA here is from genome assembly GCA_009831015.1 of Picea engelmannii. Lineage (NCBI taxonomy): Eukaryota > Viridiplantae > Streptophyta > Pinopsida > Pinales > Pinaceae > Picea > Picea engelmannii. The sequence continues at coordinate 301,547 of ML790197.1, forward strand.
TGTAGTTACTAAAGGGGTTAATGATTTATGTGTATGATGGTCTATTTTCCCATGAGATAGTTCTTCCACTTATTCACCATTTTTACAATTACAAATTGGTCCTTATGATACATGGGGTACTCAATTACTGCACCATGAATCATATCTAGATGGTAGCACACAGGCCTTCCTCCTTGCATGATTACTTCTCCTAATACATATCCACTAGCATCAATCTCTAGCTCAAATGTTTATTGCTAATTTGGCATGGATAAGGCCAAAACATCATTGATTTTCTTCTTCATGTATTCAAATTACATTTTTTGTTTCTTTCCCCAATGAAATATCTTTCCTTTGGCAGTCAAGGTGTGCAATGGCACTTCTACCGTGGAGAGTTTCAAATGAAATTCCTCAAATATTGGGATACTCCCATGAAATTCTTGACCTTTATCATGCTAGTGGGAATATACCATTGGTTTATGGATGCAATTTTCTTCCATGTCCACTCCCAACTCCCCATTTATCACATGTCCAAGATAAATCAAGGAAGTCTTCTCGAACTCACATTTGTGCAAATTGGAAATCAAATGATTTTTCCTTAAGTTCTTTAGTACTTGTGTCACATGTGATAAGTGATATTTCCATGTATTTCTAAAGATTAGTATGTCATATATATATTCTATTACAAAATATTCAATGAAGGGGTGTATCACATCATTCGTCAATCCCATAAAAGTTGTATATGCATTTCATAAAATGAAAGGAATTACTAACCACTTGTACAATCCTTGTCTTATTTTGAATGTTTTCTTCCACACATCTTCCACTTTGTTCCTCACTTGATGGTATCTTGATTTAAGTTCCATATTGGTGAATAATTTGGCTTGTTGTAGTTGATCCGACAAGTCATCAATCCTTGGAAAAGGATATATATTATTGATGGTGATTTTATTTAGGGCATGATAGTCAATGCACATTCTCCAACTTCCATCCTTCTTTGGCAGCATGATGATGAGTGATCCAAATGGTGATGTACTAGGTTTTATGAATCCCTAATCCATTTTTTTTTAATCTAATTCTTCACTTTATTTGATTAAATGATGGATTTCCTATACATACAAATGTTAGGAAGTTGTGAATTTGGAAATAACTAAATATTGTTTTCAACATCTTTCTTGGGTGGTAGTCCCCAAAGCTCTTAAAACACTTTCTTGTAGGATTCTATTAGTTTTTGTAGATATTGTCACTACTTGACACTGCATCGTTCCAAGGATGCATTCATATGCAATTCCTTCCTTCTCCTTGTTTCTTTCCTTCTCTCAAAAACAACAGGACAAACTTCTTCATACTACCTATGATTTGTTTGTCCTAATGAGCACTGATCATAGAGAGTTTGACTTTTCCCTTATGTGCATTTATGGAATATGATATTCCCTCCATGAATATACTATACCAATTATCTCTCCTCCTAAATATTGCATCTCTCATGTACAAATATGGACTTCCCATATGATGCCACATACATCGAAATGAACCACATCTGCAACCACTTCATGAACATAGTTTTGGTTGATGGAGAACTTGAATTTTCATTTCTTTCTAACATTAAATTCCACATATTTCCTTACATATACTATAGTTTATGGCTATAGATGATATTTTGTCTCTAGCCCAAGATTTACAACCAATTGTGTGGATATTAAGTTCGATAGTGAACTAGAATTAAATAAGCAATCCACCTTGCTTTGTTTCATCTAGATTTCAATGGAGAAACTTCCATTCATATCTTTCTCCTACCTATGGATGCAACCAACTAATTCCACCTCCTTTTGAATACTAGTTCAACTAATCTTCCTTTCTACGTATGAGGTGTTATCCACCCTTTCTTCGACATCCATAGTTAAAATTTTCTTCTTCTTCTTCTTCTTCTTCTTATTCTGGAAATGTTTGGGGAACTTCTCACAATTTCCAACAATCCTACTCATTGTGTCCCTTTTGAATAGAACCTTTTCATTAATTAGTATATGAGTTTTCTTCCTATGTCGTTGCCACAATCTTCTTCTCATTCCACTTCTTATTTCTTTTTCTTCTTTTTCTATTACTCATGTGGTTATGCTTGTTTGTGCATGATTTCTTGTTGCTTCCAATTGTCTCTCTCAAGTTATTATGCTTGAAAATTGTCCTCACCAATTGTATTTGGTATAAATAGCATCATTTTTTCTTGAATATGAGATACAAATTCCCCCAAATAATTTATTAACATGTCTAGACTTTTGAGAGAGACCCCCAACTAAGTTTATCTCTTCCTAAACTTTATGGTGATGTAACATACCTTATTACTAGAAAACCCAAAAAATTTCTCTGATACCACAATGTAACATCCCCATCCTCCAAGCTGAGCAATGCCACACAAAAATTTTCCTCTGACACCATTTATTAATTACCATGCCCTGCAAATGCAACGAATATGAATTTATAACAAAACAAAATGCATGCATAAATATATACAAATGTACCATAATATAATTGACAGAATTAAACACACATAAAAGACACTTATATTTTAATTAAAATTATCGACTAGTTGTAGACCTCAGGCATTCCTCCCATATGTAGACTTTATTTTTCATGCACTCTCAATAGCAGGTCTCCCTCGAGATGGGATATGACTCCACCAAGGAAACATATACCTAAGCCATACTAAGGTATAACAATCAAATTAATAAAATGACAAACCCAAGTGCCAACTCATGCAACAATTCCCATCTCATAGCCTCTCATTCCCCACAACCCGTCCCACCTTAGGAAGTGTACCCCTTATTTGCTCAACAATCCTTTAGTTTTCCCACTTCCCTTCCTTGGCTTCAATAACAACCCAACTGGGAAGTCTCATAGATCTGTAGAACTTGGAACACAAGGTTTATCTCATAGTGTTTTCACACCCACTAGGCCAACACATGGGAAAACCTATTCCGAGCAATTCTCTCACTCGAAGAGATTTCTCCATAAGCCTTAGAACTTGCTTATTAAAACCAAACCACCAAGGATTTACATGGTAACCCACTTCATAATTCTCCCTCTGCAACAAAGTTATGGATGATGGATGGACCAGTTGAGTGAATTATTGGAAAGAATCTGAATTACACCAAATTCCCAACATTTTATATGCATGTGTCCCTTTTGACACTTGGAACTCAAAGAACTACTTTATCCCCCACTTGCAATTTGTTCACCTCACTTAGGAACTTAGGATAAAATCATGACATAAGGACTTAGGACTTAGTAATAATATTACTTTATTCCTTTCCTTAATCCCCCTTGACTTTTCCCCTTTTCATAGACCCTTAGCTTCACTTTCCCTCTCATGGATTCCTAAACTCCCATACTCTTTTGTCTAACTTCGTCTGTAGTGGTGATGTATTTTATTAATATATCTGAGTGTGATTACATACTACATTTTTTTGTTTCGTTTTCCTTTCAAATCATAGGCTCCCTGGCCCAAATCACATAGGAACTATGGCCTCAAAACATATATACACAGACACTCTAGCCCAAAACATCCTAGCTCACCAGGCTATAAAACATATGTATATTTACAACTTGTGTTCATCCTAGGGGTATTATATTCCCATCCTCCTTATTTATTCACTATCCTTAGTGCATTATATACACATGTACAAAAAAATTTCTTCAAAAATATCCAAAAAGATGTGGGTGCTCTTCCTCTGTGGCGTCCTCATGCTCCCATGTTGCATCTCTAGGATGGTAACTGGTCCACTAGATCTTTACCATCCATATTTCTCTTTTGCGAAGAATCTTGACATTCTTTTCCAGTATGCAGACTAGTTGAACTCGGAAGTCACCTTCTTTCTCCACCTGAGTCACATTCCAATCAATTACATGATGATCATTAGGCACATACTTTTTAAGAAAAGACACATGAAACACATTATGTATGAACATGGATGTAGGAAGTGAAAGAATATATGCAACAAGACCAATCCTTTCCAGGATCTCAAATGGTCCACAATATCTTGTTTCCATCTTTGGGAAGATCCCCAATTTAAGTGAACCCTTCTTAGCCTTCACTTTCAAGAAGACATTCATTCCCACTTTGAATTCTCTATGTATGTTTCCTTTGTGTACATAAATTTTATTCATGTCCTGAGAAACCTTTAAATTCTACTTTATTTTTACCATTTGATCTTCCATTTCTTTGAGCAATTCCATCCCATCCACTAATCTATCTTTTGAGTTATCCCATCTCACTAGCGTGTTTCACTTTATTATATATAATGCTTCAAATGGGATCATATTTTTCGATGCATGTAATGTCCCCAGCCTCCCAGGATGGACCACGTCACATAATCTCAACTTATGTCACTGGGATAATATTTGTAGCATCCCAATATCACTACCGGACAATGTTACCTCAAAATTCCTAGTGCGTGGATACTACTTCTAATGCTCCCTATTACAAGTAGATCGGAATAATTGCACACATCCTTAAGGTATTTCTCCCATACCCATGTTGAGCCTTTCTCTATGAGTATACTTATTTTAATATAATTATAGTAGCAGAATAAATATCACAAATCTACTGCTCGTTTATCCTTTCATAACACGCATATATAAATTGTTGTGCACATGAACTACTTCACTGTGCACTCAGAGATTCATACCATGCCATGGTATCTTCTAATCATACCCCAAAGTTTAACTTACAAGAATACTTAATAATTGTCATGATTCTCATTTTCAACAATATATATTGATTTAGCATACATGTAGTTAACAAAAAACACTTATAACTATCATTCCCACATATGTCACAGCATATAGGAATAAGAAACACACACACACACACATATGTAGTAAAACTACACAGAGTTAGCCACAATATGCAAATGAAAATTCATATAGTAAGATAAAACCATTTAAAATACAACATTAGAGCACACAATAATTAAACAAGCCTATGAAGGACACTTATCTCTTATGAAAAATCACCAACTATGTGCAGGAATCAAACATCCCTCCTAGCCAAAGACCTTTTTTCTCATAATATTTTAGCGACAGCTCACTCCTGAGATGGGGATTAAACTCCACAGGAAAAAGGGTTCCTATCGCTAGGCTATGGTCTGATATTCAACAAAAGACTTGGTCCAAGGTGTCGGTGGCTGAAAATAGCCTACAGTCCCTCATGTCCCACATGTTTTTCCCACCCAAAGGAGTGTTCCCCTTCTATGTTGAACAATCCTTCAACCACCCCACTTCCCTTCAGGGGCTTCAACAACAGGCCAAACAAGGAGTCTCAAATCCCTGTATCTAATGTCCAATGCACTATGGAACAATTCCTAGTAAACTCTCAATTGGAAAGAATGCTCATGGGCCTAAAAATCCTCCTCTTCAATAGTAAACAAGCCTTCCCAAGAACAAGGTTAAGAAATGACAATATATTAGAGAAAAATATGCGTTCCTTTCTAGAGGAAATCTGTCTCAATGATCCTGGAATGAGTGATAATCCCCCGAATTACGCTAAGGCTAGAAATATATATTTATTTCCTTCAACTCAAAAATTGTCACCTTCAAAAGTAGCTTTATCCACTTGGTGACTCATTCCCTACCCTCGGGAACATAGGATAAATACATATCCATAAATTAAACTTATGGAAATATTAATAAAATATTCCCTTGACATAAGCTTCCCCTTTTTCCTTTTCCATGGAGTTTATCCCCCCGTGTCTTTTCATCTGAAATAAGTTTGTGCGTAGTGGTAAAATTATATTAATAATATTGAGGGTAGTTAAATTTCCAATATAGGTGCATTGGCCTTTTGCATCTAGGCTCACCAACCTTAAAACATAACATATATACAAAGGCTCTATGTCCTCAAAACTGTGCACTTAATCTGGTGTGTGCAAGACTTTGGGATTTGTGCACTGTTTTTTTTGTGTGTCATCCTCACCAAATTACACAAGTTCACGCTATGCTATAAAATGTGTACGTTCTTTATTTGATGTATAAACCGCGTGCAATCACCAAACTAAGGGATGTTCACACAAAACTAAATCAAATACCTGATACCAAAAACTCATTAATATATATATATATATATATATATATATATATATATATATAGTTGGGGTTCGACATAGGGGTATTACATTCCTCTCCCCCTTAGTTATACAATTTCCTCAATGCATCAAAAATATGTGGATACTCTAATCACATAATATCCTGATGTTCCCAGGTTGCATCCTCACGATCATAACATGTCCACTAGACCTTTACCATCCCTACTGTGTGATTCCAGAGCGTCTTGAATTTCTGATCCAATATGTGCACTGGTTGAACTCAGAAGTCTCCCTCTTTCTCCACCTGAATCACATTCCAATCAATGACATGATTATCATAATTTACATACATTTTAAGTAAACATGGAAAACATTATGAATACTCAAGGATGTTGGTAGAGCCAACATATATGAGATAGGACCAATCCTTTCTAGGATTTCGAATGGTCCACAATATCATGTTGATATCTTAGAGAAATTTCACAACTTTAGGGAACTTCGTCTTGCTTTTACTTTTAGGAACACATGGTCACCCACTTTAAATTCTCTAAAAGTTTGGCCTTTATCTATGCAACGTTTTTGTTTGTCTTGGTCATATTTTAAAATTTTCCTTATCTTTACCATCTGTTCCTCCATTTCCCAAAGAAGCTCTGGCCCAACTACTGCATGATCTACTAGGTTATCCCAACTCATAGGTGTGTTGCACCTTCTACCATAGAGTGCTTCAAACAGACTCATCTTTAAATATCCTTGATATCCATTGTTGTAAGAAAACTCTACCAAATCCAAGTAGTCTTCCCATTTTTATGGCTTATCCATCACATACATCCTTAGAATATATTCTATTACCTGATTTACCCTCTATGTTTGTCCATTTGTCTCAAGGTGATATGTTATGCTAAATTTCAGACTTGTCCCAATTCCTTTCAATAATCCCTTCCAAAAATTTGAAGTGAACATGGGATATTTGTCAGAAACAATTGTCTTAGGAACACCATGCAATTTAGCAATTTCACTCATGTATATATCAACAATATTAGTTTCCTTGTAAGTTGACTTCACTGGAACAAAATGGGAAGCTTTAGAAAGCTTATCCACTACCACCATAATAGAATCATGTTGCTTGGTTGATCTGGGCAACTTGGTTATAAAATCCATCGTTATAACTTCCCACTTCCACCGAGGAATGGGAAAATATTGTAGGAAACCAACTGTATGTTTTTTCTCAGTCTTAACCTTCTTAAATTTGAGACATCTAGCAATAAAATAAACAACTTCCTTTTTCATACCTGGCCAAAAGTATTGCTTCTTTAATGTGAAAATTATCTTATGGTAACCTAGATGTCTCACATAAGGAACCTTATGCATCTCTAACAATATCAGGCCCTTCAAATCTTGATCATTTGGCACATAGACTCTACGTCTATACATGAGGACACCATCCTCTCTTAGCTCATAATCTTCAAGTTTCTGCTGCAAAATACCTTGTTGTAAGTTTTCTCTTAATTCCTCATAACATTGATCTGATTTTCCATCCTCTATGATTTTGTCTCTCAAATATTTTTGGTACATGATAATGGTTGTAGCATGCATCTCATGCACTCTCCTGCTAAGTGTATCAACTACCTTATTCTCTTTACCCTTGACATGATTTATATCAAAGTCATACTCACTGAGGAATTCTAACCACCTTCCTTTTTTGGCATTTAAATTTGGATGTCCAAACAAATATTTCAGACCACACTGGTATGTTCTCATCTCAAATATTTTATGCATGAGATAGTGCTACGACATCTTCAAGGCATGCATTGTGGCTTCCAATTCTAAATCATGAGTAGCATAGAGTCTTTCATGTTCTTTCAACTTTCTTGATTCGTAGCATACCAAATGCCCATTCTGACTAAGGACTCCATTGAGCCCTTGCCTGCATGTATATGTGCATACAACAAAGTCTGCATAAGGATCAACAATTCTCAAAATTGGCAAACTTGTAAATAAAATCTTCAAGTGTTGGAAAATCCTTTAACAATCTATAGTCCATTCAAATCACACACATTTATTTTACAAAGATGTAATTGGATGTGAAATCTGTGAGAATCCTTCAATAAAACTTTTGCAGTACCCTGCCAGTCCAATGAAATATATCACTTATGTGACATTTCTTAGTGTTGGTCATTCCTCAATGGCTTTTATATTCACTAGCTCTACAATTGTTCCTTCCTCTGAAATGATATGACCTAAATAATGAATCCACCTCTAGTAAAATGAGCACTTTCTCAGCTTTGCATAAAGTTGATGCTCCCTCAATACCTCCAATACCATTTTCAAGTGTTTCTCATGTTCTTATTTGTATTTAGATTAAATAAGTATGTCATCCAAAAATACAATGACAAACTTATCCAAGTATTCTCTCAAAACTCCATTCATTAAATACATGAAGACAACCGGTGAATTCTGCTAACACATAAGATTGATCATGTCAAGGAGGATTTATGGTTTTTAGAGCCTACAATTTAACCATTTCTCTAGGGATTATGGCATACCATCAACTAAAAACCTCCTCAAAGTGTGCAATCTATATTTGAGTTGGCGATGTGAACCGATGCTATGAACTAGTTAAGGAGGAGCATTGTAGCTTGGATAGGTTGCAGGCACTCACGTTCAAAATTATCAACATCCACAAAAGCCTTATGCCCATCAGGTACTCCATGAAGTTTTTCATCCTGTTTGAAGGTCAATAAAATGGTTTTGGATTTTGTTTCCTTTTGTCATTGCAAACTGGCAGACAAGGCCATTGCGAACTCATTTCCTGTAGCAACTACTTTTAAACATTTGATCATAACTCCAAAATGGTGATGTGGGTTTTTCTGAATTTATTTTTGAAGGAGAATGATAATGGAATTGACTTTCTGACCAAATTTCTACTTGGACTAGTTTGGAATTTGAGAGATATAATTAAAACACCAGTGCACTGCAAATTGGTGTTGCAAACTCTTTGTTTTGCATAGTTGTTGGATATTCGCCTTGTTTGGAGGTTTCCACATATCAAGGAAGGTTTGAATGGTCTCCTAGGAGTTATTTGGACATGAGGTACATGTGTTCCATATCCAGATAAATCAGAATGACCTGTTTCAAAAGGAATTCATCATTATAGACAAAATCCCCAAAAAATAAGAATTTGTTAGGCTTTTGTTGGAATCTTTTGTAACAAGACTCCTAAATGGAGGAGGATCCTATGTAACTCCTTGGTTTCAACATCCTTAGGTTAGATAGATATTATTCACTATAAATGAAATGGTTTTTGATCAAAAAATGGTTGGATTCATGATCCAAGAGAGGAGAGAGCTAGATGAGCAGTTTTAGTTGTTGATTTGTAAGCCTGAGGGCCTATTTGTAATGACATTTTCTTCCATTAAAGATTCATGAGAGATATTATCATATTTTCTTCCTTGTTTTACCATTTATTTTTCATCTTCTTGCTTGAATATATTGCAGGTTCTAAGGATCTTAGCTTCCATTGATTGATGGATTCATGAACAACAGAGGATCATTGTTTAAGCAATCTTTATCTGTTTGCAGAAATGTTTTTTGTACAATGGATGTTCTTCATTTTTTCATATTCACCATGCTTCTACTCATAATTATATATCTCTTTGTCTAATATACAGTTTGATTTCCTTTGATCAGTATGATGTTATGACTCCATGCCCAATGGAATGCCTCTGCAGACATTTTGCTACCCTCTCCATTTATTTCCTAGTCTTGTTGATCCACCTACTCAAATCATTTAATCCATTTATATTCTGATGGGTACTAGTCTTACACCTACAACAGTCTAGGAGTGACTTCTAGGGCTAACATTTTTGGCGTTGTTGTTGGGGATGACAATGAAGACACCTTCCCTGGGTGAACTATGATGATTAGATCTATCTTTGGATGGTGAACTGAAGCTTGACACATTTATAATTCTTATCTTTCACCATGGCAACTCGATTATTCATATATCTATTGGAAACCCCATTGTTTTAAAATGGACAAGATCTTAGCTCAGAGGTATTCTTTCTGTGATTTTTCAAAGATAGTCGATTTTCCAAATTCAGTGCCTAGTAGAGATGAATGGGAAGGTTTCCTTCCAATATTTAGAGGAGAAGTTTGGGAAGTACCAGCTGAAAACTTGCTATATTTCCATGATTTTATTCATCAATTTCAGATCGTGCATACGTATGCTCAGATCAAGATTTTCAGGTACTCATTATAGGGAATAGATCGTGACTAGTGTCGATCTCTTCTAGTTTCTAGTATCAACTCTTTGACATGTTTTCATGTTGCTTTTAATTTTTTTTGTGAGTATTTTTTTGCTGAACATATTTATGAAAAATGTTGTGATGAGTTTTATTTACTTTGTAAATACTTTTCTTGTCAGGGAAAGCATACTTGTGATGAAGAATTTTCCATAGAAGAAAGTACTTTTCATGATGATCAAGAGGTTTTGAATGATCTTCATTATGATATTCCTTCACAAGTAGATGGACTAGAAGCTCATAGACATGTCTCTGATACACTACTTGTTGACATCTCTCATTTTCCTCTTGATTATTACAAATGTAAAAATGAGCTAGTCACAGCTATAGATCTTGAGATCCCATTTCATATTCACCCATATTCACTGGAAATTGGTGAAAATGGTGCAAATGTATTGCAACAGTTTTCAAGCCAGCCCATGCTTGAAGACACCAAGGAGGAATTCATTGATGAGGAACAAAAAATTTTGTACGGATTTCAAGATCATGTTGTTATCTATATGGATATGTTTTGTAGCAATAGATTTTCAGTTGTTATCATCATAAGAACAAAGTTACTAGATTGTAAGTATGATTTTTCATAGAAGTATGTGTGGCTATCATTATGTCTCTATTGTTACTTAGTGTTGAGTTGTCGAGATGAGGATGAAGATCATTCAGTCACAAAGTTACTTGTATGGTTACTAAGGAAATTTGTATATATTTGAAGGTTCATTTTTTCAGCAGTTAGGAGTAGGAATGTATATAAATAAGTTTTCCATGCAAGCATTTGGTTTTCAGTTTGAATGCAACCTTCAGTTTGCATTTGGTTTGTAGTGGTTTTTGTTTTCAGTGTGGGAATGTTCTCACTTTTCAATAAGGAGCGAACGTGCTCTCAGGCATATAGGTTTTGTGGATGGATATGGAATGGATAAGGCACTGGAACTGCATGTTCTTGGCGTCTCACAGGGAGCATGCGATCCCCTATGGAGCCAGATGTTAACACATAATATTGATCATGTCAAGGAGGATTTATGGTTTTTAGAGAATAAAATTTAACCATTTCTCTAGGGATTATGTCATACCATAAACTAACAACCTCCTTGAAGTGTTCCAACTATATTTTAGTTGGCGTTGTGAAGTGGTGTTGTGAACTAGTTAAGGAGGAGCATTGTATCTTGGATAGGTTGTAGACACTCACGTTCAAACTTATCAGCATCCACAATAGCCTTAGTACCATTAGGTACTCCATGAGGGTTTTCATCTTGTTTGAAGGTCGAGAAAGTGGTCTTACATGTTTTTTCCTTTTGGCGTTGTGAACTGGCACTGCGAATTGGCAGACAGGGCACTGCGAACTCATTTCCTGTAGCAACTGCTTTTAAACATTTGATCATAAATCCAAAATGGTGATGTGGGTTTTCTAAAATTTGTTTTGTAGGAGAATGATAATGGCATTGACTTGCTAACCAAATTTCAGCCTCACCCAGTTTGTCTTTTGAGAGATATAATTAAAACACTAGTGTGCTGCAAACTGGCGCTGCAAACTCTTTTTTTTGCATAGTTGTTGGATATTCGCCTTGTTTTGAGGTTTCCACCTATCAAGTAAGGTTTGAATGGTCTCCTAGGAGTTATTTGGACATGAGAGACATGTGTTTCATATCTAGATCAACCAAAATGACCTGTTTCAAAAGGCATTTATCATTATAGACAAAATCCCCAAAAAATAGGAATTTGTTAGGATTTTGTTGGAATATTTTGTAACAAGACTCCTAAATGGAGGAGGATCCTATGTAACTCCTTGGTTTCAACCTCCTTAGGGTAGATATATATTATTCACTATAAATGAAATAGTATTTTATGAGAAAAGGGTTGGATTCATGATCCCAGAGAGGAGAGAGTTGGAGGAGCAGTTTTAGTTGCTCATTTGTAAGCCTAAGGGCATATTTGTAATGATATTTTCTGCCATTAAAGATTCATGAGAGATGTTATTAGATTGTCTTATTTGTTTTCCTATTTATTTGTCATCTTCTTTCTTGAATATATTGCAGGTTCTGAGGATCACAGTTTCCATTGATTGATAGATTCATGAACAATAGAGGATCTTTTGTAGCTTTCCCATTAAACGATTGTTCATTGTTTAAGCAATATTTACACTACTACATTGGGCGCAAATTACGATGAAATATTACGATGGTTTAGAATTTCGTCATATTTTATTTTTATTTTTTTGTACTAAATATACTTTTTTTTTTCGGGGTCCAAATGTTGGTCGCTCTAGCGACCAACATTCCAGGTTGGTCGTTTTAATGATGAATGTTGGCCGCTCTAGCGACTAACCACCATTTAGTCGCTCTAGCGAACAACAAGGTCATGTGTGGGAATCAAACGGTCATTTGCGACAAATCAATCATATATATATCCGAGTTACGAAAAATTTGCTATAGTTACGACAATCATTTTCTACAGTTGTGAAAATCATTCGGGTGTTTTGATGCAATGGTGTTTTGGTCTTTTATGAAATCTTGATTTCAATTCTCTTTCAAGAAGAGAAACATTGAATTGATCAGACTCTACATAGCTGAGATTTTGAAGGTCAGTACTTAAAATTTTTTTGTGTGATTTAGTAATTTGGTGCTATTGAACTATTTTATGGTTTATTTTCACTCCTTATAAGGGTTTAGAGGAAGAGAATATAGGCGCTAATTATGGATAAAATATATATTTGTTAAGTGTTAATGGTAATACATGCAAATATTTAGGGGTTATAGGGGATAATTCTTAGGGGTTATATATGCTAGGGTTTTAGTATTTAAGTGATGAAGACGTTATAGGTATTTGGAAATAATGGATTATAACTATTAAAAGTTAAATGAATTATAAACTAGATGAGGTGTTATGGGTTATAAATATTATAAAGAGTAGAGATTAATGGTTAAGTTCTTACAAGAGTTATGGTTAGGGAGGTTAGGGGTGATATTAGTTAAAGGACTTAAAGAGTATACATGTTTGGACTTATAAAGGTTATAGTTGTTAATAATTAGGTGATATGTGCGTAATGGGTTATATGGGTGAGGGGTTAGATGTCATGGAAGTAAGGCGTTAGTGTTTTACGAATGTGGATTATATGGATTTAGTGTTTTATGAATAGGGTAATATCGGTAAGGGTTAAAGGGGTTAGGGTTTTAAGTGTTAGGATTTATGAGTTATAAGGATTAAAGGTTATAAGAGCTATTCGTTATGGCTTGGAAGGGATCAATGTTAGGTTTAGTAAAATTTAAGGGTTACAATGGTTATAAGGTTTATGGTTTATAAGTTCATGTATTACGAGTTAGAGATGACAACTTATAGAATTAACAAAGACGTGTTATCATATTAAAGAGGATATATGAGTTATATGTGTTAAGACCTAGGGTCGATAAATGTTTGGGGTAAGGGGTTATAGGGGGTTATGAATTATAAGGTATATATGAAGAAGTTTATCAAAGTTATGTGTTGTATTATGGTTTGTAGAGAATAGATGTGATATAATTTATAATATTTAGGTGTTAACATTTATATGTGTAAGAAATTAAACATTATTGGGGTTAGGGATTAAATTGATTACAAATCTTAGGTTCTATATGGACTATGAAAGATAGAGGTTATAAATTATAGGTGTTATGGAA
>ML790197.1:323901-350291 GCA_009831015.1 Picea engelmannii
AAACAAAAACAAAGCACATTTAAAAAAACAAAAACAATAGTTGCACTCACATGGTATGCACAGTGGAGGAGGAGGGGTGCACGCGTCTGCACACATAGAGGAGGCATGATGTCTGCAGAGTGGAGTAGAAGGAGGGGAGCAGTCTGCACACACACAGAAGGAGGCATGCGGTCTGTATAGTGGAGGAGAAGGAGGGGTGCATGTTTACACACACAGAGAAGGAGGGGCGCATGGAGAAGGTAGAGGAGCAACTTCCCGAATAGCTACACGGAGGAGGGAGAGGTGTACAGACAAGGGAGGGTTTAAAACCATGGTAAGTATTCTTCTTCCTCACCTGTGATGGAGTTTAGGGTTTCTCAGAGGTTATAATTTTTATTACATCATAACAATTCATGCTAGGGTTTCTCAGAAGTTTTCATTCACTACTCTCTTTGTTGGGGTTTATGCTTCATCCACAAACTTACATAATCCTTTATAAACTCAACCCTACCCTTTGCATAATCCACAAACTTACATAATCCACAAACTTACATAATCCTTTGTTGGGGTTTATGCTTCATCCCTACCATATTATAAACTCAACCCTAGTGTGCCCCTATTTTCAATATTGTGGATTCTCTTAATTATTTTCATGTTTTATTCAACCGTGTAACTTAAATATATTCCCACCATTTTTTATTCTTATGTATATATGGTGTGATGTGGCTAAACTATAGTTTTCGGCACTAAGAAATAGGTCATTGAATATTCAATAAATACCTTCATTATAAGTCCCACTTATTTTAGGTGGATTTGTTTTCTAACTATCTTATGCGACCCATGAACTACATAGATGATAATTTTGCATGCTTATAATGTCATATGTTGAAGGACCATACAATGCATTCATCATGTGGAAAATTTACATAATTTCAATTTGGATTCAAAACAAAAGGATGTACATGCCCTGATTGAAAACTATTCTTAGAATATCTCACTTAGAGAAAATCGATGCCTATATTGGCACCCAAATAGAAACAAAGTTTATGTCAGGTAAATTATATCACTTTTCTAATGACCTGAAAACATTAAATTGTCAGAGCAGGGTTGGTAAACTTAGAGCTGCTACACTATATGTGTGGGTAAGAATTTTCTAAAAACTATTCAAAAGAAGCCAAATTACTCTATCTATAAAACCCTCTAGTTTCAAAGTGGAGGAAAGGATATTTAACCATTAATTTCATCTATTCTATTTTAACCATCCACTACCTACAACCAATGCTAAGAAAACCATTTAATCTATGCCAAACTAGAGAAATGTAATTTAAATACCAAACATAACTCTAAGATTTCCTTGAAATCATCTAAATTCTATTTTAACTTTTAATAAGAACTCCTATCCTATTCTATAATCTATTAATTCACAATTCGTCTATCAGAAATGAAGAAAGAAATGCTTTAATCTTGATCACCAAATTCTCTTCTATTCTTTATTCATCTACAGTGCTATGGGTGCTAGTGGAGAAATACTCTATGAATCTAGATCTAAAAATAAAGATTTAAAATTCATTGTTCAAAAAGGAAATATTAAACCTGATTAACTTCTAATTAACTGAAATAATCATAACAGTGTTGAACAAGTACAAAAAAGAGTAACTAGTGCAAAATGGGTACATAACACTAACATCAACTCTATTCTAGTTTTAAGTGTAAATCTATTTCCTACGAGAGGGAAATCCTATGAGATTGTGTTGTAAGGATAAATTTAATATATGCTATCCTGATGTCATTTCTTAATCTACAAAATCACAACTAACTCTTAAATAAAATTCACTAATTATCCACTAACTATAAATTCAATCTAAGTCACTAACTCTGCAATTTCCTTCAACCGACCTGTGTAAAAGTAAATGATAAAAACTAATCCGACTTCCTTCTACATTCTGGTTTTAAACTTACATACTACCAACTAAATTCATTGAAATTCAACTACCACGCGTGAATCTATCTATATTAACAAGAATTCAAATGATCCAAGCCTTATGAATTAATTTAAAACCTATTTAATTCTACCATTCACTATCTCTATCCTATAGTTCGATCTACGACTTTGGAAAATTGATGATTCAATCTACAAAGCATTCTACAAAACATGGTTATTAAAATCTATCTGCCAACTATCCTATGCTCTATGCACAGATATAAATCTACAGAATTGCAATGCCATGTGATCTAAATTATAACACAATTCAATCTAACAGTTGCATATTTAAATCATAAAAAAACATGAAATGATTATTTCTACCGAAAAGACAATCAACATCTACTATATATATCTACTATAAAATGGAGAGATCATCTACCTCTAATGGTGGTCCCTCCCACAGAGACAAAGATCCCTGTTAACATTTTAGAAAAGAATGATCTACGCTACCATATCCATTCAACAACTATTGCAGAAACAACTAATCCATGTGTTCAACTTTAACCAGACATCAATTCAAAGAGAAAACCAAGATCATTATATTCAGCAAAAGTCTCAGTCGAGTTTATCAAAATCAATCGCTCCCTTCATACTAGGGCAGACCCATTGTTTTATAATGTTTTTAATCCTTGTTTTTGGATCTTCGATCCTCCATCTAAGCTAACTACCAATGTTAAAAATGGAAAAGCCATGCATTATGCAGAATATTAATTACATAATAAACTTGAATGGGCAATCTCATGACATGAAGTGTCATGAGATTCACCTCTAATAACAACTTCCAGTTAATGCATCTCTGTATACATTCTTCTTTGAATAGGAGTCCAGCTTGTATGCTAAAGTGGCATCAAACCTTATGAAGCTTCATGAGAAAAAAGGAGGCCGCGTCAACATGTGATAATCTGCAATAGAGTAGTCAAAAGAGTTGCATCCCAATATTGAATTAGTCCATTAATCATAGTATGCATTCTTTTAATTAACATTCAAAAGATTAAAAATTTTGCAAAATGTATTAAAAGATGACCTTTTTACCTTAGAAACATGGTTAGGCAGGGCGAAGGGATATAGGCTAGAAATATAGCAAAATAGATAGATGTTTGTCAAAAGGAGATATAAGATGTTGGTAACTGGTACAGAACAGGTGAAAAACAAGGCAAAGATATGCAAAATAGAGGTCATATTCATGGCCCAACATTTCCCCCAGGCTAAAGCACTTGCATGTCCTCATGCAACAGGACTAGGAACATGGGAATTAATGAGAACTTGGAAACCAGGAACTGTTTGTATCTTCAACTCCTTAACTTGCTTCTTTAATCTTCTGATATCTTCTTGTCTCTGATGAGCAATCTTATTAATCTTCTGCATGTTCTTAAGAAACTCTGTCTACCTTCCTTTTAGCCGCTCTACCTTAGCTCTCAGATGGGTGTTCTGGATTATTCTCAACACATTTTCTATTTCTATATGCATATTAAGAACTTCATATTCTTGAAGTTTCTCCTTTAGGAGCACATTTCTTCTTACCAATATGCCAAGGGAAATACATCCTTTGCCACTTCGAGAATCAGCATCTGGAGGGTCCATCAAATCTATAGGATAACAACCTTCTGAATTTCCATCAACATTCTCTTGCATTGGTGTAGACATTGATTCATGTACCTCAGGGGATTCTTCTATTTTCTTACAATCTTCAACTTCATTTTCAACATAGCCTTGAACAACATTCAAAACAAAGTTAACAAGGTCTTCACTATTTACAAGATGTTGACAGTCAATAACATCAGTTGCAGGGTTACCAACGAGGTCATGAACATGTTATTTTGGAACAATCTATTCCTCCTCAGGAATTTTCCCAAAGTCTTCAACACCTTCTGCCCATCTGTGAACTTCTTTAAATAATCGTGACATTCTCCAAGTTGGACTTGGATGGAAATATGTTCCCACTGTAGGAGCTTCCTCCAAGTTAGAAATTTTACTTCTGGTCATAGGATTTGATTGAGAAGGGTTAGCTAAAGACTTTTCTTTGATTATTGGTTTAACAATGAAGTCCTCGACTCTGTCAGGGTTGAGGTCTTCATCCAATCTCAGCTCAAAATGAAAAGGGCTAGGAGGTTTGTTTGCAACTGGTTCCGACTCAATATACTCCATATTTTCCTTACCTAGATTTGGATTCTTCATACACTTGTCTTCCTCTTCCTTTGTATTTTCATTATCGGGCACTGGAGCTTTAGAGGTATCCGGGGAGAATAGCACTCTCGACCGCTTTTTACTTTCAAAGGGTGTTTCTGGTTCAATAATATCATGTTTTTTCTTTGTTCCATGTCTTTTGGAATTAACAGATGCAGGGGATTTAGGTAATTCAGAGGCAAATTGAAGCCGAGTCTGTCTATTAGATAAAATTGTAGCCTTACTGACTTTCAACTTTAACCCCGACTTCTTAGATTTACCAGGTTTAAAATTCCATTGAAGACACCCTTCCCAGGTTAAATATTTGGATTCCAAAGAAAATGAAACAAGAATTTTAATTAACCCCTGGTGAGACAAACTACCCTTAGGGTTAGTTATACTCTTCTGAATCTGGTTTGCCATTTTTTCGAGGGTTTGGAGAAGATAATATGGAATGTTCATAGGGGTAGTTCCTTCCAGATGTAGTAACAACTTAGCATGATATATATATATATATATATATATATATATATATATATATATATATAAAGTATCAAAACGTCCTTCACAGGTGACAAATTTTTGCAAAATATACAGAACCTTACCCCATAATCCTGACAACCAGGTTTTAGGAATGCCTCTTGACTAGTAAGCATCCTTGAATTCAGGAATCAACAACTGATTAAAAATATCCTTCGCAACTAGTTTTCCTTTACACCATCTTTCCCCTGTGCGTGGCAGACCCATTGCCCGACTAATAAGAATCTCTGTAATTACCAATTCAAGGCCTTTAATAATAGTGTGATTCCCATTGAAGGTCTTAGCAAATTGTAGAGCAATCTCTGTATCATATCCATCAAATTTCTCCAGAAAGGGCATCCATCTTGGGGCTTCAAAAATGTGCTTGATATCTCGAAATTCCGTCGAGGAAGCAATCTCAGCCAGACTATCTGGTTCATGCCAACTATCTACCATGTTTATAGGTACAAAGGTGAAGGTAAGACAACATGTAGGTCGGGCTGAGAATGGATAAGGGAAAAAACATTATGCGTGACAGGGTTAAACATTGTCTAAAAAGAGGTAAAACATCCACAGGCATCATTATGTGTGGTTGATCAAACATTTTCATCATTAATTAACCATCTCGAAGTACCAGAAAGTACATTACCAAAATCATGCAGAGATATTGGTGGTTGCAGAGATACGATCTCAATCATGGAAAAGTTTATATAAAATCGTGGGATAGATAATGTTCATGAGGATTCATCATGAGTGGATCATCTCAAGGTACAAAGAGTACATGTCTGAAATCATGCGAGAGTAATGGAGAGAACGCACCACATGGTAAGGATAAAATCATTATCAGGGGAGGGCATGTGCAATCATTTTATCAAAGGCCAAATCTCGTTATGGAAGGATGGCGAAAATGGATCATTCATTTAATAAATTTAAATGTATTAATAATTTGAATGATTAACTAAAGAAGAACATACCTCATCCATTACTTACTGTTTTCATGTCTTGTAACAGGTGTTGAAGATCAGAGCCCAAATGTATCCCTTTTTCATAGATGTCTCCTGTTGACCATAATGCCTCTGTCCCAACTATGCTGGTACAGAGACATTATAAAATCTCTCCCTGTTTCTCCTTTGATTTTAATGAATCATACAGCTGAAAAATTCTCTTCAACAAAGTGCCCTCATATCCTTTTGAAACCAATCTGATTCTTTTCTTGGCTGGAACTGATATTATTCTTTCTCATGAGTAAACTGACTGAGTACCAAATAGGCACAGAACTGGTACAAAATAAGTATTGAAAGAGTGTTGAAACAAACTAGAGCGAAACCGGTACCAAAATGGTATGAAACAGAAACCGGAAAAATGCTGAAATAAGATGAACAATAACTGCAGCAAGAACAATTTGAATAGAGTGATCTCTAGCCAAATACCAAGCTCCATGATTTGTAACTGAAAACTAATTGCAACTGGACAAGTATCCCAAACCTGCTGAGGTGCAGAAAAAGTTCCCATTTTGGAGCAAACAAATCTCTGACTAACTTTGAACCTGTCCTCCTTTTATTTCAAAGAGGAAAAAACCAAAATCATCAAATCTACAACAGCTTCAAAGCTTTTACCCATGGTACAAATCTTTATTGTGTGAATAAATGTTTTGAAGTCGAACACAAAAAGAAGTTATTGGATTACCAACCATTAATGTATGTTGTTAACCAATGTGAGAGGACCCACTATTGATGTCAATGGGCCTCAAGGTACCTGTAGTACATATTAATAGGTACAAATAGATATTCTAATGTCGAGTCACCTGTAATATCTATCAACCAAGAGACACTAATGTATTCCCATGGTTGTTAGCAAGGATATCTGCCATTAAGGCATGCAGATTCCAGGGTACTAAATAGTCTCTAGCCTCATCTCCAGATAAGGTGTTGATGTCGATGGAGTGAGACTTGTTGGAAGGTGTACCTTAATGTATCCCACATCATCCAACTCGAGTGAAAATATAAAAATTTGCAGAAAATGATTTGGTGGAACAATAATCACTTACTTGTGGATTTTACAAGCCCAAGTTAGTTATCACTCGTTGCTTTTTCACATTTTGAAAGTCTGAAAAATAGCTAAAAGAAGACTCCAAGGGGTTTCATTCCCGTAATAATCTACCAGGTCCGGAAAAGGAATAAGCCTATACCCGATAGATGCTCCTCTCATACTTTAATGAGCAACAAAGGAAGAAAACAAGATTAAAATTTATTAGATTAAAACAAGACAATATGGAAGTATTATAAAATGTTTTGCAAAATAAACAATCTTACCTTCTTACCTGTTGTGAAAAATAAAGATGCTTCCATTTTGTACCTGCCTCAATCCTGCAAAACTTAAAAACAGATCAAATAATACAAAAAAAAAAACTATGAAAAACCTTTTATCATTTTTTTTTTTTAGATTTAAGAAGGAAAAAGAATCAAGGAGTAACAAGAGAAGAGGAGGACTCTTCTCTTACTAACTCTATTTCTGGTTGTTTCGATATATCCTACATGAAATCATCTTTGGATAGAGGTTTATGATAAATTCTCAGTCGATGTCCATTTACTACGAACGAATTTTGTGAGTCATCAATGGTCTTAATCTTAATGGAACCGTTGTCAAAAACTGTCTCGACTTCATAAGGTCTTAACCAACGTCTTGTAAGTTTTCCCTTAAAAGTTTTGTACCTTGAATCAAATAATAAAGCCCAGTCACCGGGTTGAAAATGCTTCTTTTTAATAAACTTATCGTGCCATTTACTTCGTTGATTTTGAACTAAAATAGTTCGTTGAATGACATCTTGTCTGATTTCATCTAATTCATTCAATTGCATAACCCATTGTTTATGTGCCTCATCCAAATTTAAACCCAATTCTGCTGCTATACGAAAGGTATGAATCTGAAATTCTATGGGAAGGAGAATTTTCTTACCATATACCAGTTTGTAAGGGGTATGACCAGTGGTGTTTTGCCACGTAGTCCTATATGCCCACAAAGCCTCTGGAAGTCTATCTGCCCAATCTTTATGGTGTAAATGTATTGTCTTGGTCAGAATAGCTTCTAAAACTTTATTCGTGGATTCCACTTTCCCATTGTCTTGCGGATGGTATGGGGAAGACTTATAATGTTTTATCCCATATTTATCTGTGAGCTCCTTCATTAGTTTAGAGGTGAATTGAGCACCTAGGTCAGTAACAATTTCTTGTGGAACACCGAAGCAGGTAAAGATATCTTCATAAATAAATTCGACCATTGATTTCTCAGTTGCTCGATATAAGGATTTTGCCTCTACCCACTTGGTCACAAAATCTGTACAAACCAAGATGTACTTCTTGTTTCTAGACATTGGCGAAATTGGTCCTACAAAATCAAGTGCCCATTTGTCAAATGGTTCAATCACAACCTGAGGTCATAAGGGCATATCATCTACTACAATAGGTCTCCCCATCCTTTGACAACTATCGCAACTTCTTACATATTTTGTTGCATCATTAAATAGTGTCGGACAGTAATATCCTGATTGTAAGACTTTATATGCTATTCTCTTATCAGAGAAGTGTCCTCCACATGGCCCGTCATGACAGGACTGAAGGATATCGGGAATATCATCTTCCTGAACACATCTCCTAATGATCATATCAGGACTTGTATAGAAAAGATCACTACCTACCCAGGATTAATAAGCACTCTGTTGGACAATCCTTCTCTTTTGTGGTGATGACAAATGAGCTGGCAATCTCCCTGTAGCTAAATAGTTTGATGTGTCTGCAAACCATGGGGTCTTAACAACTACTGCAAATAAATGTTCGTCGGGGAAATTATCATTCACTGGAAAATCCGCAACTAAATTTTTTTTTTCTAGCCGATCAATTATAGTGATGTTAAATTCTTGAAGTAACAAAAGCCATCATGTAATCCTTCTGGTAGTAACTGGATTTTTCATTAGAAATCTAATATCAAAATGGTCGGTATGTACAAAAACTTCATACCCAGTGATGTAATGTCGAAACTTATTGATGGCATGAACAACAACCAAAAATTCCTTCTCTGTCACAGTATAATTTAATTCGGGAGGAGTTAAGTTCTTTCTAGTAAAGTAGATGGCATAATTTTGTTGGTTTTTTTTTTATCTGAGTACTCCTCCTAAGGCAGTGTCTGAGGCATCCGTGGAAATATGGAAAGGAAGAGACCAATTTGTTCCTCTTAATATTGGTACCATGGAAAAAATTTCTTTTGAAGTCTAGAAAGCAATTTGACAATTATCATCCCAACAAAATTCTACATATTTTGTCAGTAATTTGAACATAGGACCTGCTATCTTTGTAAAATTCTCAATAAATCGACGATAATACCGAGCATGGCCCAGAAAACTCCTCACCTCCTTTTGATTTTTTGGTGGTGAAAGGTTGACAATAACATCGATTTTGGCTGGGTCTACTTTGATTCCTTCTGAGGATAAATGGTGACCTAACACTATCCCTTCAGTTAATAACATCTTACACTTCTCGTGACTGAGGGCCAATTTTGTTTCTTGACAATGAATTAAAACTTTTTCCAAGTTGTTCAGGGATTCTTCAAAGGTGTTTCCATACATAGTAAAATCATCCATATAGACTTCCACACAATCATGGATCAAATCAACAAAAATTCCCAGGACTTCTCTTTGAAATGTGGCAAGAGCATTACATAATCCGAATGGTAGCATCCTATAATCATAGGTACCCCATAGACATGTGAAAGTTGTCTTATCCTGGTCTTCCGGAGCAATTTGGATCTGATTATACCCACTATATCCATCCATAAAAGAAAAGTATTTATTTCCTGACAAAGTATCTAAGACCTAATCTATGAAAGGTAAAGGGAAATAGTCCTTCAGGGTTGCCTTATTGAGTTCCCTGAAGTCCACACACATCCTCCACTTCCCTATTACTTTCTTAGGCACCACCAGAAGAGGTGACACCCATTTACTATTAGAAATTGGATAGATGAATCCCACATTTAGTAATTTCTCTAATTCTTCCTTTACAAAGTCCTTCAGGATGGGATTCATTCATCTTTGTGGTTCTCTTACTTGTCTTGTTTTAGATTGAGTATAGATATGGTGAATACAATTATCAGGGTGCACTCCTCTCATATCAGTATACTCCCATGTGAATTCCCCTAATTGTTCTTTTAAAACTTCCGTTAATTGCTTATGTTGATTTGGACTTAATCCATAATTAATATACAAGATTTTCCCTGGACCAATCTCGATTGGAAGAGTGGATGACCCTAAATGTTCATCAATGGTGAAAACCATAGATGATGAGAATGAATTAAATGACTCACTCTATTCCTAGAATTCCTCATTAAAAAATTGATCCTATTGAGAATATGTTTGTGGAAATTCCACATTTTCTGTTACTGACAGAAACTGGCTCAAGATATTATCTTCTATTGGTTCTTGAAGAGCCCAAAACTCATCAACGGAAAACAAGGGTTCTTCCAAATCATCCTCATTATAGGTACATGTTAACCATCGTAAGTCTTCAGAAACTGGTTGAGCTGGTGGATATAAAGTGAGATTTTGTGAAGAAACTCCATTTGAAATAAACATATCTCCTCCATGACACCCTATGAAATCGTTAGTTGTATCCAACCAAGGTCTTCCAAAAATAATTGGATGACCTTTCATGGGATCCTTCAATTGAATAATCATGAAGTCCATAGGATATTCCCATGAAGATAATGTGACCAGGATGTCATCTAAAATCCCAACAGGTTTGACATTTGTTCTATCAACAAGTTTGAGAACTGTGGGAGTAGGGAGAAGGAGATGGATCAAATGTAACCACTCAATAGTATTGATGGTCATTATGTTAATAGATGCACCCAAATCCACTAAAGTATTACCAATGGAAATATTATTGATAGATACAATTACTATTGGATTTCTCGGGTTGGCATACTTCACAATTTTAGGTGATTTAGAGATATAATCTGGTAACTATCCCATGAGATGTATAGTAGGGGGTGTTTTTGTTTCTGACCAGGTTTCTTAATGCAAAGTTCCCTGGTGGTTTTCACATAGATCGGAACATCCCTTATTGCTTGTAGCAGTGGAATATTAACACAAACATTTCTCAACTCATTCCTAATATCAAACTTAGGTCGAACAATTGGTTTTTCAATAATCAACCTCTCAGGAAAAGGAGGTGTTCGAGGAATCTGAGTTTGTAAAGTTTGTTGAGCATTAGATGATTGAATTTTTGAAATAATGACATCTTCCAAGGTTTCTTATTTTGGTAATTTATTAGGAGTTTCCTCCTCTTCTTCTTGAATAATAATGGACGTAGGAGATGTCCTTCTTATTGCTGGAGTTTTATTTAACACCTTCCCAGATCTCAACTGAATTTCTTGTATGGGAATGGGAGCAATGGTGTAAGCTGGAAAGTTTTGAAAATCAACATTATTGAGAGGTTGAGATGGTCTATTATTAGGATTTGGAATGGGTTGAGTGGGTAATATGGTAGGTCGAGGAGGGTTGTGAGTGCGAAATTGTTGTGAATTTTGTGGAATTGGTGGTAGTGGTGGTAGTGGTGGTGGAATAAATCCAAGCAATAGTTGTTTCATATTGGGAGGGTACTGAGTATTTGGGTTTGGAGGCATCAGTGCTGCAGGTTTTTTATTACTTCCATAATTATTCCCTCACCAATCCCAAGGTTGTGGAGTAGATGCATTCTGCGGTGGCCAATTTGGCCAATTCCATTGTTGTTGCTGAGGTTGTTGTTGAAAAAGGAGGTAATAACTAGAAGGTTGTGGCGTTGAATCCTGATACATGTTTTGATTCCTAGGTTTCCATGGCCTCCTAGGTGTGTTGGCATGTTTTCAGGCTAGTGTTCTTGTCATTGATGGCAAGATCAGAGTATCCAACGATGGAAAAACAGGGACAACATAAGCTCAGAAGAGATAGTGCAGAGGTGCACACAAAGTGAAAGAGTGTGCTTGTTCATTTGATGGCAAACAAGTAGGCAAGGAAGATCGGCAGCACAGGGATAATGGCATGGAAAGATCAAAAGCGTAAACTCCATTTCAAATTTTTGGATAAAGGGCATTGGAGGAGTCAAGGAAGCAACTCACGACAAGAATGTCGAAATGACGAAATGCGAAACGCCGGAATACGTTGATCCAACTCCATTTCAGAGTTTCATATACCGGGAGATTAAGAAGTCAAAATTCAAGACTCTTCAACATAGGAGTCCCGAAGTCGCGAAATGTGAAACTACAAAATCCCGAAATAGTCACACCAACAAAGAGTTTTGCAGATCGGGAAATAACTACATTTCGGAGTCCCAGATACTGGGAGTTGACGTGTCGAAACACTTCACCACAGAAGTGTCGAAATGCTGAATCGACGAAATGTGAAATGACGAAATATCAGACCGTTGATCTAACTCCATTTCGGAGTTCCATATATCGGGAGTTGAAGTGTCGAAACACTTCACTAGAGGAGTGTCGAAATGCCGAATCGCCAAAATGTGAAACGATGAAATACTGGACCGTTGAGTTGACTCCATTTTGAAGTTCCAAATACCGGGAGTTGAAGTGTCAAAACACTTCAACACAAGAGTGTCAAAATGCCGAAATGGCGAAACGTGAAATTGTGAAATGTAGTTTTGAATAAGCCTTGGTCACCGCTCATGGTTACATCGTCGAAGATATGTAGAGAAGAGGTTGAAGAGATAAGCTCCTTTTTCAGATCTTTAGGGATCGAGAGTTGGAAGAGTCAAAGTGACTCACAACAAATTCGCGAAATGAGAAATTGTGAAATACAGTTTCGAATAAGGCTATGGTCACAACCAGTGGTAACATTTGCGGAAGATGGGGGAAGGAGATATTGCAACCAAGCTCCATTTTAGGGATCACAACTTGAAGTGTCGAGACACTTGCTCACACGAATGTCGAATTGTCGAATGTCGAAATGTCGAAATGCCGAAATGTTTATGTATTCGGTGGTCACTATTGTTGGTCACGTAAGTGGAAGGAGCTAGCATAGCTAGGCTCCATTTCAAGTTTTTCACTGTAACTTCTAGAAACCACTGATGGTCTCTACCATAGGACTCAAAGAGACTTCTATTGGTCATAGAGGTGATTGAATACTGGTCATAGAGGTGATTGACAGATGGAAGAGCATTGAAGCCTATAACTGCAACAGAGAGGTTGATCTCGACTATAACAGAGAAGGAGAAGAGTCTCAACTACTGGAGAAGTGAAGGAATCTCGGCATAACACCCAGTGATGATGGACGCATGGTTTGAACTGCTAGAGAAGATGAAGATTTGCAATGATGATCAAGCAGAGCACTCGACATGGAGAGAGCATGCAGAAGCATGGTAGGAGAGCATTCACAAGGTGCACAGAGACTATACGTATGCAGAACAAAGAAGAGATGGGGGCTGTTGTTGAGAGTGATTCAGGCATGTAGAAGAAGAAGTGTGCAGCAGCTGAAATACAGAGAAGAGGAATGGTGCATTGAATGGACATGGCGCATAGAGAATAAAAGGTAGAAGAACAAAAAGAGCAAGGATGTGTGCAGCAAGATAGTGAGACAGTAAAGGAAGGTTGAGGTGCTCTTGTAGAGAAAAACAAAAGATCAGAAAATCAAGAAGATGTAGACAGAGAGACATTGATACAGGGGAGCAGAGCAGCATAGAAGAACAGTGATAAGCCTGGTAAGCCAATGATAAATATTGTATCNAGGGAGTTTGGGAGGTGCTAGGGAGGACCGTTGTCCTCAGAGGTTCAAGTGGGTGCTTGAACACAGGGAGTTGTAGCTTCCATGTATTTGCAGCCAAAGAAACCAGGGTGGCAGGGTGGTGCAAGGGAGAATTGTTTTTCTCTTATTTACAGGTAGGTGCCTGTGTGACTAGAAGTTGGTCCTTCCATCCAGTTGGTGCTGGAACACTTAGGGATTTGGTGCTTCCTTCTAATGGGTGCTAGATAATCCAGAGAGTTGGTGCTCTCAGCAAGTAGCAGCCTGGAAAAAAGAGGTTGTAGCCTCATTATGAGTTGGTTCTCATAAGTATGATAATGTACAGAATGTAAAGAATACTTATCATATAAAGAAGAAGAGGTTTTTACCCGTTATGGGTTTCCTTAGGAAATATTTGTCTGTGTGTATCTCATATGTGTGAATGATGATGAATGTTCTATTGCTTACTTCCATGCCTTATTATGATTGTCATTGAGTGCTCTGTAAAGAATTTAAAATAAGCATAATTGTTTAAAAAATGGGAACAACTGATCCACGCCCCCCCCCCCTCTCAGTTGTGTAACAATTAGTATCAGAGCTGGCCCCTTTTATCTAAGGGTAGATCCTATAGCTTAAACATGTCAATCCATGAAGGAAATCCAATCAATAAGGCCCCTATGTTCAATGGAACAAACTTTGCCTTCTAGAAAGTTAGAATGAGAACCTACATAATGGCCTCAGGTGCAGATGTCTGGGATGTGGTAGATATTGGCTATGTAAAACCATTTGTACTAGATAATAAGGATGACAAGCTAGAATTTAGCTTCAACACTAAGGCTATGAATTCTATCTTGAGTGGGCTTGCAAAAGCAGAATTCGTAAAATTTATGCACCTAGGAACTACCAAAGAAATGTGGGACAAACTCATTATCAGTTATGAAGGTAATGAGAAGGTAAAGGATGCCAAGCTTCAAATCTACAAAGTACAGTTTGAACAACTGAAGATGAAAGAAGATGAAACTGTTGGAAAATACTTTCTGAGAGTTGAAGAACTGGTAAATGAAATGAAAGCACTTGGTGAAAAAAATGAGGAACCTTCTTTAGTTTAGAAAATTTTGAGATCTCTCCCAGATAGGTTCAACCTGGAGGTATTTGCTATAGAAGAACTTAATAATCTAAAAACCTTGGAGTTTTATCAACTTCTAGCAACATTGACTGCATATTAAATGAGAATAGTTAAAGATAAACCCATCTCTGGAGAAGCATCATTTAAAGTAGACAAGATGAGGATTCTGAGCTTGATGAAATTGAAGAAAAATTTGTGAAGAGACTGAAGAAGGGATCAAGCAAATACAAAGGTAAATTTCCTTTCAAATGTTTCAACTATGGTAAGATAGGTCATTTTTCAAATAAATTTCCTCACAAAGGAAAGGATTAGACATGTGATGATGAGGAGAAGCACAAACACAAAAATTTCTTTAAAGAGAATAATTTTAAGAAGAAAAGTCTTTGTGTAAACAATGATGATGATCCTTCAGATGATGAAGACAATGACTCCTCTATTGAAAATAAACTAAATTAATTCATACTTATGGCCAAAGAGGATTATGATAATAAAAGTACAGGAAGTGAGACTAATGTAGAAGAATTTGTGGTTGATATGGAAGGAGAACTGATCAGTGCACTGGAAAAGATTGACAGACTCATAATTAAGAACAGAAAGAAAAAATAATTGTTGACACAGTTCAAGAAAGACAGTAAATGGCTTGATGAAGACTTTTCCCTGCTAAAAGTAGAATTAGAAGAGGCAAAGAAAATTGAGGACATTATGAAACAACAGTTATCAGAAAAGAAGGCAATATGTAAAGCTATGGAAGAAGAAGTATTGAAAACTAGGAAAGAGTTGGAGAATTTTCAAGCCTTGTATCATCAGAATCTTTCAAGTATCAAAGCCTCAAAAGGATTAGCCAACATTCTGAATCAGCAAAGGAATCCAAAGCTGAAAACTAGTTTGGGTTATGAAGAGGGATCAAGTACTAGTTAGCCAAGAAACAAAGAATCCATCAAGTTTGTCAAATCTACAACCAATGACATCAACAAACCTGCAAAAAAAAAATGAAGACAATCAGGTGCCCAGGAGGAGTAAAGAAAAAGGTGTCAGGACTAAATCTGTAGAACAAATAAATAATGCACTCCATGCTCAAGGAAATCATCAGCATGGAAGAAATCAACATGTTCAAAGAAGACAACCATTTTCCAGGTACCAACATTTTTTCTATGGATATTGTTTCTTTTGTTCTAACTTTGGTCATAAAGATGTAAATTGTTCTTTAAAATTAAATTATGAGCAATCAAGACATTCAAGGTATAGATATCTGCCACAACAAAGAATGAGACAGCCAAGTAACGAACCACCACACACTATAAATCACTTGATGGATGGGAAAAGGACACAGGTTAAGCACAACAATCGTTATGATCCTTTATTCAACGAACCAGAATGTTACATCTATCATAACTATGGACATAAATCTGTTGACTGTCACTTAAGGAACTATGAACCAGATTTGAATTCCCCTGCTAAAAATGTCAAGGTTTGGAAGAAGAAAGAAAGTGACAAGTGTGGATTAGTGTTGTCAGCTCAAAGACAAACGAAACCTTGGTATATAGATAGTGGATGCTCCAAATGCATGACAGGAGACAAGGGTAAGTTTCTATCTCTAAGTGAAAGAAAATCAGGAAACGCAACCTTTGGAAATGATGCTCCAAGTAAAATAAGGGGTAAAGGGATGGTGAGTTTAAGTAATGGAAAAGGAAAATCCCAATATGTTGTTCTTGTAGATGGACTGAAACATAATATGCTCAGTGTAAGTCAAATGTGTGACAGAGGATGTGAAGTGGTGTTCACATCCAAGGACTGCAAAATAAAGTTTGTAAAATCAAGATAAGTGGTGGACAAAGGAACAAGGACAGAAAATAATGTATATGTGCTTAAAGAAGATAGAGAAGAGTGTCATCTAAGAAAACATGATGAAAGATGGTTATGGAATAGGAGACTTGGACATCTAAACTTTGACCACTTAATCAAGCTCAAAAATCTCTAGGCAGTAAAAGATCTTTCGAGAATATCAAAGCCCAAAGATTCTATGTGTAAACCTTGCCAAGTAGGAAAGCTAACCAGGACACCATTTAAGTCCAAGAGATTTACTTCAACAGAGAAACCACTCCAACTAGTTCATATGGATTTATGTGGACCATCAAGATAAGAAGGCATAGGGAGAGAAAACTACTTCATCCTAATTATTGATGATTACTCCAGACTTACTTGGGTTGCCTTTCTCAAGGAAAAAGATGAAGCATTTGAGAAGTTTAAAACATTTAAGGTTTTAACTGAGAATAAAACAGGCAAGAGGTTAAAGGTTGTAGGATCAGATAGAGGAGGAGAATTCATGTCAAGTGATTTCAAGGAATTCTTTGATAAGCATGGATCAAGAGAGAATACACAATCCCAAGAACTCCACAACAAAATGGAGTAGTTGAGAGGCAAAACAGAACAGTGCAGCAAATGGCCAGGTCAATGATGAATGAGAACATCATTGGTCAAACCTACTAGGTAGAAGCAATACACACAGCAGTCCATGTTCTTAACAAAGCCCACCTCAGACCATAAAGTGACAAGACACCTTATGAACTGTGGTATGGGAGACCTACTTCAATCAAACACTTCAAATTCTTTGGGAGTAAATGTTACATAAAGAATAATGATGAGAACCTTGGAAAATATGATGGTAGGGATGATGAAGGTATCTTCTTAGGGTATGCTACAAACAGTAAAGGATACAGATGCTTTAATAAGAGGCTGCATAAAATGGTTGACTATATTGACATAAAATTTGATGAAGGAATCCCAGCAAGAGAGGTGTACAAAAATGAGTCTTCTACAGAGGACATAGCTGAAGTTGAAGATGAATAGGTCCAAGAATCAGAAAATGAAGACTCTGAAACATATGAAGACACAGATACTCAAACAGACTCAAATCATTAGACAACTTCAAACTCCTCCTCCAGAATCACTCAAAAGAATCATCCTGCAAGTCAGATAATTGGTGAAAAATACAAAGGTGTACAAACCAGGAGAAAGATAATCAAAAACACCAAGCAATCACATATAGCTTTCATATCCATTCTAGAACCCAAGAACTTTAATGAAGCTAGCAAATATGACCATTGGATTAAAGCAATGAATGATGAACTTGATCAGATTGAGAAAAACAATCTGTGGGAGATGGTTCATAGACCGGAAGGTAAAAATATCATTGGTTCCAAATGGATCTTTAAGAATAAATTGAATGAGCAGGGACAAGTTGTCAGGAACAAAGCAAGATTGATCTGTAAAGGCTATGCTCAAATAGAAGGACTTGATTTTGATGAAACATTTGTTCTCGTAGCAAGTTTAGAAGCTATCAGAATATTTGTTGCCTATGCTTGTCATAAAAGGTTTAAAGTCTATCAAATGGATGTCAAGTCAACTTTTCTAAATGGAGATTTAAATGAAGAAGTCTATATGGAACTGTTGAAATAATGTAACTGCAAAGAGTATTCTTATTATTATTGATATTTTATTCATAGGATCAATCCCCATTGTGGATTGATCATTTTGGTTATTGTAATAGGACAAAATCCCCTTTTGTGGATTGGTCAACAGACAATTATAATAGGTAGAATAAGAAGTCGGCCCCAGAAGTTAATTAAGAGACCCAGAAATATAATAAAGGTAGGTTTACCCACCCAAATTGAGAAGTCGGCCCTGCCAGTGAAGAGACACTTCACACGTGCCAGAACTTGTATAAATATAGGAGGCTAGTGCCTCATTTGATAACAACTCACTTGCTCAGTTTGAGAGACAAGTTATGATCTGTTACCGGCAAAGGAGAGAGGGAGTGGTGCATATCTTGGGAGAGGACTTTTTGCGAGAGGGATATTTGGCCATATCTTGGGAGAGAGAGTGGAACATATCTTGGGAGAGGAGAGTACGACATTGTATTGGCTATTTATATTAAGGAAGTTTTGTTGGGTTTTCTTCCCCTAGAGGGTTTCCCAGGATAAATGTTGTGTCTCTTGTGAATGTGTATCTCTCAGTGATCTTGTTCTTATGTTTCTATTATCTATTGAAATGCAAAGAACTATAATAATGGCATAGACATTAACATGGTATTAGAGCCAACCTGAAGGAAGCATATTTTGCAAGAGAAAAATGTCATTGTTGCAGTACCTGCAAATTAGGGTTTTTCAAAAGTGAAGTTTTTCATCTTCAAAACCACCTAGAAAGTTGCATCCTCCCCCAAGGATCATTTTGGCACCTTCATCACACCTTTTCAGTGGCTAGATCTCCTGGAAAGTGAAACCCTAGTTTCACAAAAGTACTAGAAGTACTAGAAGCGCCAGTCCAAAAATCCGCAGATCAGATTTGAAGGGGTAAAATTTGGATTTTCTCATATCCAAGCACACCAGGCAGCTCGCCTCAACCACGTGCATCTACTGGTAAGTTCAAATTTTGATTTTGAGCACTTTCATTTTTCAGTCATTTTCCTAGCTCCAGGTAAAGATGTTTGCAAGCATTAAGCTTGTTGACAAGTTAGAAGGAGTGGAAAACTTTCATGCCTATAAGTATAGGATTGGCCTCATTCTTGAAGAGAATGATCTAGCAAGATTCATCAAGGAATAATTACCGGAACCCGAAGATGCTGCAGAAAAGGCAAAGCATTAAAAGGACACAATAAGGACCAAAAGAATCATTGTAGATTCAATCAAGGACCATCTCATCCCTTATGTGTCATCCAAGAAGACCCCTAAAGAAATGTTCAATTCCTTGAATAGACTATATGAATGAAAGAACATAAACCGAAAGATGAATCTTAGAACTCAACTGAAGAATACAAGGATGCAGAAAGGAGAAATGATTCAGGAATACTTCTCCAGAATCTCAGAATTCAAAGAACAACTACAAGCTATTTGAGATACCATAGATGAAGATGAACTCATAATAATGGCACTAAATGGTCTTACAAGACCTTGGGATGCCTTCATCCATATGATATGTGCCAGAAAGGAGAAACTGAAGTTTGACAGCCTATGGGAAGAATGCATCCAAGAAGAAACAAGAGTAGTGAATCGTGAAGTGCTACTAGATAGGGATGATGATCAAGCCCTAGCCACCCACACCAAAGGAGGAAGGAAGAAACCCTACCTCAAAAGGGAGACTCATAGAGAGCCTCAACCATCAAACAAATCCAATAAATAATCTCATCCAAGGATATTTCAGAAGAAAGGACAACGCAAGGAAAGAGATCTCTCATCTATACAATGCTATCATTGTGATAAGATGGGACATAAGGCAAATTATTTTCCAGTCAGATGAGAAGAATACAAGAGGAAACATAATTGGCAACATGCCCACATAGTCGAAGATGAAGAGCCACCTACAAATATGATCAAGGACCATTTCTTGATCTTGGCCCTCTCAGGATCGGTAACACCTGGAGAGGACACATGGCTCATTGATAGTGGTGCATCAAAGCACATGACGGGTAAGAGAAATACTCTCTCTTGTATTTCATAAAAGAATTTTTCTCAAAAAGCAACACTTGGAGGTGATTACCAATATCCCATCAAGGGAGTGGGAGAATCAAACTACAAGCTAGATTAAGAAAACTCAATAAAGATGAAGGACATACTCTATGTACCAGGCTTGAAGAAGAACTTACTTTCCATATCAGCTTTAGACAAGAAAGGTTATAGAGTTTCCTTTATAGATGGATAATTTCTTATGTGGGTTAGAGGAGAAACCATAAATGAAGCAATCGTCATTGGAAATGAAGAAGATGGCTTATATAAGCTAAAGGGTCACCTGGAGACTGCCATGACCCATGCCATTGAAAACTCATGCAAACTTTGGCATAGAATATTGGCCCACATCAACTACAAGGCACTACCCTACATATGCAAAGTTTTCATAGGTTTACTAGAACTCAAGGGTGATCAGGAAGGCATATACAATGGATGTGCGCAAGGGAAGAATATCAAGAACCCTTTTCCAATGAGGGACAGCAAAGCATAAGGAGTACTGGAACTCATTCATTTAGACATGTGTGGCCCAATGCCATCATCCTCCATTAGCGGGTATGTATACTATGTATCATTCATTGATGACTATTCTCGCAAGAACTGGATATATTTCTTGAAATCTAAAGATGAAGTATTCAACAAATTCAAGGAATTTAAAGCCTTGATAGAGAATCTTTCTGAAAGGAAGATTAAGATAATCAATTCAAATAATGGAGGATAATATACCTCAAAAGAGTTCATGAACTTTTGCAGAGATGTTGGGATCAAGAGGGAATTCACTACTCCCTATAATCCTCAACATAATGGTGTAGTTGAAAGGAAGAACATAACAATTATGGAAGTTGTGAAGACTATGATCTATGATCAAGATCTTCCTATGTGCTTATGGGAAGAAGTAGCAATGGTAGTTGTTTATGTGAAAACCTGATTATCCCATAGCGCACTTGGGTTCAAGACCCTAGAAGAGATGTTCATCGAAAAGAAGACAGAGGTAAGCCATCTCAAAATATTTGGCTTCCCAGTCTTCATACACATTCCAAAAGAGAAGAGAAACAAGATGGAACCCTCCAGAAAAAAGGGAATATTTGTGGGATACTGTGAGGTCTCCAAGGCATTCAAAATATACATACTAGGTCACTGCCACATTGAGATCAGTAGGGACATGACCTTTGATGAAGAAGCAACACTTAAGAAATCAAGAAGATGTCAGCTTGAAGAAGTGTATGAAGAGGAACCAGTAATTCCCAGGATTACAAAATCCATGAGGGAAGTACCTAGAGCTACAGAACCAGTGAGGGAATTTGTAACTTCCCCTAATGAGGAAACTCTTGAAGACCATGATGTAACAAAAGTTCAAGAACCTCCTCAAATGACCTTCTCCAATAAAAGAAATTATGCTTGGGCAAGAGAGATTATTCAAGATGGAGAGAAGTATGGTGTTCCAGAAGGAACCTCGAGACAGGTGAAAAGACCAAATCCATTCTCTAGTTACACAGCTTTGATGTGTGATCTCCTAGATGAGGAGCCTACCTGCTTTGAAGAATCCATTAAAAAGAATGAATGGACAGATGCCATGATAGAGGACATAATAAAGAACAATGTATGGGAAATAGTTCCCAGACCAAAAAGTAAGGATGTGGTATCATCAAAATGGCTCTTCAAAATAAAACATGCTCTGATGGAAGTATTGAGAAATACAAAGCAATATTTGTCACTCGTGGATTTTCCCATAATGAAAGCATTGAATATTAAGAGACATCCACTCCTGTGGCCATATACACTTTGATCAGGACCATCATAGCTCTTGCAACTAATATGAAGTGGAAGCTTCACCAGATGGACGTAAAGACATCTTTCCTAAATGGTGTCATTGAAGAGGAAGTGTATATAGAGAAACCTCAAGGATTTGAGGCTGAAGACAGGAAGTCTCATGTCTGCAAATTGAAGAAAGCCTTATATGGATTGAAGTAAGCTCCTAGAGCTTGGTATGTCCATATAGACAATTTCTTGACGATCTTAGGATTTATGAAGAGTAAAGCAGACTCAAATATCTACTTCAAAATTATGGATAATGAGCTAGTAATCTTACTTCTATATGTGGATGACTTATTATTAACTGGAGAAGAAAATCTCATCGTTGAATGTAAAAGGAGACTTGCCTCTGAATTTTAAATGAAATACCTTAGCCTAATGCATTGTTTCTTAGGTCTTGAGGTATGGTAGAGTCCATAGAGGATCTTCCTTAACCAAGGGAAGTACACAGTCGAGATCTTAAAGAGATTTGACATGATGGAATGCAAACCCATGAATACACCAATGAAAGAGAAGTTGAAGTTGTTGGTCGATACTTCGTCAGATTTGATTGATGCCACACTATACATATAGATTATTGGATCACTGATGTACTTGATGAACATCAGACTAGACATTGGTTTTGCTGTGAACACCTTGAGTCAGTTTCTGGTAGAGCCCAGACGTGTTCACCTAGTGGCTGCAAAACATGTGATGAGGTACCTTAAAGGTACAATAGATTATGGTCTCAGTTATGATGAAGATCACAATTTCACATTGAATGGATACACTGATTCAGATTGGGTAGGAAGCGTTGCTGACAGAAAAAGCACTTCCAGATGTTGTTTCAGTTTGGGATCAACCATGATTTTTTGGTAGAGTAGGAAGCAATCCAGTATTGCTCTCAGCACAGTGGAAGCAAAGTACATTGCCACATGTTCTGCTAGCTATGAAGCTATATGGCTTCAAAATTTGTTGATTGGTCTATTTGACCTAGAGATGGAAGCAACCATGATCCTATGTGACAACCAATGATGCATAAAGATGATAGAGAATCGTGTATTCCATGACAAGTTGAAGCACATAGATATTTTCTATCATTACATTTGTGACATGGTGCAGAGAGGAGCCTTGAAGCTCCTGTATGTTAGCATGGATGAATAGGTTGCTGATGTGTTGACCAAACCTCTATCTCATGTAAATTTTGAACACTTTTGAGATAAGCTTGGTATAGTCTGAAAGGACCCTCCCTGAAAGGGGGAGTATATATGATTCCTTGCTTCTGACCTCGTTGTTAGACGTAAAGAAATATGATGTGTGTGTTCCTTGCTTCTGACCTCCCTATTAGACATAAAGCAAGATGATTCCTTTCTTTTGACCTCGTTGTTAGATGTAAAGAAAGATGATGTGTGTGTTCCTTGCTTCTGACCTCGCTGTTAGACGTAAAGCAAGATGATTCATTGCTTCTGACCTCGTTGTTAGACGTAAAGCAAGATGGTTTGTGTGTTCCTTTCTTATGACCTCGCTGTTAGATGTAAAGCAAGATGATTCCTTGCTTCTGACCTCACTGTTAGACATAAATCAAGATGGTTCCTTTCTTCTGACCTAGTTGTTAGATGTAAATCAAGATGATGTGTTCCTTGCTTCTGACCTAGTTGTTAGACATAAAGCAAGATGATGTGTTCCTTGCTTCTGACCTAGTTGTTAGGCATAAAGAAAGATGGTGTATACCTTACTTCTGACCTAGTTGTTAGATGTAAAGAAATATGTGACTTGCACTGAGCTACCAGCTTAACAGATGTGACATAGAGCCAGTCTAATACTGTGATGGGCCAGCCTAGTACTGTGATGAGGTATCATTTTTTATACTGATACATATTGATGCATATGATGATGGCATTCTTTCGAGAATGATGATGCTGCTGATGAAGAAAAATTTTGATGATTTATAGATATGCCAACCAAGATGATATTGATGATGTTTTCCTCCCACGTGATGATGTTGATGATGTTTTCCTCTCTCTCTCACATGATGTTGTTGAAGAATACCCTTCTTGTTAAGGGGGACTGTTGAAATAATGTAACTGCAAAGAGTATTCTTATTATTATTGATATTCTATTCATAGAATCAATCCCCATTGTGGATTGATCATGTCGTTTATTTTAATAGGACCAAATCCCCTTTTGTCGATTGGTCAACAAACAATTATAATAGGCAGAATAAGAAGTCGGCCCCAGCAGTTAATTAAGAGACCCAGATATATAATAAAGGTGGGTTTACCCACCCAGATTGAGAAGTCGGCCCTGCCAGTGAAGAGACACTTCACACTTGTCAGAACTTGTATTTAGGCTAGCACCTCATTTGATAACAACTCACTTGCTTAGTTTGAGAGACAAGTTCTTATCTGTTACCGACAAAGGACAGAGAGAGTGGTGCATATCTTGGGAGAGGACTTTTTGTTTTAGCATAAGATCTCTTGGAATTGTATTGGTTATTTATATTAAGGAAGTTTTGCTGGGTTTTCTTCCCCTAGAGGGTTTCCAAGGATAAATGTTGTGTCTCTTGTGAATGTGTATTTCTCAGTGATCTTGTTCTTATGTTGCTATTATCTATTGAAATGCAAAGAACTATAATAATGGCATAAACAATAATAGGAACAACCAGAGGGTTTCAAACTGTCTGATAACCCTGACTTAGTATGCAAGATGAAGAAAGCTTTATATGGGTTAAAACAAGCCCCTCATGCCTGGTATCACCGATTAGATACGTATCTCAAAGACAAAGGGTTCAAGAGAGGAACAGTTGACAACAATCTATATATCAAAATAGAGGATAATGATTTGCTCATCGTGTTGGTATATGTAGATGACATCATATTCAGATGTAATAAGGACTCATTGGTAAAATGGTTTCCTTCTGCCATGGAGTCTGAGTTTGAAATGTCTATGATAGGTGAACTGTGATTTTTTCTTGGTCTGAAAATTATTCAAAGGTCTGAAGGGAAGTTCATTTCTCAAGAAAAATATCAAAGAGAAATGTTGAAAAGGTTTCAAATGGAAGATTCTAAACCTATGGGTACACCTATGGTTACTGGATGCAAATTAAGAAAGGATGATGACTCACCTGATGTTGATCAAAGTTCATATAGGTCAATGATAGGCAGCCTATTGTACATCACAACATATCTCCTAGACATAATGCATGCTATTGGAATGGTAGGAAGATATCAATCTGCACCTAAACAGAGTCATTTGCAAGCTGTCAAAAGAATATTTAGGTATTTGAAAGAAACAAGGACTTATGGTCTGTGGTATCCCAGAAATCAAAATTTTTAGTTAACTACTTATTCAGATGTAGATTGGGCAAACTGTTTTGATGAGAGAAAAAGCACCAGTGGAGGAGCATTCTTCCTGGGTGACTCATTAGTAGCATGGCTTAGTAAAAAGAAAGGTTCCATTTCTTTATCAACTACAGAGACAAAGTACATTGTTGCTGCTACTTGTTGCACTCAGGTATTATGGATGATTCAGACACTAGCAGACTTGGAGGTAAAATACGCTGCACCGATCCCAATTCATTGTGATAACACTAGTGCCATTAGTGTGTCCAAGAATCCTGTATTCCACTCCAAGACCAAGCATATTCCCATAAAATGCCATTTTCTGAGAGAGCAAGTCACCAATCAGGTTGTTCATGTCCATTACATTCCAACCATAGAACAAATTGCATACATATTTACTAAACCCCTAGCCAAGACACCATTTGAATATCTCTGACAGAAGTTGGGTATAATCATGTCTCACACCTAAGAGAGTCTATCCTGTAAGGGGGAGTTTGTATTAATT
Source organism: Picea engelmannii (assembly GCA_009831015.1). Lineage (NCBI taxonomy): Eukaryota > Viridiplantae > Streptophyta > Pinopsida > Pinales > Pinaceae > Picea > Picea engelmannii. The sequence continues at coordinate 349,563 of ML790197.1, forward strand.
GATTATCTGATACCTCCTAAAAATACTGTAACAGCTCAAAGGGAGCATGTTTTCTTTGACATTAATGTCAAAGGGGGAGAAAAGGAGTGTTCCGGACAAGCTGCTATAGTTGGAGGTCCAAACAGTTCAGCCCAGTCATTCAGGGTTGCCATTAATGCCAAAGGGGGAGATTTTTGGCATGTTTTCAGGCAAGTGTGCTTGTCATTGATGGCAAGATCAGAGTATGTAGCAATGGAAAAATAGGGACAACGTAATATCAGAAGAGATAGTGGAAAGGTGCACACAGAGTGCGAGAGTGTGCTTGTTCATTTGATGGAAAACAAGCAGGAAAGGAAGAACAACAATGCAGGGATAATGGCATGGAAATATCAGAAGCATAAACTCCATTTCGGAGTTTTAGATACCGGGCTTTGGAGGAGTCAAGGAAGATACTCACTGTTAACTCTCAAAAACGCACCAGCATTTTTGAAGGAAATATGCCTAATATTTTAGGGAAATTTTGACTATCTTCCCTAGTTCCAAATCCAAATTTGGTTGTACCATTGGAAATCCTACGATCTGTAGATGTCGATCGACTATTGGAACATGCAAAACGGATATTCCATGGCTGAGAAAATTGATTTTTCCCAAAGGCAGTTTTTTCTGAAAATTCTGACTTTCGGTGGTTAAATTACCTAGGAAATGTTCCAGTCAACCACCGAAAGTCTGTTTTTCCAGAATTCGAATAAT
>ML790197.1:376855-389248 GCA_009831015.1 Picea engelmannii
AGGAAATCATTTTGAGATTAATGGTTGTCCCTTTTTAGTATGAAGTATCCCATGAACCTAAATATTCAAATCTTTCCTCATTTATCCTTGATGAGCTCATTTCACTATGAAGTTGAGTATTATGCAACTTTTGACATCAATATTCCTACTACGGGATTAATAATAAATAAGATTTATTTTCACCTAAATTCTTAACTCCTTCACTTCCTTTTCCCTTTCTCTCTTACATTTCATAACAACTGTGTGAAGAATCAGAGTCGAACTATGTATATAGTAGGCGTAGGAAGGAGTGAGGATTTAACTCAAATTAGGGAGATAATGCATTCCATTATAGCTCACCTTTTGGACTTGACTTCCCAACTCAACTGGACTTGTAGATAAAATTTGCATGTTATGGAAACTCGTCCTTGAGACTTGATGTTTCATGGCATGCCAACTCAACATGCAACTAGACATGGAACTCGACATTTAACTAGGCATGCATGCAATGAAAATTGGCATGCATGCATGCAACTCGACATGAAACATGCAACATGACTTGTCAACTTGGATTTGACAACTCGAACTAGACAAGAAATTTGACTTTTACAACTTGAGTTTGACAACTCAAACTAGAGATGCAGCTTGACCTTTTGCAACTTGATTTTTCCACTCAAACTAGACATTCAACTCGACTTTTATACATGACAATTCATAATTTATTTTCATGGTGGATAATCATGTTACACATGCCAACACACTTGATCAATACATTTACATTATTTGCATAAGGAATATTGTTTGTTTCTAGCTCATAGAGGAAAACCCTTGCTTAACACTCTTGTTGGTTAGAAAAAAGGGGCACAATATTCTTTGGTAAGACAAACTAAAAGATCCACCAACTAAATAGCATAATGTTTTCACAACCATTGCCCATTCCAGCAACTACCTAGCATGGCTTGGTTTGTAACAATAATTTCCAATTCCCTTCATGGATTTTGTTAGTGGTTATCCTACCACCCAATGAAAACATGATTGAATCTTTGATGTACTATACAAATTCTCGAAGAAGCTAGTATTTGTAACTTTCCACAACACTATTGGTGCCTCTAAAGTTGTAAAACTCTTATTTTAACTTGAATGGAGTAATTTTATCTTACCTTTGGCCATCATTTATGATCACAACTCTCAATTGTCCTTAGAGTGAGATGTGGGTGATAATATGAGGTTTTATGCTCTAGGGATGGGTCTCAAACAATGGATAGGGGAGAAATTGATTGAATTAGGCCATAATTAAGGTTCTTAACCTATTGAACCATTATCAATACCTCTAACCATAAAAATGAGTGGGATAATAGTGGCATTATGCATTTTTGTGTAATAGGGATAGGTATCAAGGAATTAACCATGATTGGGGAAGGAAAACAAGGTCATTAATTCCTAAATGAATATTATATTTCTTATGGGAAATATTCCTCAAACCCACAAAAACCTTTAAAAGGAGCTTTGTCCTTCAATAGGATATGGAGTAATTTTAGCTTACATTTGGCCATCATTTATGATTGCAACTCTCAATTGTCCTTAGAGTGATATATGGGTGCCAATATGAGATTTTATGCACTAGGGACGGGTCTCAAACAATGGATAGGGGAGAAATTGATGGAATTAGGCCATATTTAAGGCTGCTTACCTAATGAGCCATTATCAAGACCTCTAGCCATAACATTGAATATTTGAAGTGTATCTTTGGAATATATGAGGGATATGGATGCAATCAAGAGTTTTTGTATAGTAGGGATGGGTCTCGATTCCTTAACCATAGCCAAGGGACAAAAATAATTTCCTTACACCATAAATGGATCTATGTGGGTCATTGTCCATGACCATGCATGCAAACCATGAAAAAGGACCTTTAGAGGTGATATTTAGCCCCCAAGTGGAATATAGGTAGCATTATGAGGTATTACATGCTATGTATGGGTATTAATCTGGTATTATTCATGGTTGAGGGAGGGAAATAAGGCCCTTTAACCCTATATGAATCCTTTAGGGATCAAGAGCCATAAAAAACACCATAATCCATATAGCATTTCATATATAGGTCATAATTTTCCTTTAAGTGAGATATGAGAATCATTATGACATTTGTGCATCAATTATGGGTTTCAAGGACTTAGCCACAAGTGGGGGAAAAATATTTGGAATTAAACCTTAAAAGAATATTTTTGGGCTAGTGGGAAATGATCAAGGCCTTGAATTACAACACAAGTCGTCTAAAATGTATCTTTTGCATATGAGTGGGATAAGGGTTCCATTACGATTTTTTGTGTAATAGAGATAGGTATCAAGGACTTAACAATGATTGGGGAAGGAAACCAAGGTCATTAATTCCAAAATGAATCTTATAGTTCTTATGGGAAATATTCCTCAAACCCACAAAAACCTTTAGAAAGTACCTTTGTCCTTCAATAGGATATGGAGTAATGTTATCTTACCTTTGACCATCATTTATGATAGAAACTCTCAATTGTCCTTAGAGTGAGATATGGGTGCCAATATAAGGTTGTATGCACTAGGGATGGGTCGCAAAAAATGGATAAGGGAGAAATTGATTGAATTAGTCCATAAATAAGGTTATTAACCTAATGAGCCATTATCAATACCTCTAACCATAACACTGAACATTTGAAGTTTATATTTGGAATATAAGAGGGACTTGGATGCAATCAATATTTTTTGTATAGTAGGGATGGGTCTTGATTCCTTAACCATATACAAGGGACAAATAAATTCCTTGCACCATAAAGCGATCTATGTGGGTCATTTTCCATGAAAATGAGCACAAACCATGACAACAGACCTTTAGAGGTGATATTTATCCCCCAAGTGGAATATAGGTACCATTATGAGGTCTTACATGCTATGGATGGGTCTTAAGCTTGTATTGGTCATGGTTGAGGGAGGAAAATAAGGCCCTTTCACCCTAGATGAATTTTTTAGGGATCAAGAGCCATAAAAAAACACCATAATCCATATAGCATTTCGTATATAGGTCATTATTGTCCTTTAAGTGAGATATGAGAATCATTATGAAATTTGTGCATCAATTGGAGGAGCTTCTAGCCTAGAAGTAACATGTGACAAAAACACTYTTGTAAGGTTGGTTAAGAGGAACAAGGGAACAAAATACATATTTCTATAAAAGGGARTGAAATCTATGTTTCTATMATCYCTAAAACCAAACCTTGAAACCAACAATATTTCTTATAGAAGAATCAATTCAAGAGTTTACAAGTTTATCACCATCAAAATAGAGTGAATGTTTCATTTGTGACGAAATTTTATTTTATTTCTAAATGTTCCATTTGCTAATTTTTGCACAATGTTTCATTTCCAAATATTTGCTAATTTGTATGTGTGAATGTTTCATTTGATAATATTTGCCAATATTCCATTATTTCATATATTGTTTTTTCAATATTTCTTGCACATACTAACATTCTTCTTGAAATTCTTCCAAAGTGGTGATCAGGGCAAAGACCTCATTCCTAGCACCACATTGACTGAAAATGATGAATATATAAGTGATGAAGAGATATTTGATTCTATAGACCCCTTGCATATAATTGAATTGTCCCTAAGAAAGACCAATAGGGAATTCCGAGATTTGGTCATTGTTGGGCTGGAAACTACTGAGGATTTCAAAAGGATAGTTGAATTACGCTTTAAGATAGAAAATTACGGGGTAAGTCATGTCATCTAACAATATCAATTTTTGGTTTGAAATTTTGTAATTTGATATATGCAATTAACACATATTTTTCATTGTAGAATTTTGTGAGATCAATGAGAGGGGAAGGGGAAGGTCCTGGTAGTAGCAGTGGGACTGCAACAACAAACCCACATGGCCACGTAGCCACCAGGATATTTTACACCCCAAGTGTGCCACCTAAGATTGATTCTATACCTTCTAGGGGTGATGCCACGCCCCCACAACACACGCCAGATCATGTAGGTGGTTCACATGATCATGGATTTGATCACTCTTTCGTTGATTATTACCACGGTGCTACACATTTCCAAAGCACAGGAACAACTATGGTATCATTTTTGGTTGACTAGGACATGGTTCCCCTAAAAATAGTACAGATACAAGGTATTTAATATATGTATTTATAGAGATTCTTGTTATATAATTGTTTAAACAATCACATATCAGTGAGATTTAAATTACTAACATGATGACAATGTTTTACAGGAAACAATGTGTTCTACAATAGTTTGCATGACTATGCATTAGAACTTTTTGGGTCGAACATTCGACTACGATGGAATAGACAAGATTCCAAACTGAAAATCCGTCTTATCTCCAGACTGGTTGGCAAGTTTGGTGACTCGTTCAATAAGTCGAAAATCCTAAAAAGGACCGAAACACATTTGAAACATGTTATAAAGGCGTATAGGAATAAATTAGTACAAGACCCCAAGAGAGAACACCCTTTGGTTGTCCTTGAGAGGGATTCAAAAGAAATTTTTCTCGATGCAAGAGAATTAGCAATGAAAGCACAAAGGAAGAAACCACCTAGCCCTGGATGGTAAGCGGTGTTTTCAATTTACTATGATGGTCTTTTTTTTACTTTACGAGGAAAACAATCAATATCTAACATATTTAAAAATATTGCATAGACTCCAAGACACTTCCAAGGCAACAAAGGCAAGACAAGAAAAACACGGCCAACATAAACTGGGCCAAGGTGGTTACGGGAGATTGAAGGCACGGGTTGTAAGTGCCTAAACATTTTAATTTTTTTTATCATCGTCACAAAATATGTAATTCATTGCAGCTAGTGACTAATGATTTTGATATTTCTCAATGTAAGGGGATTTGTTCAACGAGAAAGCCACAGAACAAGATCTAAAGGTCGGGTTCATGAAGGGTTTTGATGGCATGGTGGCACGACGAAGAAGCTTGGTGAAATCGCCATGTGTCTCTCTGCAGGACATGGTAAATAAAATGAAATTAAAAACTTGCCGATTAGTTTTTACTCATTGATTACTTGTAATGTAAAATATATTTTTTGCTCATTTAAAATGTAAAATAATGTGTGTCTTTTCCACATTCACACTAGAGTAACAATGCTAAAAATGCTCCTGATGTACCCAATGAACCACATCCTAACCCCCATATTGATTCAAGCGTTGTTTCCGAAGGAGCGTTACATAGTGGTATGCACGCATTTTTTATGTTTTTCCATTTTTCAATGAGTATTAATATTTAGGGTATATTTTGTACTAAATACTTATATTGTTTCATATGGTAGAGCGTGTAGATGTTGATCGAGAGTGGAGATCAACAAGCACAGAAACAACAATACGACCACCAGCGATTGTTTCTACTACACCCGCTAATCCAGGTATAAAACATTGTAATTAAATATGTATTAATTAAATTTCCCGAGGAAAAACGAATAACAATATCACTTGAATTTTTTTTGTTGTTGCAGCAGTGGATGACCATGTGCATCCTGAATCTCCACACCGAAATACTAGAAGTTCATCATGGCATGAGGTGTTGAGTACTGATGATGCAACACTTCAAGAATGCCCAATAACTGTGGGGGATCAGTTAAATGTTGATGATGACGAATTAATTTGTTCTTTCATGGATAACAGGAAGAAGAAGAAGAAGAAGAAAAATAAATGATTAGGCATTTTATTATTAATATAAATCCAATATATTTCTGGTCCAATGTAATGTATTTTGTTTTCTTAAATGTCATGAATGTTATTTGCTTTCATGTTTTTTGTTTTAGCACATGGCGATGAATCTTTTTTTCTTACATTTAATGTTACTGTCATTTTTAATTATAGTTGTAAAATCTAGATAGATTGGGTATGGGGAAATGAGAGTGATGTGAGAGGGGGGGAGGGGCCAAAAGAGCTTCCACCTTCACATGGTTAGTCCTTTTCAGTAGAGAATAATTTATTCTCGAAACGAAGAGAAGCTCGTTCAGGTATTCGTCTTTAGTCATTAATTTTTAGAGGTTGTTACATCTTTAATTAATATTATGAAATATAATTAAGTTTTGTGATGAATCGTAGGATGGAGAGAAGCAACAATGGAGGCACCCCATCACTCAAAGGTATGGATCTTGTTAAAGACTAGTTTAAGGTGACATAATTACATATATGTTAGTCAAACTTAATATTAAATAATAATAATATAGGAAATGTGTTAAGAAAGTTAAATATTTTATGTTTTTTATATATTTTTGGAGATTATTTTTGTTGAAATTATAATTTTGAATTGATGAAATTGTTGTTTTTAATGTAAAAATAGTTTAAATGTCTTGAAATACATCTTTTGTCACTGGATTGATCTTTCCTTTAGAATATCAATGTCAGGTTCTCCTGACTACCTGAAATATGGAATGGGGTATAGTAGGAGGGGGACTTGAACTTCAACCCTATCCACTAGGATATGTTCACCGTGAGACCTTCAATATATGAATCAACTCTATGGAGAATTGTCTTGTGTCCTAGTAGTGAGTGTGTCTCTCTTTACCATAGATTCTATGTTAATGTTTGTCACCTCCAATATATATTCCTCAGTACCTCATTTATGGAGGTGTTGATGAGTTTTTTGCAACCTCCAAGTGTCTTCTCTCCTGAATTGGGTAGGCATATGGATCTACTGTTAGGTGAATTTGATTTTTCCATACTTTACTTGGTCTGGCCCTTTCTACTCTTATCCTCAATTCTACTATAATCTCTTTAGGCTCATGTTATTTTGTAGTTGTGAACCTCATAGTTTCATTCTAGAACCCATACTTAAATGCTCATATTTACACACCCCCAACATAGGGGTTTGGTGACCTCAATATTTGTTGCAATGCCTAGTTGTGTAGGTAAGGTTTGCAAAGGAGATTTATCCTTTTAGGGGTGATATCAAAATACAATTCACAAAATTTCCAAGTGTTTTGGAAATCTGTCTTCATAAGAGATATGTATCATTCAATGTTAAATTTGTACCATTGATATTTTAAGTATAAAGCATAGACCCTAGCAAGTGGTCTATGTGCTAACATTTTGTAAGCTTGTTCAATACTCTCCTCACATACATATGTTAATCTTGCAATTTCCTAATCCTTTTTTGTAGTTTCTTTCATTTGTTTTGCCAGGTCAATTTTTATCTTGGTATTTTCATTACCGAGGACTTCTAAATTTTCATTAAAATCTATTGAGGTTAAAGAAAATTTCTCTTCAAGCAAAGTGATTATTTGGTTATGCTCAAATGAAAAAAACAAAGTTCTCACCCTTTTATTCTTCTTATTTCTTCCATTGCTACTTCACCTTGAGCAATCAACAACTGTCTCATCAAAACTTTAACTGAATTTGTGGCCACAATGTGTGTTAGAATCCTCTTTTGCAGCCTATTCGAACCATATCTCTTTATCCTCTTTGAAATATTCTCAATAGCATAGCTACTCTCTTCATGTATCACAAGTGTCTTCTCATCAACAAGGTTGTTTATTTCTTCTTTTCCTTTAACAATTGGAACCCCTAATAGGGTGGCAGGATCTTGCTTGGGATAAGGTATTTTTCATTGCATCTCTAGAAATATTTGATTCTAGTTCCTAATCTATTGAGATATCCTCCTACTCCTTCTTCACACTCTGCTACTTCTTATGCAATAGTTAATATAGGCTCTGTAGCATCCATGGATTCTTCACCTACTAGTGTTGGCACGTGTTCTAAAGCATGTGATGAGTCTTAAATACATGGTTTTGATGCTACATTTTCTTCAGGATGGATAATGAACATGTCCCATGTGACATATGGTTGTATTCTTCATAATTCATCGAAAACAAATAGCTTAATCAACCCATGGTGTGCTACAACTACTTATGCTCTCGATTGGACTTCTATATCCATCCCTTGGAGCAACTTCATTAAGTAATATGTAATTCCAATCATCCTCCAATGTCTCTAATGTTCCAAAATCTTAAAATGTTGTGCCAACCTAAAAACCTCGAATTACGATGGCATTTTGTGCAACTGTTGAGAAAACTCTATAGTAATTGCATTGATGTATGCAATGCGTATGTCAAATAATTCCATCCATATTGTTTGTTGGAATATATGCTACATGTTAGGATTACTTTGTATTAAATCCATATCTATAGGCTCCAATATGTTCAATGTTCCTCCTATGATTTTTTGTGAACTCGACAATTGATTTTCACTTCTACAATAACCCACAATTTGTGAAATCTATTGCCTATTTCTTAACACTTTCCTTGCTACTGCATTTGGCCAACATTTTTGATATCCATAGTGATATTATAGGTCAATGATTCACACTCATTTCTCATTCATGGAAAATTCAAGTAATAAAGCATCAATACATATGATTAAGAATTTATCAGATTGATGAAGGCATTAAAGCAATTATTTATGTTTTTCACCCAAAAGTAATTGTCTTCATTTCTAATTGTAGTTGTTTCCTTCAAACTTGGTGGCACAGATCGACCTGTTAGCTGATGAAATGATAGAGGGTTCATACCATCAATATCAGTCATTCCATAGCCATATTTATAAAACATTGAATCCCTATCGCAATAGGGATTTCCTTAATAGAAGGCCCTTCCATACAATCTACCTTTTTAGTCAATGTCAGTTCCCAAAACAAAATTGGTAATATCATCAACATCTATGCTTGAAAATGACTTCAAGAACAAATTTGATGTTCTCAATTTAATCGAGATCCTTTAATTGATTTAAAAATTGCAATTTCCTGAGAATTTGTGAATTCCCTCGGTGGGTTTCTAATTTTACTGGTTTTAAAATTGAAATTGTATGAGTTGTCTCCCTTGACATTATTTGTTTCACTCCTTTAGACTAGCACTTGGGTGTTGTTTGAAATTCTGATAATTGTTGTTAAACTATCATTTGGCACTCTTGGATGATGTTACTCCTCAATGATGCCCTGTAATGAACCAACCATGCCTCTTGACAAATTGGATTTGAGTGTGTGACATAATATTTGTGAAACCATCAAAATTTGTCCTTCCCTTACAGTGTCCTATTACAACAAGTTTCTTACTGGAAAACAGTTGTAATGTGCAACAATTGTCCACATTTTATTCATCTTTTAACATGATGATACAACACCTAGGTACTAAATTTGATGGTACTGTTCAAAATTCAAGATCTTAAAGGCTACAAAATACACCATCCGAGATGACAACAACAATTTGAAATCTTCTTTGATGTTTTTAATTTCTTCCTGCCAAAACCGAAGTGAAAGAAACCAATGCCATTCGAGGAGACCACATACAACTGAAGTTTTTGAATATGATTGAACTTCCAATTGGAATCTATGTGCGAGAGCCAAGCAATTTTGTGTGTAACTGAGAAATTAGTGGGATCTTTTTTGTGTTGTTGAGAAACATACCCTGAGATGCTACTGTTTGATTCACTGCATTCTGCACCATAGCCATAATCCCAAGTCCTTTTGATTCACTGCATTCTGCACCATAGCCATAATCCCAAGTTTGTTTGAATAAGTGTTAGGTTGATTCCATGGTTGATCACATAGAAGAAGTTGAAGCCGTGGAAAGCCTCTCTCACTTTCCTAAACTCATACATTTCCACTTGTTTATGATTGATTGAAGTGGGGGTAGCACCCATATACCATTATATAGCATAAATTTTGGCAGTCTCCATGTTTGGAACCACCCTCATTAACATAATTGGATGGTTAATATAACTACAATGAAGGTATTTACAATGCATGTCCATTGAACCTATTGTTGTCAAGTTATTTTTTAATCCCTATAGAAAATTTTACAATGTAACAATGTATTGAAAGGACCTAATGCTACATGTTAAATGTTTGGCACTAAACTTCTTATTTATATTTTATAGGTGGAAATGAAGTACATATTTGAACTAGTGTAAATCTTTATTAATGGACATAGCAATCGGCATTTTCTTTGAATGATTTGATGGGAGGAATTTAACATGTGTATAGGGATATGTGTTATTGATGGACCATAACCAAGTTATTAAATGCAAATCACGTAGATAATCTTGTTGCAGTTTCTCACAGCCTTACAATGAAATTTTCAATTAGTTTTTTGACTTATACATTAAAGCAACGTATACTTAAAATAAAACCATCAACTCATATCTTCACATTTCACATTAAAAAAATGACAAAGTGTTCAACATACTTTGGTTTATTGGCATATTCTAGTAGCATACTTTGGTGTATGCTTCAGAAAAAGACCTATTCATTCACAATTAAATATTCCGGTAGTGGACTTCGGTGCATATCCATGTATGTATGCTTCCCAACAAGGAGTGTTTCACTTTTATCCCCTTAACTCGCCTTCTAACATTACCTTAAAGAAGAAGTGTGACCCCAAGATGAATGCTTAGCTAAAGGCATGTTTATGTCCCTGATTTTACAAGGGTGCTAGAAAATTCTATCATCAATCCATGCACTTTCCTATCAACATTTTATTATTAATCTTTATGCTTTCCTATCTACATCTTCATTTTCCTATTTGAAGGGACTAGATCTGAAATTAACAATGTTATTTGTTTGTATGCCTTTGTATTAATGTTTACGTTTTCCTATTTACATGTTCTTTTTATCAATTTTGCTATTTGAAGGGATTTGATCCGAAATTAACAATGTTCTTTGTTTGTATGCCTTTCTCTAAAATTGGCGAATGTACCATAAATTTAGTTCATATGATTTCTAAGATCAATGGTCACCAATTCATTTGTAACAACTAAGAAGAGTCTCTTTAGCATGTCCCTTTCTCTATTCCTCACCTTTAGAAATATTTCTAGCATCTCCTCTATCATAAAAAAAATATGGTTTTGTTTCCATTAAGAGACATGAGCTTCTTGAAGCCCTCTACAATTGACATAGAGTATTCTGGTGCACCCTTTTACCTAGACAGGTTTCCCTCCCACAAGATATATATCAATAATTCATTTTATCCCTTGCTCCATCCAAATTTCCCATAGCCCTACCTCATGTCATATATTTTCTTTTGGAGACATAAAGAGAGTTGTTCACATGATCAATAACAATAGAGTTACATATGAGGAAGACCTAAACATTGAGTTCCTCAAACATGGTATTCACTCTATCAACTTACATATTGTCAATTTGTTTGATTTATTACGTTGTTTGATCAAGTTCTCCATTCAGATGGTTCCACTATATCATCCAACCCATTTTGAAATCAATTTTTAGTTAAGATCCTACAATTACATGACCATCATGATTGGACACACTTAAATACCTATTATCAAATTCAGTTAAGATCCTGTGTTGAATGGCATAATTTTTTTTTTTTTAAAACCACAACATTGGCTGCTTTAGCGACTAACATGTTCATCACTAGTATTTCCAATTGGTCACAAACCCCAACCTGTTAGTCGCTAGAGTGACCAACCTGTTAGTCGGTCGAATGACTAACATGTTTGTCACTAGTATTGCCAATTGGTCGCAAACCCAAACCTGTTAGTCGATAGAGAGACCAACCTGTTAGTCGGTCGAGTGACTAACATGTTCATCGCTAGTATTGCCAATTGGTCACAAACCCCAACCTATTAGTTGCTAGAGAGACCAACCTGTTAGTCGTTCTACTGACTCATAGTGGTGTATTGACTAAGTTTTCCATGGCTGTCTTGGTCACTCTTGTGACTAATATTAGTCATTCTACTGACTAACATTCGTCTGTAGCCAAACTTTTCCCTATTTTGAATAGGCTTATTTTCTCGATCGCTATATTGGCGAAGATCCATGTGTTTCCACTAGACCGACGAATGTATTCCGATGAAAAAAAAAATCATCTTGGTTGCAAAAATGACTCTATGCCGATGAAAATTTGTCTCTACTTTGTCGCAAAAATGTTCAAATTTAATAGTGTTATATGTTTGCAGAAATGATTTTTGTACAATCGTTGTTCTTTGTTTTGTCATATTCACCATGATTCTACTCATCATTATATATCTCTTTGTCTGATATACAGTTTGATTTCCTTTGATCAGTAGGATGTTATGACTCCATGCCCAATGGAATGCCTCTACAGAAATTGTGTTGCCCTCTCCCTTTATTTCCTTGTCTTGTTGATCCACCTACTCAAACCATTTAATCCATGTATATTCTGATGGGTACTAGGCTTACACCTACAATAGTCTAGGTGTGAGTTCTAGTGCTAACACATTCAATAATACAAATGGAACCACTCTAAAATCGTAATGATGATGCCTTGTTCTAAAGTAAGTCTTGTTGATGTCTTCCTCTTTTATTCTCACTTGGTGATATCCAATTATGATATCAATCTTGGAAAATATTCTTGTGTCCCTTTGTAACATACCTCGACC
>ML790197.1:389290-406777 GCA_009831015.1 Picea engelmannii
AAACTTATTCTGCAAATACACAGATTCATGTGGAAATAAAAGTAAAAATATACATGGAGCATACACAGGAAAAACCCATAAACATAAACACATGTATAAATACACAGCATGTAAATTATTACACAATTGATACTTATCTTTTATAGAAGACCACCAACTGCATGAAGAACTTCCATGATCCTCCCATCCTTAGACCATGTTGCTCAGAAATCTCAGCAGTGGTTCACCCTTGAGCTAGGACTAAACTCCACCTGTGTAAAGGGATTCCTAGCTAGGTTGAGACAATATAGACAATAGGAAGGATTTAGTCCTAGGAGCCAACTCAAACTACCATCCTATAGTCTCTCATTCCCCACATTCTTGTCCTACCCCAAGAAGTGTTCCACTTTTCTTCTCAACCATCCTTCAGCTTCCCCACTTCCCTTCCCAAGCTTCATCAATAGGATGAACAGGAAGTCTCAGAGCACTATAGCTATAGTTGGGATCCCTCAGGAAATCAATTTCCCCAAAATTATCTCACCTGGAGAGAGTTTCTCATGGGCCTAACAAATCGCCTCTTCAATCCACGGGCATGAAAATGCTCCTCTTCAATCCCACAGGACTGACAACTCGTTTCTTTAGTTCAATGCTTAAGTCAACCAGTTACAGGTAATGTTGAAGACAACAACAAAGTTCAGCTAAGGCAAAGGTGATGGCAACAACTATTACGAGGAAAATATCTCTATGGATAGGGTAAACCACAACAAATGTAAATGACTGCAAAAATCAACTCTCTTCTCAAGTATGCTATGAAAAAAAATATTCTAGTAAGACAAGATAAAAGGCCTACCTCGTCCAAATGTTCGATGAATTCCATTGTTGAGCACTTGACCCAAATAAATATACCTGCAACTAGTCCTCAACAACCAAGAAAAGAAAGCATATGGTGATATTATATGATGTTAGCACATTCAATAGCATAATCCATTAATAAACATGACAAATATGCCCATGGAATAATAATTCAAATATTTTCAAGATATCAATTGCACAAGAAAAGAGTATTTCTATTAATATATGATCAACATAAGTGGAAATGTTACAGACTTCCGTTTCGGCACGGTTCGGAACCGGGAAACTAAATTCCTTCCAGTTGGGCCTCCACCACTTCAATCCTCCATCAAAGGAAATTTCATAAAGAGAAACAATGAGGTTCTCAAAAAATAAGGGAAGAGCTTGGGGGATGAACGATGTGTTCAGACTTAAAGGACAAAGGGACGTAGATTCAATATGAAGTAAATAATTTCTCCATAGTAACTTTTCTCTCAAAGTTGAATTCTTTCTCCTCTTTTCATAGCTCGGAATTGGCCCATTTATAACCTTCAAAATGGAACTGAAGGGTTGCATCGAAACGTTTCCAGTATATGGAAGGCCAAGGATCATAGATCTCCTATCGTGGCATGGAAACCCGACATTAATTTTCATTTTTTGGCACAAATCCCAATGTACATGGGATGTAGTGGTGCAGTCTATGTATACGCATGTTGTATAGTAGGCAATATGCATACATGTGGAAAAATATGTATTTTTAGCTCTGGATTTTACAAACAGGGATGCCAAGTCTTCATAGGGAAATGGAAAAAGGCCTTATGGGAAAGATTGCATAGGGTGAGGAAAATATTACTATAACATATGCCCCCTAATGTGTGAGGTCAGAGGAGTATCTATGATGGCCGAAATACATTATAAATAAACTAGAAGTGGAGTGATGGGGAACCAACTGGAAGAACTAGTTGCTCATTACATTCTGCACTGACTTTGCATACATGGTTGCCGATAGAATTACACTGCAGATCCATGTGAAAATATACCAAACAAATGTTTGTGGCCATGAATAGGAAAATATAAATGTGGTTACATGCCAATGGCTATCATAGTCACGAACAAGGCCCAGTAGAACCAGTCTCAAAACCAATCTAAAGATATTTGTATACAATGGAGTACAATTTGATCTCCCATGATCGTTGAAGCAAATACATATTGGTTCAATGAAAAGGAAGCAATAGCTCAGGAAAGTTGTGGTCACATACTGATGTCTTCAAGCATTCTACACAATCCACCAAGGGTGAAAGTCTACATCATGTGAATAAAGGATTTGAGGTTGAACACAATGAGACATCGTTTGATTACCGGTCATTGAGGTATATCGTTAGCAAACGTGAGACAACCTACCAATAATGAAAGTAGGTATCAATGCCCCGACTATATTCTTACAAGTGTGAATAAAGGATTCAGTGTTGAACACCTGAAGAATCCATCAATCAGGAGACATTGATGTTTCCCAACTGTCGATGGTGAGAGAGCCTGCCACTAATGACTACAATCCTCAAGGTAATCATAAGACTCTAGGTCTCATTTCCATAATAGATGAGCTGAAGTAGATGGAAGGAGACTCACTGAAAGGAGATCATTAAGGAATCTCTCATTAGTCAACACAAGGTACAAAGCAGGAGCTTCATGATTTGGTGGAAAACATACGAAGAACATGTTCACGAACCAATGACCTTGTGTGTCTTTTGAGTGTTCCAAGTGAAAGCAGTACATGAAAAAGACCCTTTGAATAGAAGCCAATGATGAAAATTGCTGACAAAGGAGAGGAAACCACCAATAAGGCTAATGGAATCCAATACAATGCATGAATCCCAATGTGTGAATAGATGTCTTGTCGTCAAACACAAGAGAAACCATATTCAATGACCAATAATGAAGTGTCGATTGTTGGGTTCAAGGTTACCTACCAAAGATGAAAGTAGGGATAGGGTGCATGATAAGACTACAATATCATGTGATTCTGAGACAAACTGAGGGTATGACCAACATGCAAAGTTAAGAGTTTTGAGAAGTGGTCAGCATAGGTTGATAGACTTCCTTTGAACAAGATCATGACACATATGGAGGACTCTGGCAACATAGACCCGATGATGAAACGATGAGATGCAAGAGGAATCAATAAAACTCTCTATAGGGACTAGAAGAGTAACCAATCGGTAGAGAAGACTTTGTAATGAGCTCAGCTTCCTAAGGCCATGCTAATCCCAAAATTATGATGATAAATGGACTCAATAACTTTGTCCTATGTTCAAAGGTGACACGACTGCTTCTAGTATAAGATAATACTCCCTTCCCACCCATATTTTTTGTTTTTTTCATAGAAAAATGAATTCTATGATACAGAGGAGGAAACGAGTGCCACAAGTAAGAAAAAATGGTTCCATCAGTGGAACATACCTATGCTCAATGAAATGAGATGCATGCAAAATATGGACACTCGAAGGAATGTTCCCTCCTAAGTATAGGGTGTCAAATTGCGAAGGATATAAACAAGGCTCTTCTTGGTTGAGGATGCAAAAATTGTTGAGGCAAACGGTTTATAATGCAAAGCGAGAACTGGCTATAGGCTCAATACTACAACAAAGGGCATGAGATGCAATCACAACTTAACGTAAGCAAATTTCATTTTTTACGAATTTTAGTCTACTTGGTGTGAAAAAGGGATAAACTTGTGCCAAATAGATGTCCTTTCAAATCCAATTTATGAGTGTGAAAGAGACAAGTTCACTCGGCAATCTTTTCACTTTTTGAAGACGAGCTAGAAAAGAGCTTAAATTAAAATCGTTTGGGATTCCTCGGGGTATGAGGCAACATTTTTATGAGTGAGGAATGAGGCTCAGCATAAATTCATGTATTATCTATGCGGGACTACTGGTTCTATGGAAAAAGTCTTTGCATGGGCACCAAATGAAGTAGAGGATCTAACTAAGGCACCCATGTTCAGTAAGTCTCTACCACTTGATAACGACATGACTTATAGCATATGGAAGGTTCTATGTCGCAACAAATGGGTCTGTACCTAAGGCATGATGGAATGGATACCTATCCTATATGTTGGGTAGTGAAAAATACCTGCCTGTGGTGACGAACGACCAACATAACATTGAAATCCACTAGAATCCCTAGTGAAAACTACAAAAAAAAACTCAATCCACCTTTGTATTAGTCCATTAGGTGAAAAAATGGCTCAAAACTATAGAAAGTGGGTAAAAATTGTTTATAAATAGTAACAAAACCAAAAATTACTATACCATTTTGATCTTTTACCCAAATAGTGAAAATTGGACCAAAATACCTCCAAGATTTAAATGGTGATTGCGGGAGTGTCGGGAAACGAAATCAGAAACCATCTAGACCAGGTAATTCTTCTTCCTTTCCTCTTCATTTCCAGTGCATTAAATTTCTAGATTAGGTTCCAAATTTTGAGTGGTTGAGGGCCTAAAATGTGAAATTCGGTGTTCGCAGGTTGTATCTTATCAGGTCACGTATACGATGGGTTATACATGCTTGTGAAAACTACAGGGCACATCTACACAGCCCTATACGCGACTATAAGTCAAGAAGCTCGCGTACATGCATGCAATCAAATATTTCTATGGTTGGTAACTCAAATTTTGACTTTCCTCTAGCAGGATGGTTCTTGAATGGAGAGAAAGAGAGAACGAGGAGGTCAATGTTGTTGTGGATCAAGATATGGGGGCCCAAACGGCCTTGAAGAGATATGTCTTATATAAATTTTGGGCACTCAAAGGAATGAGGGCCCAGGTGAGGTTGCTTTAGATTCTTGTGGGTTACTGGGACCCTGAGAGTGAAAGCTTCAACCTCGATGGGAAACCATTGAGGATTGAAGTAGAGGATATCTTCTTTTTGATTGGATTATCACATCAGGGAGAGTTTGTAAACCTCAAATCATGGGGAGCAGGGAGCGGGATGAACATATAGGAGTACATCGATGTTCACTGTGTAGTAGGGATTTCGAAGGTAGGTAGTCAACTCCCTATCTGAATGATAAACAATCTCATCCTAAAGATTGTTGTCCTCGTATTGACTAGGATCATAGGTTCATCGTTCCTGCACCAGGCATCGAGGCCACTCATGTTCTATGCGGTACAGTTCTTGAGACCCATAGTATATGACTAGTGTACCTCCCTACTGGAAAATATCAAGAGTCAGTTGACAGAGTGCAAACAAGGGAGTAAACGGAATTTTTGGTTTGCCTCTATCTTATGCAGTTTCTTCTTCGAGCGTGTTCCAATCTTGGGACCTAGAGTCGATATTCTTCCGAGAGGACCTCACGATCCAGCCATGGCATGGTGGATCGAGGTAATAAAGCAGTAGAGGGGAGGTAGGGTGCCCACACCCTACAATGAGGATTTATTCTACTAGTGGCAATGACAAGTCATTTCCCTAGATGACTATCCCTATGCAGGGATAGACTTTCGAGGAGATCTGGACATGCCACTCCCACCAGTGACTGCCTACGGTGACATAGTTATGTCGAATGTTTTTAAATATTTCATTTTTTTTGAATTTTTGTATATTAATAGAACAAAACTATTTTTGGATGGTTCTTAAGTACTAACTAGACACTTGTGTACCGCAGACATGGGCCTGTGGCGGCCGAAAGGGATTCCTCAACATTGAAGGAGGAATTGGGGAGATGAGGCGGTGGGAGGAGATGATGAGAGATTCCTAAAAAAGGGGCACATCAACATGTCTTGTTTGACTCATAGGATTCCCATGGTTCAGGTAGAGGATCTGTCGGAAGCCATGCAGCGGCAAGTGGTTGGTGTGCCCAGATCTTGGGTACGACTCTTTCGGTGTCTCGCAAATTCCGTAGTTTTTTACCATGATAAACATACGGTGCCATAGGTGTATATGTCATGGATATTGTAGTATCAGTTGTATATGTGTATTGAGGATATTAGCCCCAATTTTGTACTATAAACACCATATTTTTTGAAATATATATAAAACAAGGATCTTCAGATTTACTTATATTTTACAATGTGTACATTGATGAGATGGTTTTCTTTTCTTTATTTATGTGACAAATGCCAATATAAAAAAAAAATTATCATAAGAATCAGATACATGATTAGAACTCCTATGAATGTGATAATATGTAATAAAATCAAATTGTCATTCTAAAAGATGTACCCATAGGAATCGTCGAAGTAAAGTAGGATCATGCATGCAGTAACTGTTTTTCAACTGACATACTACTAATTAGAAATCCAAGAGAACCTATAAAGAGTGAATATCATATGAGATAGCATCGCATAAAAGTTCTAGATTATAGCATAATGTGTCAGTCAGACTTACTATGGCTGATAGTTTTTTTCAAAATGGTCTTGAGAGACTTGTTGACGACCTCTACCTTTCCATTTTCTTGGGGGTAATAAGGAGAAGAATTACCATGTTTACACCCCATCTTAGATGCTAACTCTTCCATCAGTTCTTTCTGAAAGTGACTGCCATGATCAGTAACAATCTCACTTGAGATACCGAATCGGATGTTAATTTGATTGAATACAAAGAAGGTGGTAGTCTTCCCATAAAATTTAACTATAGGCATGGCCTTGGACCACTTAGCAAAGTAGTTGATAACCACGATAATGTGTTGATTACCCCCAGCTGAAGTTGGGTTTCAATCCAGGAAGTCCACCCCCCACTTTGTGAAGGGACCAATGGTAATGACTAGGCGAAGAGTGGTTGGATGCGAGTGCATTTTCCAAGTGAACACCTGTTAGGGGTGACACTTTTTAACCACTTCAATACAATCTTTAAAGATAGTAGGCTAGAAATAATCGTCTCGCAAAACGCTTTGGCCTGTCGCAAGACCGGATAGATGACCACCATAAGCCCCACTGTCGCAATCATTCAGGACTGACTCAGCCTCTCCATGAGTTAAAAAACGACGCAAGATATTGTATACTCCTCGAAGATACAAAGTGTCACCGACAATAGTGTAATTCTTCACTTGGTACCATATACAAATTGGTCATCTCGCGAGAGATGCTTGGGGAACTTCAAGGTTTGAATATAGAGAACAATGTCTCCATACCAGGGGTCGGATGACGAGACAAGAAAAATGTGTTCGTCCACAAACGAATCAACATGGATAACATCCTCATCTAATCATGGAAAATCATATATTAACTCCACAAAGACTAGCGATTTCTTGGATTTCACAGAAGCAAAATCGAGATCTAACTCTTGTAAAATGAAAATCCATTTATTATATTTCCCCCCTATGATACACCTGGTAAGGATGTATTGAAATGGATTGACATCGGAAACCACAGTAGTATTGCAAAGAAATATATAATGACGCAAATGTTGGACTACGTGAATGAAAACCAAAGCTAGATTTTCAATGTGAGAATAATTAAGTTCAGGACTGACTAAGTTTTGACTAATATAGTAGATGACGTGCTCGCAGAGCTCATAATCCTCCTGAACCAAAACCATACCAATCGTCTCCTCAGACACGGAGATATAAAGCAAGTAATCCCTATTGTAGTCAGGAGACCTCGACAGAGGTGTTGATACCAAGGCTTTCTTCAAAGCATCAAAGGACTCCTGAGCTCACTCATCCCAGATAAAAGGGGTGTCCTTCTTCAAAATATGCATGAAACCCTTAGTGATATTGGCATAGTTTACTATAAACCGACAAAGAAATTTAGCTTTCCCCTGTAAACCTTGAAGTTGTCTAATAGTGTGCAAGGGAGGAAATCAAAGTATTGCCTCAACCTTTAATGGATATACCATGATCCCAGTCTCAGAAACTAGAAATTCCAAAGGACGACCAGACCTAACGCAAAATATTCATTTATGAGGGTTCAAACAGATTCTATAGTAACATAATCATTCAAAAACAAGTCGAAGGTGCATAGCATGATTCGATCTCTTACGAGAGTGAGCACCAAGATCATCAAGGTAATCTTTGACTATATGATTATTATTTTGAAAAGTGAAGGTCATGGTACATTGGAAGGTTTCTTTGACGTTTTTAAGGTCGAAAGGCATTTTTCGGTATGTGAAAGTACCACAAGGACAAATAAATGTCTTCTTGTGTTGATCCTCAGGTTTAATTTGAATTTGGTTATATCCTAAAAATATGTCCATAAAATAAAATACTTCACTTCCCGCACACTCGTCGATAATCTGATCAATGAAAGGTGTCGGGAAGTTATCTTTAGGATATGCCTTATTTAGGTCATGAAATTCCATACATATGCGGATAGTTCCTTGCTTCCTATTCACGAGAATAGGATTGGATACCCATTCAGTCAAGGGAACTGGGTAGATGAAGTCGTCATTAAGTATATTCTCCACCTCTGCCTTAATAGCAAGGGCCTTCCGGGGATTGACAACGCTAAGACGTTGTCGAACAGGTTTAGGATCCGGATAAGTTATAATCTCATGCTCGACAATACGAGGGTTGATTCCTAGAATATCTTCATATGACCAATCAAATACATATCAAAATTCTTTGAAGAGTTCAATGTAGATCAAGATTTCTTCTGGAGAAAAATCTTCATTGATATTTACATTTTCAACCTTGCCAAGGGTACGAGAAATATCGATCGTGATGGTATTTTCAATGCTCGCCATATTTCCTTCAACATAAATGTTGTGCGTATCAAGTGGAACTATGGTGTGACCGACTATCTCACTCAAAGTAGATCGAAAGTCATCTTGTTCGATTCTTTCAAGATCTGGGAGAAAATAAGAGCGGTGATGCATATCATCCCTAAGGTTTGTCGCAACCACTCATGGCCTCGATGATAGCTTTGTATGAAGGCAAAGTCTCATTGAGGCAATCATGTGAACAATACAATGAAGTGGCCCATGTGAGCTTAAGAACGGGATCATCCTCATATGTCGGCGAGGTAACAAGATCATGATCGGTGAAAGAGTCAAGAAAATCTTGATACACAATCTTCACTGCTGATAATGGCATGGCCATTTCGGCATGAAACTAGCCTTCACAAGATGAAGTCGAAGAAGGTAGGGTCCACGACTCACTAAAATTGGAAGTTCGGAAAGGAATGGACCTCCCTGTCGATACAAGCCTACTGGACATGACATAAACGTGATGACTCAGTGTCGTGAAGTTGAAAGTACCCATAAGGGAAGAATACATTTTGACACTGATATTCTCAGTTGTCAGCTTAGAATTGTCGATCACAGGGATCGACAGTCCAATAGATCCATTAGGACTAGAGTACGCAAAGGACAATTGGTCAATCATCACGATATTCCCTTCATGAGGAAAACAAAGAGTACAGAATACAAATGATACAACGACAACCATAGCATAGTTCCAATTGCGTCCTAGTAACAAGTTATAATCAAGAGGTGCATCAACTACCTTGACTTCCACCTCTACCGTCTTCCCACCTAACTCAATCGGAAATGAAGGAAGAATACCATGAGGGTGGAAGGAATGACTGTCAAAAGCAATGAACATGTTCGATGACTTAGAAAGAGTCAGAGAACTGAGATATTTCCAATAGATCAAGGACATCACACACATAGCAATGACTTCATCAACAACCACACATTTGATGGTATACTTTGAGTACTCCATGTGGATTTGGAATTCCACATGGTAAGGAAAGCGAGCCTTCACATCTTTGATGTCAAACTTGATAACTTTTGAGCCACTGGGTTCTAGAGATCCTAATGCATATAGTAAGGCATTCCTATGTGAAGGACATGTCTAGAGTATCTCCAAAGCCAACATTGCACAAGGGGTTTAACCCAGGTCCTTAATAATAGAGTAGTTTTGGGCGGCTCTAGAATTTGGATTATGGGTAGAGTGGTTGAGTACTCCTTTCAGAATATGAGGCAGTCACTCTGTTTTTTCAATCTATAAATTCGTATCTAGAGGAGGAGGAGAAGATTCTAGACCAGGAATATCTTGTGAAGAGATATAATATCGAGATCAAGTGGCTACATTAACTTTCACATCGACCATATTGATACAAAAATGATCATCGTCTTGCAATGGTGGGTTTTGACTCCCACCAGCCACATTTTTTGCGTTTGATGAACTCGAGGACATGTCCTAATTATGTGGGAATGGATTCGTTAGAATGGCGGGCGGTGAGATAATAGCCTCGCAACTTCCGTCAGTTTTAGGCATAAATGGGTAATGTTATCATATGTGAAAATCTTATAGGGAAACTTCACCTTACGTCTTTCTCATTTTCCCTCTCTAGCATTATTATTCATATTCTCATTATTACCATTGTCCCTAGGTTTATTATTATTTTTCCCACCCTTACGATTATTACGTCCTTTCTTCATGTTCCCTCCTGGTTGGTTGTTACCATTTGGGTTGGTCGATGATTGCACGGAGTGTACATCCACCGACTAAGTGGGGTTAGAAGACACAGATGAAGTTGGCCTTCCTGCAGATTGGTTTAGAGACAACTCTTTCAAATGGATTGTCACTGAGTCTGGGGATTTTACATTGGCAGTACCTACAATTCCATCGTCATGAGGTCCAAGATTTTTTCTAGGGTCATAATTTGACTGTGGTGCATCCAGAAGAATGTGGTATATCATCCCAGACTGAGCATATATGAGATCTAACTACCATAGGAAAAAGGACTAGAGGCCATATGGATGGACTAAACATTATAGCCCAGTGAGTGACCAAGAGACCCAAAAGGGTTCGAGGTGGTAGATTGAGCATTCATTATAGGTCGATCCATAGTAATGATAGGTGCCTCCGACACTACAAACATTGTGGTTTCATGAGTTGACGGGGTGCCATTAACTATAGTAGGTGTTGGAGTCGAAGGGATCCCAGTTTTCTGAAGACTAGGTTCAGTACTCAACCTTGTAGAATCACAAGTTTTAATAATGGATGTGTGTGTTCCATGCCTAATAACTCTACGCCTTTTAGAAGGAAAAGACTCGAAATCTAGTGGTAAATGTAACAAGTGATGAGACCGTCAGGGACACTGGTCCGAATCCAAGATGACTTAAAACTCTAAGGATGAAAAATAAATCCTTAGGCCAACTAGTAATCAAAGAGCACACCAAAATTCAAACAACCAATATGCAAACAAACGGGGTAAAGTGGTTGAAAGTGGCCTCCCTCCCTAAATAAGGCATGTCTCACCCAAGAGGGGCCTGACACTCCCTCCTAAAGATCGAAGGTAACATAATCAGTTATAAGGACCCTCATAAGCTTAATAACTAGTCGGTCAGATCCCCCCGGAGAGGTAATCCTCCATAAAGGTTATGTGATGTACAACCCTTATTTGACCTAGGGTACCTAAAGAATAAACCCTGTAAGTAACGTATGTGGAACCTAAGTCAAGCAACTAATAAACCATTGTATAACCGATGCACATGCGAGAAGTTGTAAGTCAGGTCCACCGTATGGGGAGGGTAGCAAATCCAGAAACCTTGAAAGTATCGCCTCTCACGAACGTAAAGGCACTAGCAAGATCCCCAGATATGAATAGATCCCCAGAAATATCTCTGACGCTAAGAAGGTATCGGGGGGATATCCCTTCAACCAACCTCGTGCAACCTCATGATTAAATCTGGTGTGAGCGGAGCCTTTTGATATTACCAATTATATAATGGATTTATCCATTCCCTTTCTTAGACACATATGTTGATTTAATTTCCTTGGCGAAGTTTACTCAAAAAATCATATTCCAAGGCACTAAATCCTAAGCTAGTTTGTGCACCCTAGAAAATAAAATCGTGAATAATCAATTTTAAATTATAGCGTTAATTTTAGTGATCATGATTACTCAAAAAGTTATGGTAGTGAAACTCATGATGTTATGACTCTGCAATAAAAGTAAATATGAAAATAATGCAAAGTCCTAACTTCAACTTTCAATGAATGATATGTTTCTGATAACAAATTCAATTTTCAATTTCAACTATGCAATTTTGAAGTAAATATGCAATGTTTCATTACATGCACTAAGCTAATGACAAGGACTCAAAAGACCAAAATGCCAAGCAATGCAAAATGCCTTTTTTTTGTATTTTCAATATAATAAAATGAAAATGCATGGACTGAAAATGAACTTGATATATAAACTCTACTATGTATATAAAGAGATAACTCAAGAAGGATACCAAGAAGCAGAACACCTAGCCCAATATACAAAGACAATCAAAATGAAAATACGATGATAAAGACTTCTCCTAGAAATTCAACCAAAGATAGGTTTCCTTTCATCCCACAAGCACTTATCAGGAACTACAAAGACCTAAGAAGGCTCAGCAAACATCAAATCCCACCCAACAACCACCAGACCCAGGAAACAAGCAAGGAAAGCTAATGTACATGACTATTTAGGAAAACAGAGCATATGTACGCATCTTGTAGAGGGACAACCTACATCTTTATGTGACTGTCAAGGAAAAAGGTGTGTATATGTTTCAAAAAACAAGGTCAGTCAAGGGGAAAGGATTAAAATTAGACCCAAATTGAACAAAGTTTGTCAAGCAATGATACAACAAGAAACAAAATAGTAACAAGAGAAATATAAGGAGAAAATTACTCAGAACCCTAAGAAAGAAGATTCGATCCCCAGTATGGTCGCCAATTTTGTTATGAGGAAAATATCTTTATGTCTAGGGTAAACCACAACAGGTGGAAATGACTGCAGAAATCAACTCTCTTCTAAAGTATTCTATGAAAACAAATATGCTAGTAAGAGAAGATAAAAGGCCTACCTCGTCCATATGTTTGATGAAGTACACCATTGATCACTTGACTCAAAGCAATATACCTGCAACTAGTCCTCAAAAACCAAGAAAAGAAAGCATATGGTGATATTATATGATGTTAGCACATTCAGTAGCATAATCCATTAATAAACATGACAAATATGCCCATGGAATAATAATTCAAATATTTGCAAGATATCAATTGGATGGGAAAAGAGTATTTCTATTAATATATGATCAAAAAAAGTGAAAATGTTATAGACTTACGTGTCATCACGATTCAGAACCGAGAAACTAAGTTCCTTCCAGCTAGGCCTCCACCACTTCAATCCTCCATCAAGGCAAGCTCATAAAGAGAAACAATGAGGTTCTCAATCAATAAGGGAAGAGCTTGGGGGCTGAACATTGTGTTCAGACTTAAAGGACAAAGGGATGAAGACTCAATATGAAGTACATAATTTCTCTAGATTAAATTTACTCTCAAAGTTGAATTCTTTCTCCTCTTTCGATAGCTCAGAATTGTCCGATTTATAGCCTTCAAAATGGAACTGAATGGCTGAGTTGGAAACTTTCCAGTATATGGAAGGCAAAGGATCATAGATCTCCTGTCGTGACATGGAAACCCGACATTAATTTCCATTTTCTGACACAAATCCTGATGTACACGGGTTGTAGTGGAGCAACATGCATATACGGATGTTGTATAGTAGGCAATATGCATACATGTGGAAAAATATGTATTTTTAGCTTTGGATTTTACAAAAATGGATGGCAAGTCTGCATAGGGAAATGGAAAAAGGCCTTCTAGGCAATATTGCATAGTATGAGGAAAATCTTGTTATAACAGAAAAAAAATTTAGGGCATGGAACAAACGATGCTCATAACAGAAAGGTACAACATTGGCTTAGGTAGGTACAGGTTCTTTGTGCCTCCCAGGAGCGATATAGTTTACTACTGATAATAGGAAAGGTACGGGTAGCTAAAGAGTACGTGCAAGCTCGAGAGTTATGATTGCTGGAGTGAATGGTTGAGTGTGTGAATGGATCAGTGATTGGAAAACGAAATTATTTCCCCCACACTTATTTTGATGTCCCCTTGATGACACATATCTCTAAAGGAGCTCGATTCTCTCCACTTTTAATTCATTGTCTTTTCCATAAGAAATTAGTATAAAATAATTATCCTCACCATAGTCTTTAGGAATAATATTATAATATTCATTTGGAAATAATCCCATTAGCTTAGCCCCTTTTCTAGGCTCTTAGCCCCCCCTTCCCCTTCATTGTGGAGTTTATTCCCCCATACTCATTTATCGTGATTGGTCTACACGCAGCAATGTATTATATTAATGATATGAGTGTTTACATATACAAAAATAGGCTCACATGCCTTTAGCATCTAGGCTCTCCGGCCTAATCATCACATAATCCTCCTAGCTTCTAATCGCCTGGCTCACAAGCCTATAAAACATATTTTAAAGTTTCAACTGGGGCTCGATATTGGGCTATTACAATCCCCTCCCATTATTTATGCACTGTCCTTAGTGCAATATATATATATATATATATATATATATACACATATACATTCATCACCAAAATTTTCAAAAAGATGTGGGTATTATGCCTGCATAGCATCCCCGTGCTCCTAAGTTGCATCATTAGGATCGTACTAGGTCCATTGGACATTTACCATATCTATGGCTTGGTTCCAAAGATTCTTTATCTTCCATTCTAGTATGCAGATCATATGCACTTGAAAAGAACCTTCTTGCTCCACCTGAATCACATTCCAATCAATAACATGATTAACATTAGGTATATATATTTTGAGAAATAATACATGGAATACATTATGAATAGAAATTTATGCAATTAATGAAAGCATATATGCTATAGGCCCAATCCTCTCTAGGATTTCAAACGGTGCAGAATAATGAGCTGCCAACTTTGAACAATTTCCCAACTTCATGGAACTTTTGTTGGCCTTCACTTTCAAGAATACATGGTCACCCACTTTAAATTCCCTGTGAGTTTTTCCCTTATCAGCATAGATTTTTTGCCTATCTTGAGGAGTCTTTAAATTATGCTTTATTTTTTACTTCTTCTCTTCCATATCCATAAGTAAATCTGTCCCAACCACTACTCTATCTGTTGGGTTGTCCCCTCTTATAGGTGTGTTGCACCTTTTTCCATAAAGTGCCTCAAATGGGCTCTACTTTAGGGATGCTTGGTACCCATTATTCTAAGAAAACTCTACCAAGTGTAGGTAGTCTTCTCATTTTGATGGTTTATCCATCACATACATCCTCAACATATCCTCAATCACTTGATTCACCCTTTATGTTTTCCCATCAGATTATGGATGATAAGTTGTGCTAAAATTCAAATTTGTTTCAAATCCTTTAAATAATCCTTTCGAAAAATTTGATGTAAACTTTGGATCTATGTCAGACACAGTTGTCTTGGGTATACCATGAAATGGAGAAATTTCCTTGATATAAATATCAACAACGTTTCTTTCCTTGTGAGTGAACTTCACTAGAATGAAATGGGTAGCTTTGGTTGTTGATACTGAGAGGGGGGTGAATCAGTATCAAGAAAAATTTAAAACCTTTTTCAACTTATACTTAAACCATTCAACTATATCCAATGAGCAATGAACAATAGTATAAGATTTACACCAACACACCACAATACACCGTGCACAATAAATGAGAAATAATGAATAGTTATTGTTCAAGGGAAGTAATGACTTCCAAAGTTAGCTACAGCTTACAAATGTAAAGGGATGAATAAACCTCCAAGAGGAAGATACAATCCTCTAATATCAAGAGAGATTTAAACTCTCCATCCTTACCCCTTCCTTCCACCCAAGAATATATGAGAGATAATAAAACTTTACATTAAATCATCACCATCAACCAATCATCACATAGAACCTGATAATGCTTCCTAAGACTTCTTCAATTTCTGCAATTCTTCAATTCTTGGAGTAATCTGATCCTATATATAATATTACTCAATGTGTTCTCTGAAACTCATCCAATTTTCACTCCTTGAATCCTCCCCAAAAGGAGGTTATAGAAAGAATGGTAGACTTTATTCAATTCTAGTCTATTCAGGAGAGTGAACTTGCACATAATTCCCCGCGCTCAATAATTAACATCTTATTCTGAAACTCACACAAAATAAACTACAGTCCATAATATTTCCAATGAAATTTGTCCCACTTCGTTTGGATTCTTGATGAATATGTTATGACTGGTTTACCCGGAACACCTGTTTATTGACTAGCTTCAGGAATGGTCACAAACCCTATCTTCCATAGAGTGTATCTCCATAATTACAGTGAATCAAGAGCTGAAATTTTTACCCTAGGTACCTTGATATGTCTTCTCAATACCATAGATATTTCACCATCTGAATCGTTCTAGAAAAAACGTTTTAGCAAAAATGGTAAGATGACATGAAAATAGCATACCTTAGAACACATCACCAAAAGACTTCATCCTCCCTTGAAATCCGGCCTTCTTTTCTTCTTATTTCCTTTGAAATTTGACTTGTCTCGAATGAATTTATAATGATGTTTATTTATACCATTTATGTCACTTCCTTTTAACATTAGGGCCGACCTGACACTTTCTTATTTTGTAATTCTTTTCTTTAATTATATTTAGGGCCTACATGTACTTCCTTCTTCAATTCATTTTGTCATCTTTAAAAATTCATTTCTCCTAACCATGAGGATCCACATGATGTGCCACAAACCACCGGAAATAACATGATGTATACTATCCATCCATGGGTGTTGTATCTTCATGTGCATTTTCCTTCATGTCCAAATACCTTCATCAATCTTGCGGTCCAAAACCCATGACTAGGGTTGATATCAATGACAACAACCAATCTTCCAGCAATCTCCCCCTTTGTCATTGATGGAAACACTCATGCTCCCCCTATCATCATGATCCCAATTTCTCTCCCCCTTTGACATCAATGGCAAAGGGTATGGATTTTCCCCCTGAGTTTAATGGCAAAAGGTAACCTTCTTCTTTGGGGCTGCTCCCCCTAAACATGTGGCACTCAATAATACTTCATCCTTATTTTTGGTCTTTGGGACTTTTTCTTCCTTGGAATCCTTTTGTGTGGCTTTTGTCTTCTCTCTCTTCTTCATGTCTAGGATGTATATGTTTTTTGGTATTCTTGTTGTAGTTGCAACCAACCTTCCTGAGTTATTTTCTCTGATTTTACATTTTCGGGAGTCAAACGTAAGAGTGTATCCTTGATCACATATTTTTCTGACACTGAGGAGATTATGCTTCAAATCTTCAACCAATAGGACTTTTTCTACTTTTACATTTTCACTTCCAAGATTTATAGTTCCTTTTCCAAGTATTTTGGTAGATGAGTCATCTCCAAATGCAACATTTCCACCCTTTTTCTTTAATATGACAAATTTGCTTTGATCTCCGGTCATATGAGATGAGCACCCACTGTCGATGAACCATTCTTCTTCTTTGCATTCTTTAGTGGATAATGCTATTTGACAATTTTCATTGTGTGTAATTTCCTTCCTTTTCCATGCTGTAGTTGGTATGCAGACATTTGGCATATGATTATCTTCCTTCATCTCTCTACAATCTCATGCTTTGTGACCAAGATTATTGCACTTGTAACATACAATATTTTGATCCATTAATGGGTCAAATGGATTATAATTTCTATTGAAAGGTCTACAAACATTTTTATATCTACTATTTTCACCATTCATGTAGCTTGCATAGTTATTCCTTTCATTGATTCTACAATTGATTTCCTTGTGTCCAAAATTTCCACAAGTATAACAATGTCCAAGAAATAAATTTTGATACCTGGGTGTAAGTGATCTTC
>ML790197.1:406827-435807 GCA_009831015.1 Picea engelmannii
TTCATCATTTTCAACTTCCTTCTCTTGTTTTGTTGTCTTCAAACTGTCATTGTATCCTAGTCCTGTCTTGTCGTTTGGAGATCTTTGATTGCTAAGGATCTCATCTAATTTTTCAGTGCTTTTTTCGAACTTCTTCAACTTTTTTGTTGTCAATAGTAGTTCCCCTTTTGTGTGATCCAATTCTTCTTTCAATTTCTCATAATCTTCTAATTGTTCCTTCAAGCTATTAATGGTCTTTTCAATCTTGTAATTCTCTTATTCACAACTACTCAATTCACCTTTTAGTATTATGTTTGTGTTTCTAAGCTTACTATTTTTAGTTTCAACATGCTTCAACTTTTCAATAT
The DNA here is from genome assembly GCA_009831015.1 of Picea engelmannii. Taxonomy (NCBI): domain Eukaryota; kingdom Viridiplantae; phylum Streptophyta; class Pinopsida; order Pinales; family Pinaceae; genus Picea; species Picea engelmannii. The sequence goes on from ML790197.1 coordinate 407,175, forward strand.
TCTCATCTTCTTGTTCACTCTATGCATTGTCTTTGTATCCCCAAAAGGAATCAAGGTTGGTTTCTTCATCTAAATATTCTTCACAAATGATTTCTTCTTCTTTAGAATTCTTATGATCATCATCCAGGGTTTCTTGGGTTATGAAGAGGACTTCTCCTCCATCATTATCTTCTTCATCACTCTCATATGAGGAGATGTCATCATCCTTGGAGTAGAAGATCTTTTTATTGTTGAGACTTCTCTTTTTATAGTAACATTTTTCAACAATATGTCATATTCTACCACAATTAAAGCATTTGAGAGGAGACTTACCTTTGTATCTTCCACTTCCTTTCTGGAACCTTCTTACAAAATTTGTTATTTCTTCATCAAGGTTGTTATCCTTGTATTTTGTCTTCTTTATGGATTTAAAAGTTGCTTCATTGTTTGTCTGGTCACTTTCTGTATTGTAGGGTTCTGGTCCACAGAGCCTTATAAAACCAGAAAAAAAGAAAGATTTATTTTAAGGAAATTCTATCCTAACATTTTTAATACTTCATAACCAGCATATAACCAATAACCAACATATATAAAATTTATTGAACTGAACATAATAAGCTTAGGAACAACCTTATAACACTACATATTCCTTAAATACATGACACAAATAAATAAATTAAAATACCTTAGTCTGATGCTAAACTCACACTTTTCTTGTTGTCCTCCCTGCTACTGCCTTGCCCAGATTGTTGCTTGACCATACCCTACCCAAACTGACTAAGCTCCCAGCCAGCTAGGAGAAACCTGTCTGTCTCCCTAGCTCCAGGAAACTGAAAGGAATCCTGGCCCCCGTGCCCAAAACCCCCAGCAACCCGGTGCCCCTCAATGGTTCACTAAAACTCCCAATATCAAAACTCCCCACACCAGAAAAATATCCAAACAGAAATCCAGTCCCCCTTCAAAATACTTCCCCCCTCCAAATAATGATCCTCCCCATCATATCCCCCTTCACCGACTCTCCTCCCCCTCATTAATTTTCTTATCTCCTCCTTTATTTTCTTATCCCCTTCATTAATATCTTATCCCCTTCTTTAATACTTCATTTCCCCCCCCCTACATATGTAAAGTATTTAATTAAATAAATTAAAATTATTAAGCCCCTTAAATTTATTACCCATGTCATTGAAGGTGATATGTAATCAATTAATTAATTAATCAATCAATCAAAAGTTATAAACAATCAATTAATAAATAAATAATATTATTAATACTAATCATTGTTTAATTAAAACCATATTAGGACAAATAATTATCTAATTAATTATACTTAAAAATCCCTATGAACTATTTAACTAGGGTTGTTACATGTACCTATTCTCATTTCATATGCCATAAGAGTCCCATGTAATTCATCCATTGTCATTTTGGTCAAGTCCCTAGTTTCTTCAATGGTGGAGACCTTAGCATCATACTTCAAGAGAAGTGATCTCAACACTTTTTGTACAACCAATGATTCATTGAGATCTTCAACTAATCCTCTAATAGCATTAACAACTTCATCAAATCTAAGAAGATAGGTTGGAATATCTTCCTTTTCATTCATCTTCAAATTTTCAAATTCTGCTCTATGTCGTTGAAGCTTGACCTGCTTAACTTTTGGATCACCTTCATAGATATTATTGAGTTTTTATCATACCTCTTTAGCAGTGTTGCATCCCATCACTTTGCTAGAAATGGTTGGTGCCAATCCTGCTAGAATAACATGTCTGGCTTTTTAATTACAACTCATAAGCTTCTTCTCATTTGGATCGGTTGGAGCATTATTTGGGATTACATAGCCATTTACAACTGAGTACCAAATGTCTACTCCTAAAGCTGTTAGGTAAGTTTTCACTCTATCACTCCAGTATGAAAAATTTCTTCCATAAAATTTTTGAATCTCATTTGAAATGTGCTCATGGTCATCCATCTCTGCTCAGGATTTTCCTTCCAGTGGTTAAACTGTTCTGAAGGAAACCTGCTCTGATACCAATTGTTGATACTGAGAGGGGGGTGAATTAGTATCAAGAACAATTTAAAACCTTTTTCAACTTATACTTAAACCATTCAACTATATCCAATGAGAAATGAAAAATAGTATAAGAGTTACACCAATACACCACAATACACCATGCATAATATATGAGAAATAATCAATAGTTATTGTTCAAGGGAAGTAATGACTTCCAAAGGTAGATACAGCTTCAAAATGTAAAGGGAGGGATAAACCTCCAAGAGGAAGATACAATCCTCCAATATCAAGAGATATTTGAACTCTCCATCCTTGCCCCTTCCTTCAACCCAAGAATATATGAGAGATAATAAAATTGTACATTAAATCATCACCATCAACCAATCATCACATAGAACCTGATAATGCTTCCTGATACTTCTTCAATTTCTGCAATTCTTCAATTCTTGGAGTACTCTAATCCTGTAGATAATATTACTCAATGTATTCTCTGAAACTCTTCCAATTTTCACTCCTTGAATCCTTCCCAAAAGTAGGTTATAGAAAGAATGGTAGACTTTATTCAATTCTGGTCTATTCAGGAGAGTGAACTTGCACAAAATGCCCCACGCTCAATAATTAACATCTAATTCTGAAACATGTACACAAGAAATTGCAATCCGTACTCTTTCCAATGAAATTTGTCCCACTTCATTTGGATTCTCAATGAAGAAGTTATAACTGTTTTACCTGGAACACATGTTTATTGACTCATCACAAACCCTATCTTCCACAGAGTGTATCTCCATAATTACAGTGAATAAAGAGCTGAACTTTTTACCAGAGGTACATTGATATGTCTTCTCAATACCATATTTATTTCACCATCTGTATCATTCTAGAAAAAAAAGTTATAGCAAAAATGGTAAGATGACCTGAAAATAGCATACCTTAGAACACATCACCAAAAGACTTCATCCTCCCTTGAAATCCAACCTTCTTTTCTTCTTATTTCCTCTGAAATTCAACTTGTCTCAAATGAATGTATAATGATGTTTATTTATACCATTTATGTCACTTCCTTTAACATTAGGGATGACCTGGCACTTTCTTATTTTGTAATTATTTTCTTTAATTATCTTCAGGGCCTACATGTACTTCTTTCTTCAATTCACTTTGTCATCTTCAAAAATTCATTTCTCCTCAACCATGAGGATCCACATGATGTTCCACATACCATCAGAAACAACATGATGTATACTATCCATCCATGGGTTTTGTATCTTCATCTACATTTTCCTTCATGTCCAAATACCTTCATCAATCTTGTGGTCCAAAACCCATGACTAGGGTTGACATTAATGACAACAACCAATCTTCCAACATTGGTAAGCTTGTCCAGCACTACCATGATAGAATCGTGATGTTTTTTTGTTCTGGGTAGTTTAGTGATGAAATATGTTGTTACCACTTCCCATTTACACTCAAGAATGGGTAATGGCCACAACAACCCAACTTGGTGTCTATGCTCATCCTTGACCTTTTGACACTCCAAACATTTGGCAATGTACTCAACAACTTCTTTCTTCATGCCTGGTCAATAATATTGGCTCTTGAAAGATGAAATAGTTTTCTGACACTCTAGGTGTCCAACATAAGGTATGTTATGCATTTCTCTCAATATCATATTTTTCAATTCCTGCGAATTTGGTACATCAATTTTTCTTTTGTGCATGAGAATTTCATCATTTCCCAGCTTGTAGTCTTCAACTTTCTGCTGCAAAATACTTTGCTGTAATTTTGCCATTAATTCCATGTATTGCAAGTCTGATTTTGTAGCCTCTAAGATTTTGTCTTTCAAATCGTATTGGTACATCCTAATGGATATATCATGCAACTCATGTGCTCTTTTGTTGAGTGAATCAACCACCTCGTTCTCATTCCCTTTGATATGATTTATATCAAATTCATATTCACTGAGAAATTCTAACCACCTGCTCTTCCTAACATTTAGAGTTGGTTGTTCAAATAAATATTTCAAACCATTACGGTATGTCCTTTGATCAAAAAATTTCCCCATGAGGTAGTGCCTCCACTTCTTCAAGGCATGCACTATAGCTACCAACTCCAAATCATGAGTGGCATAATTCCTTTCATGCTCCTTCAAATTATTTGATTCATAACATACAACATACCCATTGTGACTGAGGACTCAACCAAGTCCTTCTTTACATGCACATGTGCATACAATGAATTCTTCATTTCAATTAGCAATCCTTAGTATTGGATCAATGGTTAATAATTTCTTCAAATTTTGGAAACTCTTTTCACACTGCAATGTCCACTAAAACTTCACTCCCTTCTTTTGCAAGGAAGTGATCGTGTGTTTGATCTTTGAGAATCCTGCAATAAATCTTTTGTAGTAGTCTACAATGCCCATGAAGGATCTGACTTATGTCACATTCTTGGGTGCTAACCATCCTCTAATGGCCTCAATATTTTCAAGATACACTGCTATCCCTTCCTCAGATATGATATGCCCCAAATAATGAATTTGGTTCTGATAAAATGAGAACTTTCTCAATTTGGCATACAACTGATACTCCCTTAATACTTGTAATACCATATTCAAGTGTTTCTCAATATCTTCTTCTAACTTAGAATATATAATAATGTCATCCAAAAATACAATGATAAACTTATCTAAGTATTCTCTAAAAATACCATTCATTAAACACATGAAGACAAATGGTGCATTTGATAACCCAAATGGAACCACTTGTGAACTCATAATGAACATACCTTGTTCTAAAATAAGTATTGTTGATTTCTTCATATTTAAGTCGTACCTGATGATAACCTGACCTGAGATCAATTTTGGAGAATATTTTTTCTTTCTTCAACTGATCAAATAGGTCATCGATCCTTGGAAAAGGATACTTATTATTTACAATTACTTTGTTCAACTTCCTAAAGTCAATACAAAGTCTCAACATTCCATCCTTCTTCTTCAAAAATAATATTGGAGCACCCAAATGTGACACACTTGGGTGTATATACCCTTTCTTCATAAGCTCCTCAAGATACATTTGCAACTCCCTTAATTATGGTGTAATCATCATGTAAGGGGCCTTGGATATTGGAGTTGCTCCAGGAATCGGATTTGTAGAGAAATCAATATCTCTTTTAGGGGGTAATCTTGGTATTTCCTTAAATCCATCCTCAAACTCTTTTAGGGATACATAATCTTCAATATTTGACACCCTATATTTAGGTGTCTCTTCTATATGAGCTGCAAATATTTGACACCCTTTCATGTAACTTTTCTTCAGCAGTGATGCTAAGATTTCTATGACAGTTATTTCCCTAGGAATTCCCTGAATTGTCCTTAGGTTCCCTTCCTCATTCCAGCAAATAGAAGATTTATTGTAAAAGTATAATATAGCATGGTGTTGTTCCAACCAATCCATACCAATTATACAGTCATAGGAACCTAAAGGAAACATGTTCAAATTTGTCTCGGTGCTCAGTCCATTCATGCCCACTGGACATGACTTAACCATCTCATTAAATTTTCTTTTCGCTCTGGTAGCCATCTTCAGCAACCAAGATTTTCCATGATTGCTTCTTGGCAAATGAAATATTTCCACCATATTAGGATCTATATAACTATGAATAGCTCCTTAATCAATTAAAATTTTAATGGTTTGGTTGTTGATCATACCTTCCACTTCAATCATGTGTGACTAAAACTCAGCTTACTTGTTGTCCAGGGATCCATAGATCCTAGGTACACCTCTGCCCATTTCCTCCACTATTTTAGCTTGCTTCACATTGTGAATAGTCCTCACGTTTTCACCTTTGTGGGGACAATATCTATACATATGATTTCCCTGAAAACCCCAACATTGAATAGGTGGTTGCATTGGCATTTTCCCCCCTGTCTCAATCATTCTTGGTTCTCTAGAAGTTCGCTATCCCCGAGGACTATTTATGAAGAATGGTGGCTTATTCCCCTACTTCATTTGTTCCATATTGTACTTCTTCTTGCCTTCCCAAGAGTTGGAAAGTTGGCTTTCCATTATGATGATCATATAGGCATTTATCTCCCCTTATGGTCTCCTCCAAAGTTTTGGGATCATCATATTGTATCTTATCACCAATGAAGGATGGAAGCCCACTCAAATACCTTTGAATATTAACAATCTCATCCTTGATGAAGGCGACATACTTTAACAGTTCTAAAAACCTTATTTCATATTCATCTATGGTCATACTCCCTAGCTTGAGTTCAAAGAACTCTTTCATTTTCTTGTCATAATATCTCTTAGTCAAGTATTTCCTTTGAAAATACTTCTTGAATTCCTTCCAAGTAACATTTTTCTCTTTAATGTGTTTCAATTGCACAAGTTGGTCCCATGAAATGGATGCCTTTCCTTTGAGATAATAGATAGAAATTATTCCTTCTGCATGTGAAGAATAATTATGTATTTGAAAATACTTTCTCATTCCTAGCATCCATGTCTATGCATATTCATCCTTCTTGTGCTCACCTTCAAATGTAGGAGGTTTGATTTTGTTCATTTCTCCTTGTAGCTCATCCATCTTAGACCTCCTCATATGCTTCCTGATAGGGGATGGACTTGAGCTACTGTGTTCTCTCCTAGTGGAATGCCTTGGGGAGTGATGGTGATATCTTCTAACACTTCTTGTTCTACCTTTCCCATCAGGAGACCTGTGACTTCCTGATTTTCTTGAGCCATTATCCTTATCCAACTTATTTTCAATTATTTCCAAGCTTTGAATTAACTTTATATTGAATTCCTCCTTACTCTCCTTGGATTTCATAAGCCTTTCATTATCATCTTTATGACTTTGGACATATTTTTGAAAAATTTTAATGGTCTCTACCAACTTCATCTTTTCCACCTTTTCTTCTCCATGTCCATTCGAGTTTGTACCCTAATTACCCATATGGAAATCCATCTGTATGATCTCATATTATTTATTGTAAGCCCCCTATGTATCTTCCACTCCTTTGCACTCTGTATTTATCCTAATCCGATCTAGTTTTTTTTTTTAAATCTGCAAAATGTGCAACCAACAAAACTTTGTAGGATGATTTCTTTAACAAATTTAGGAAATTATGCTCAATTCTTGTTCCACAAAGCATCATAATCCTTTCTTCTGATTTTTCCTAAAACTTGCATACCCAGGTCAATTTTCTAAGTGACTAGTTATATTTTACTTTTCAAGGTATTTCTAATTCCTTCTTCCATGATTAATTCTGAGTTTTGAGAAGAAAGTTATGAATATTTGAAAATTGTGCTTCCTGGGAGGTAATGCTTGTACAGTTGTTCTTCTTCTTCAAAGCCAAATTAGCTCTTGGACCCATGTTGGATCCTCTCATAAGTACACAAGATTTCTTTACTTCTTTAGGTGCAGGTCTATACAATTCAAAACCCTACAGACTCCTTCTTTAATATGTTTTCTTTCTTCAAAATCAAAAATTCGGGAACTATCCCCCTTTTACTTCAACCAAAACTTCATATGACCATGAGCTATGATCAATCGCTAAGCTAGAAAGTGATTATTCGGAGCTTTAGGATTTTAGGGCTCCAAAACTTCAGGCTTCAAATGTTTCCATAGCATCACACTTTACTTTTCCTAAACATTGAATTGGTGAAATCCTAGAGAGGCTCTTTGGAGCTTCATGCTACAGAGGTCCTTATACCATTACACCTTAATTATACCAAATGCCAAATTTATGAATTGTCAGGCTAGAGCTTCAACATTTCATTACTCCAATGCTCCGTGGCTTTGGGATTTGGAAGTTTGGACCACACAACACACTATGATCCCCGAACGTCGAACTGGCGGACTCTTGCAGAAGATCTCTGGAGGTTCACAATTCAAAGATTCTTCCAACAACATAGAACCATATCCCCGAATGAAGAATCTTCAAACTTTTGGAGTCTCATCAGCAACTACCCACCAGGGGGTGATACGTGGCAAAAATACGGATATGACATGTGGCCTAGTCTATGGGTGACACATGTCAAGTTCCAATTGGCACAAAAGGTCTATGAAAATATTGAATCAAGATGACATGTGGCATACATAAAGTGGGTCCATGTCACCCTAGGTGAAGTCATCATGCCACATCACTCTGGTGCTCCGGGACTTCGAGACCCCAAGCTTTAGAGGTTTCTTCTATAACACACTTCAAAACTACCGAACATCGACCTTCTGAACTCCCGAACAAGTCTTCTTTGGAGCCTCAAAAATTCAGGGCTACGGGTCTTCAGAACTCCGAGCTTCGAAGAACTTCCAAACATAACACTAAAAATATCTCGAATGCTGAAATTTCGAACAGGTACTCCTCAGAGATTCGGGACTCCGATGCTATAGGACTTTGGAACTTTGGGATTTAGAGGATTTCACACTAGAACACTTTAAATATTTCGAACGTCAAACTGGAAGACTCCTGATTCATCGCTCTCCAATGCTTCGATACTTCTACCTTCGAAAGACTTCTCAACATAACACTAGAGATATCCCGAACATCGAACTTCTAAATTTTCAAATAATCGCTAATCTGCAGACATGTGTCCCCAAAAAAAAAACAGTTCGGATTGGCTCCAGACTTTAGGACTTCGAAAAAATCTCCACTTTGCACAGCCACAACCAAATTCTCCTGGAGTGTTGAATTGTTGAACCACTCGGGGACCCAACGACCTTCCTTCTCCAGGTGATCTACGGTGTGCATTCACTCTAGGACATCAGAGCTTTGGGGATTTTGCCTCCTTTTTGTCAAAGCTTAAAAATATTTTAAAGTGGTGAAGTCCGAAGGACTTCAGTTCTTAATGACTGTGCACCTTATCCAGATCCAATGGCTTTGAGGAATCTATCATCTCCCAAACAGATCCTATGACCATTGTGCTTTCTTGAACTGCTACACCTCCTGAGATTTTAAACAAGGTCAAGGTGTTCTCTCAACACCCTCTTGGCATTCATGGATGCTATGAAACTCAATTGTTTTCCATTTCAACAACAACTGTCTGTGAAACGTTTGCTTGAATTTCCACACAAGTGACTCAATCAACTTGCTCGGCCATCCAGGCTTAGTGTTGGAAATTGGAGCTATGATACCGAATTGTAACATAACCCGCCCACCACCTAGGATGGGGACATGCCACTCCATAAAAAAAATATTTTCATCTAAATATATATATATATATAACTTAAGAAGACAAACATATTCTACAAATACACAAATTCATGTAGAAATAACAGTAAAAATATACATGCAACATACACAGGAAAAACCCATAAACATAAATACATGTATAAATACACAAGATGTAAATTAACACACAATTGATACTTATATTTTATAGAATACCACCAAATGCATGCATAGCTTCCATGATTCTCCCAACCTTAGACCACACTACTCATAACTCTCATCAGTGGGTCACCCCCGAGATGGGACTAAACTCCACTTGTGTAAAGGGATTCCTAGCTAGGATGAGACAATAAAAACAACAAGAAGGATTTCATCCCAGAATCCAACTCAAACTACTAACATACAGTCTCTCATTCCCGACATGCCTGTCCCACCCCAGGAAGTGTGCCCCTTCTCTGCTCAACAGTCCTTCGGCTGCCCCACTTCCCTTCTAGGGACATGCTGGACAAGAAGTCTCAGAGAACTATAGTTGCAGTTGGGCTCCCTCAAGAAATCACTTTCCCAACAATTCTCTCACCTGGAGATATTTTCTTATGGGCCTGAAAACCCGCCTCTTCACTCCCACGGGCCTGGAAATCCATTTCTTCAATTCAATGAGCTTATGTCAACCTATTACAGGTAATGGTGAAGACAACCGCAATGTTCAACTAAGGCACAGGTGATGGAAGCAATATAATTCAGGGAATGGAACATATGATGCTCATAACAAAAATTTACAACATTGGATCAGGTACGTACAAGTGCTTTGTGCCTCCCAGGAGGGATACAATTTGTTGTTGATAACAAGAAAGGTATGGGTAGATCAAGAGTGTGTGCAGGCTCAAGAGGTAAGGCATTGGATCGAATGGATGAGTGAGTGAATGGATCAGTGAGTGGGAAACAAACTAATTTCCCCCCATGATTATTTGCATGTGCCCTTGATGACATATGGCTCTCAAGGAGATCGATTATCTCCACTTGTAATTCATTCTCTTTTCCATAATAACTTAGGCTAAAATAATTATCCTCACCATAGTCTTTAGGAATAATATTGTAATATTCCTTTGGCAATAATCCATCTAGCTTAACCCATCTTCTAGGCTCTTAGCCCCCCCCTTCCCCTTCCTAGTATAATTTAGTCCCCCATACTATTTTATCGTGGTTAGTATACATGTAGCGATGTATTACATTAATGATATGAGTGTTTACATATACAAAAATAGACTCACTGACCTTTAGCATCTAGGCTCTCCAGCCTAATCATCACATAAGCCTCCTAGCTTATAATCACCTAGCTCACTAGCCTATAAAAAATATTTTAAATTTTCAATTGGGGCTCTGTCTTGGGGTATTACACCCTTAGTTGATCAAACATGTCATTTATCCTTGGAAAATTATATGTGTTCTTCATTGTTACCTTGTTCAACTTCTTTAATTCAATGTAGAGTCTCAATATACCATCTTTCTTTTTTAGAAATAAAACTAGCTCACCCCAAGGTGAATCTTGGGTGTCTATACCCCTTCTTCATAAGCTCTTCAAGTTACATATGCAATTCCTTTAGCTCTGGTGTACTCATCGTATAAGTATTCTTGGATACAGGAGTTTCTCCTGGCATTAGATTTATAGGGAAATCAATATCTCTTTTTGGTGGAAACCCTTGTATTTCTTTAAAGACATTCTTGAATTATTTTAGTACTATGCAATCTTCAACACTTGGCACTTTATCCATAGGAACCTCCTCCATGTACAATGAAAATACTTGACATCCTTTCCTGTAGCTTTTCTTCAATTGCAAGGTTGGATTTCTCTGATATTCATAGCTCTTGGAATTCCTTGAACAGTTCTCAAAATTCCTTTCTTATCCAGGAAAGTAAATGCCTTATTATAACAATCCAAGACAACATGGTGCTCGTCCAACCAATCCATACCAATGAGGCAATCATAAAAACCCAAAGGTATGATATTCAAATCATATTTTGTGTGTAGTCCATTCATATCCATTGGACATGCCTTGGCCATCTCATTAAGTTTCCTTTTTTCCCCTGTAGCTAACTGTACCTACCAAGGTTTTCCAAGTTTCCTTCTCGGCAATTCAAATATTTCCACCATTTTAGGATCTAGATAACTATGACTATCTCCCAAGTCAATTAAAAATAGAAATGGGTTGATCATTAATCTTACCTTCCACCTTGATTATGTGCCACTGAAACTCAAGTTGCTTATTGTCCAGCGTTGTGTAAATTCTAGGTACACTTCTACCCATGTATTCAACTGTCCCAGCTTGTCGTACACTATGCCCATTCCTCACTTTTTCACCTCTTTGAGGGAAATCTCTAAACATTTGGTTTATGTCGCAACCCCAACACTTCATTGGTTGCTTCCTTGGCCTGGTTTCCATTTCCTCAATCATTATGGGCTCCTTGGAAGTTAATTGTCCTTGCGCAGTATTTCTGAAAAATGGTGGCTTAGTACCTTTCTTCCTTTGTTCCACCTTAATTTTCATCTTGTTTTCCCAAGCCTTTTGGAAAGTAAGTCTTCCTCTTTGTTGATCATATAGACATCTAGCTCTCCTTATAGTTTCTTCCAATGTCTCGAGATCATCATATTGATTCTTATCGCTAATAAATTATGGAAACCCACTCAGGTACCTTTGAATCTTCACTTGTTCATCCTTTATAAAAGGCACATATTTACGCATCTCTAAAAATATCCTTTCGTACTCATCTATGGTCATGCTCCCAATCTTGAGTTCAAAGAACTTCATTTTCCTATCATAGTAGCACTTGGTTAAATATTTCTTTTCAAAATATTGTTTGAATTGCCTCCAAGTAACCTTATTCTCATCAATGTGTTTCACTTGCACATATTGATCCCACCACATTGATGCTTTCCCCTTGAGATGATAAATGGAAATCCTCCCTTCTTCCTGCAAGGAATAATTATGCAACTAGATGTATTTCCTCATACCCAACAACCATGTCTCTGCATATTCATCCTTCTTATGCTCACCATAAAAGGTAGGAGGCTTGATCTTATTCATTTCTCCTTGTTGCTCATCCACCACGGTCCTTCTCTTATGCATTCTAACAAGAGAGGGACTCGAAATACTGTGCGCTCTCCTAGCTGAATATATTGGAGAGTGATGGATATTCCTATCAGCACTTTTTGTTTCTCTTCCCTCATCATGAGATGTTTGTCTTCCTGACCTACTTGTCTCTGTCTTCTTATCCATGTTTTTCTCAAATATGTGCAATATTTGTAGAAACTTGATTTTGAAGCCATCTTTCTCCTCCTTGGCTTTCATAAGCCTGTCGTTATCAGCTTTATAAATTTGGATGTCTTTTTGCAAAAATTTTATGGTCTCTACCAAGTTCATTCTCTCTTCTAAGCATTCCATATGTCCATTAGATTACGTACCTTCAATACCCATGTCAGCATACAACCTTCCCATTTCTTCATCCTGACTGTAGGTTCTTTGCTCACCTTCCATGATTTTAATCTCTGCGTTGATCCTATCTAAACTAATTGTTGTTAATTCTACAAAAAGTGTAGTCAACAAGATATGTTAAACTAATTAATGTGATAATTTTATGAATTCTATGCACAATTTGTCAGAATCCTTTATTTTCATTTTTCCTTGGATGATTTTAACATTCAAACTCTAGTGGGAACACATGTGCATCGTTTTTTTTGCATGCATCACAACTCTACACCGCACAATTGGTTTTCCATGCAAAATAAACTTTTCACTACTCAAAACCAATGCTTAATGCACTTGTCTATTCATGCTAATATATGGCCCATACAATTCCAATGCTGAACCAAATGATCCGATACCATAATGTAATGTCCCTAGCCTCCCAAGCTAGGCCACATCACATAATATCAACCTTTGTTGCTAGGATAATATTTGTAGCTCACTATTGCACAATGCTACTTCAAAATTATTGTTGTAGCCTAGTTATACACCCCTACCCCTCCTCTCTCATTTCCCTATGCCTTCATCAAATATTTCCTCTTCTGGTTGGTGAATTCAGTTTCCCATTACTAAGTGACTTGGTCGTTATCGTTTCTTTCTTGATTGAGTCTTCACGCATTTTGTTTCTTTTTTTCTTTAAGGATAATTACATGTCATTATTTGGTTCAGAATTCTTTTCATCATGTTTTCCATTGATTGAGCTCACAGCAGGTTGACCAAGCCTTTTTGCATGCACAGGAAATGCCTGTGAACAAAACACAACAATTTAAAGCAATCATTTTCGGGCCTGGATTGTAAAAACAGACAAGGTGATTTTCAACGGTAAAGATCCAATGGGCTGATCAAATCAACGACTCTTGTCCATTCGGGGGTCCATAATTGCGCAGGGTTTAACATAAAAGAATTAGGAAACTCAATCCATGGCTTTAGTGTTCGAGTGTCCAAACTTGTCATTGTTTTGATCATCAAAGTGTCTAACTCCTAAAGTATTTCATGTTAAACATGTCTTAAGCCCAAGTTAATTAGTGATAAGAATTGGCTAATCATTTTGCGAGATCATAACTTTGGGATATTTCCATGCTTCACAATCCAAAACTCTCAAAGCCTGAAGTGTCGAAGCATGCAACACTCATCCGTCAAGACATGTGGAATCCATGTGGTGCTGACACATGTCATTCATCTGTTGTGACACATGGAATTATTGTGAATCACCTTGAGGCACATCATCTGCTCGATTTCATATGACACATGTCACTCTCCTTCTGAGACATGACACTTTGGGCCCATACTATTTCAGGATATTTTCATGCTTCGTAGTCCAAAACTCCCTAACATCGAGGTGTCGAAGTTCCAAAGACGTGCAACATTCATCCGTCAGAACTTGTGTAAGGTAGCTAGAGAGGTAATGGGAGGGGCAGAGGGCCCATAGTGATAATAGGGGATGTCATTCAATGTAAGGTGGACTAGTTCCACTATATTACTAAATAAGGCCCACTATGGCACTTAGATATAATAAATGGGTAGTTAGATATAATAAATGTAAGAGGACTTCTTAGAAGGTTCTACTTCTAGAAGATTCCTTCTCTAGAATGTTCTTAGGTGATGGTATCACTATATAAAGGGGTTCAAGCAATGTAATGATACATGAAGAGAATTATTGTATTTGGAGAGGTAGCTCAATAGGAGGATTCCCCCTCGAAGAGGCAAGTGAACATGAGAGGATCCCTTCCATAATAGGAACCATTGTATGGTGTTTCCCTACCTCAAGGGTTTGGTAATAATAAAGTGTGGTTTCTTCTATGTTGCTTTGTGGATCTATTGTGTATTCAGTATTTGTGGTGATTATATTTGTATATATATTCAGGACCTTAACAAGTGGTATCAGAGCACTTTCCTTGGCAGGCATTATGGGCAAATATTTTATATTTTTGCAGATTTGTTTTCGGAGAAGAAAAAAGAGGACCACGAAATTATGGAAATTTTCGGTATATTTTTGTGAAAGTTTGAATAAACCATATGTATATCTGATTTCCTCTCAGAAAAACACCCAATTTGAAAAAAAAAATGTCTGAAACTGAGTCCAAAAAGTCAAGATATTGAAGTTTTAAAATCTACAATTTTTCAGTGTTTTTTCTGTGGACGGCGGCGTGATTTATTTTTTATTTTTGTAGCAACTGGAGGCCGAATTTGCCCAAAAAAATTACAAATATGAGTTCCTCTCACAATTTCACCCAATTTCAAAAACAAAATCAGCCAAAACGGAGTCTCGGAAGTGAAGTTATGAGCATTTTAAATTCGACAGTTTTTTAGGGTTTTTCCGGAAAATGCCACGATTTTCTGCAATAGTTTATTGTTCTATTTTTTGGGTTTTTTCTTGACGGTTGCGAGACCGAAGATTTCATAGGGTGATAAGATGGATATTTCCTCTCAAACCCTCAAATAAATTCTTGAATCATTCAAATCTCAATTGTATGACACATTGAATTACAAATTGGATGTCTTTGGAGATGGCATCAATGATAGTTTTCATAGTATTCAAGATTCATTGGATAGAATGCAGGAGATATTTATTATGGTGGACATCAAGGATGAGTATAATCAAGAAACATATGTTTGGTATGATCTCAATGTTGATTGTGATGATTGGTATATGGATAGTTTTCATTTCTAGGATGATAACCACTTCCATATTTTATTTGATGACTCTACTCCACCTTCTGTAGAGAACATCAATGTCTCACATCAAGAGCTAGTTATAATTACCAGCATCCAGCCTGCATATTCTACAATGGTATTGTTCCTTCGAGATTCAATGTTGACCCTTTCCCACTATGTGGCTGGATATTATTATTTGGATCCACATGATAGGTGTCAGTATTGGGAGCATCATTTTCAGTTGGTTATTGGGTGTCGATATCTTTCGTGTGGAGTTCACATGAGCACCTGGACATGGGACCCTAGTTTACAATGGCGGTTGGACTACTTTAGCATGGTGGCTTCCATTTCTCAATGGGAACCTGTTTCTCTAGTCTACTTCAACACTATGGTCCACACTTATCCATGGGACCCTGGTATATGGTTTTACATCAAGCATTGAGGACAACGCTTTCATAAGGGGGATGGAATGTAAGGTAGATAGAGAGGTAGTGGGGGGGGCCTAGAGGTGCCATAGTGATAATAGTGGAGGCCATTCAATGTAATGTGGACTAGGTCCACTATATTATTAAATAAGGCCCACTATGGTAGATAGATATAATAAATGGATAGTTAGATATAATAAATGTAAGAGGAATTCTTAGAAGGTTCTACTTCTAGAAGAGTCCTCCTCTAGAATGTTCTTAGGTGATGGTAGCACTATATAAAGGGGTTTAAGCAATGTAATGGGACATGAAGAGAAGTATTGTATTTGGAGTGGTAGCTCAATAGGAGGTGTTATAACCCTAAATTGCACCATACCTTCTTACCTGGCATTAGGCCAACTCATTTCCCTTCATTGCCAAAACATCTGTTGAGAAGCCTCTTTAAAAATCCTCTTTGGTAAAGGTACACGCGCCCTAACCCACTACTGCACGCTTTGGAATGCTGGCAGGCCTACTACTGCACGAGTTTGAACACTGGCAGGCCTACTACAGCCCCCGTTTACCTAACAAAACACAAAAACAAGAAAGTTGTCAATGGGACAAAAAGCTATGGGTCAGTTAACTGAAACTCCCTGCCATGCATGGCCGAGAGTTCATCCAAAACCCTAGCTCCTTCTAGCCTATAAAATAAGGGGTAGGGGTACCATTTGGAAGAGAAAAATTATAGCGAAGAAACTCTGCCCATTTGCCAAGTCCATTTGTCCCAACCCTTTAGCCTTTCCTCAAGCCTAAGGAGAATTAATGCAAAGTAGTTGGAGGACAAAGAAGAGGAGGAGCCCAGGATCAGGATCAAGGAGCAGTGGCCAGTCTCGAATTCTATTGTAAGTTGATTCATTTTGAAAATAATAAAAAGAATACTTTTCCCGTCCCAATGCATGATTTATTTATGATTTGTATAATTTATGCTTAATTTCTAACCCTCAAGTAGAAAAATAGCATGCATGAATAGTTGTTTGTCTTGATTGCAGGTTAACTTTGGAAGGAGCAACGCAAAGAAGCGGACAAAAGTGCAACGGAGGATCTACACCAAACATCAGTAAAAAGGTTAGTAGTTCCTTGCCATGCATGTGCCTTGAAAGAGGGGTTTAAGTTTTGGGTGGTAGGTTAAAAGGTCATTTCCTTAAGGTTGAAATCTGCATGCAAATCAGACCCTAGTTTGCTAGTCCGTAGGGTATTATTTCCCAACAACAGAATTGGCGACTCCACTGGGGATTTTACTCTTAGGGTTTCCGCATTTAGTTGAGGTTTTTGGGTAGTTCAAAGGATTAGATTTTCTGTAACTTTGTTTGTCTATTTTCTGTTAGGTTAGAACTAGCAGGGAACCTGGTTCTTTATACCAATTTTTCCTTGACTGTTGCTTGACGATAATTATCGGGACACACAGAGGTACACGCGGCCTGCAGAAGGCCTGTACGCGTGTAACTCGCGCCCTAACCTTCTATAGCCCGCATTTGAACACCTGCTATAGAGGTTTCAGTAGCGTATAGGAGTCAGAAATCTTGAGAGGCAGTCCTCCTCTTCCCTGTCAGAATTATACATTCTCAGGGGGCTTTTTGGATCCTATCTGAGTCTTGTTGGTTCGAAGTCTTGTTTCAGTTTGCTTTATTGCGTTTTGTTATTCTTTGCAATCATTTTTTTGTTTTGTTAAAGAAGAAGCATCCAAGCCTTCAGGAGACCCTAGTTGTCAATACTAGAGGCCTTTTCTAGGTCTAGGCTGCCTGTGTTTAGTTTTTTCTTAGAGTTTATACATACATGTGGCCTGTGCAAGTGCAGCCCGTGGGTACCCACGCGCTGTTGTAGGTCAGCACGCGTTGGCACGCGTTCTGTTTCAGTGATAGTAGCGGGCTTGATAGGTTGTTTTTCAATCAGGGTGGGGCAGTCATCCCTTCCTGTGGTGAGAAGTGTTCCTCTCATGGGTTTGAGTCTAGGGTTGCACAGTCAGTAGGTTAGGGCCTCTTACCCTTAGCCTGTTTTTTCTTAGTTGATAGGTGATAGAAAAGATAAAAAAATAAAAATTGTGTTTTATGGTTTTTAGACAAGCATAAGAAGTGGTTCTTTCTTGATTGCCATTGTGTGTCTTTGCTCTGTTTCTTTGCGATCTACGCTTTAAGCCAGAATTTTATTTTGTTTTCTTGGTTTTGTGCTTGTCGGCATTTTCCCTTTGTTGCTTCATTTAGCACTCAAATAAAAAAAATATATATCTATTTTTCATTTTCTTCTTTGTTTGAAGATTGTGTTGTTGCATCAATAGCTAGGAAGAAGTATTTTTGTTCATAAGTTTTGGCAGTGCATTTAGAGCATAAGTAGCTCATAGTTGAGCGAAAATTCCTTTATGTTTGTTGCATGGAATCTTAGCAAAATTGAAAAAAAAAAAAAGTCTTTCTTTGTGAAAAGTTGTTGATTTTTGCATTCAGTAAAAGTTTTTGTTTCCAACAATTTTTCATTCGTTTTTTCTTTGAGTCTTTACACACCATCAGTTTCACTTTCATACCTTGTGACGTAAAAAAGCCCATAAAAGCAACGCTAATTTAAAATCTAATAGACTTTTTGTTTGTAGGGTTCATACACTAGTTCAGGACTAGGGCCTTGGAATAGGTTGGAGAGAAAACTCTCCAAGGCCACTCAAAACCAAACATTGGAGTCTGTGATAGGGAGTGTAGAAGTCCAGTTACGTGGAAGTTATCTGGGACCCCCCTCTAACACAGGGGATAAACACGAGGTCACGTGAGGAAAGGTAGCAGAGACAACCCCTCTAAAGCCAGACCAAGTGTAGTGGAGAACACATATCGAGGATTTGTCTTGGGATTCCATCGTTTTCATTTGCCATGGGGCTTCGTGGATCTCGAATCCGTTCGAGGTCCTCAGTTGTATTCCGGACCATTTTCTCTCAATACCCTTGAAAGGTTTGGGCTTGATACCCTTCTCATTGTGGTCTACCCGACTATCGACTGTACCCGCCTGGTGACTGTTCGCGTGTTGGAAAACCAGGTGCCAATCTTTTTTAGGGACATACACAGGTGACTACGGGGGTATACCGCAGTACCTAGGACAGACATCGGGCCATGCTTTGCAGAGTATACCCAGAGGGTGCTTCCGTTTTTGAGTTTCACTTGCACCGGTAAGTTTCTCTAGTGTTGGTTGTTGTAACTGTTCTTCTGAATAGTTAGTGATTGCTTGTCTTATCTCTTAGGGGCTTATTTTTTAGTGTGTGTTATTGTTTGATCATGTAGAATACCTTAGCATGTCTTGGATCTTCTCACACAGTGGAGGATCCCAAGCTCCGCCGGTCACGAAGGCTCCTACGCCTGCCGCCGGTTATACTGGAGCCACCCCCGCCACCATTGAGGCGAAAGCTAGACCAACAAGGGTCTTTCGAGGCAACCGGGTTACAAACCATTGTGCCCAAACAAATCCTGGAGGAATCAATCGCCAATATTGGCTCGGTTGAAACCCCAACCACTGATACTTGGCCATCGGTCATTGTACCCATCCATTTTTACGAACGCCTGCCATTGCCTCACACAGTTATGGAACCAAATGTTGTTACTTCCTCTGGGAATTCTTCCATTCCCACCACCGTTGCTACCACAGGAGAAGCATCTCCTATCTTGCTGTCGTCGTTCCGGGCCACCATGGTCTCGACTGCAACTACGTCGCATAGTGGACCGACCCCATCTATCGCGGTGGCCACACCTCCATTCACACCTAGTGCGACAGGCCCTCCGTTCTCATACAGTATGCCTAGTTCAGGTACAAGTCCTGCACTCACTCACTCCACTTTACAGACTTTGGGTCTGGGGGAAGGGAGCTCTAACGCTCCTCTACAAGGTCAACTTGGTGGCATTCCTATCCCTTTTAATGATTTTCCTTATGCTGGAGGTCATATCTCTCCTTCATCCCCTTCGCTTGGTGGCCTGCATCAACAGTCCGTCGAGCAACCTGCACACACGAGTTCATTTGGAGCCAGGAGTCAAGGAACACCTGTGTAAAATCTACCGATAGGTTCATCACCGTTTGTTTGGAATGGGACGTTTGGTAACAACACTTTTGCATCCACTGCTTTCCCATCTGGGGGCACTCCCATCTTTGGACAGTCTACTCCAGCGCAGGGTACTATTCCTGCGCCAGGGGCACATATAACCGGACTTTGGAACTCAGGACAAGGATCTGTTCCTTCCTCTCGAATTTAGTTCTGGGGTAATTCTTTCCACAGTCAATGGAACCCTGGACAGACTTCTATGCCTCTCCCATCAGGACCAGGATGGGGTAATCCTTCCCAAAGTCCGTCAAACATGATGAATGCCCAACATCCTATGTCCTTTATGGGGAATCAGCCAATGATGTCTCCACAGATGAAAAATCCTTACGCTGGTCAGGGCCATGGTTTCTACCAGAATCCGGGCCAGCAGCCAAACTTTTCTTGGAAACCTAGTGCCAGTCAAACTCCAGGACCCTTTTTCCCAGGCTATCAGCAGCAACCCAAACTACCATTCCTGGCGACGTTACACTTGCCAGATTTGACATGGTTGTTAAATGATCCTATTTGTCACGATCCATGTTGGCCTCCTATGCCAATGAAGTTTCCTTCGAACATTCCAAAGTTCGAGGCCAAGCCTAACGAAGATCCAGGTGATCACGTGACTACCTTCCATCTTTGGTGTTCATCTAACTCATTAAAAGATGACTCCATCCAGTTGCGATTGTTTCAACACACTCTTATCAGGAGTGTCGCGAAATGGTACATCGAGCTTGATCGCTCAAGATATTCTTCTTTTGGCGAACTGGCTATGGCCTTAACCATTTCCAGTTACCTGTGAGATACTATGCGGGCACGAAGCTGCTCACCAATTTCAAACAGACGACAGCAAACCATATCTCTGATCATATCTGAGAGTGGAGACGCCGAAAGAGTCTAATCAAAGTACCAGTTCCACCAACGTTCTTGCTTGAGTGGTTCCTTAAGTCTTTAGTTCCCCAATTATCCAAGGACGTCGCGACTTCAGGAGTTTTCTCCGAAGAAGATGCCATCATGAGGGCTCAACAGTTTGATCTCATCTATTCTCAATCTGGCTTATTATACAACATCCTTCCGGATGCACCACGATCGATACTGGATAAAACTAGATAGAGAGTCGGACCACATGCCGATGGTATCGTTGGTTTGGCACAAACCAAGCCCGCTGAGCAATTGTCAAAACAATTGCAAAAATTATCTATACAACACTCAGTGGCCAACCAGACTACTGCTTTGGCTTCTCCTCCTACCCAAACGTTGGAAGTACACTCCATGCAGATGACTAACCCAAAGGCCACCCAACAACCTGAAGGGAAGAAAAAACAATGAAAGAAGGGTAAGGGGGAGAAAAAACCCACTGATAATGCTGGTGAGGGCACCACGGAAAAGTGAAAGGCGAGGTATCCGTGAAACTTGTGTGCGGAAGACCACTCGACCCATCTATGTCCTCGACTTGCAGAGGCCCAGAAGTTTGTCACACAGCAACAGCAAGCCATGTTGACTAATCCCTTTCAGCATGGGCAAACTTTAACTCAAGCCTCTATAAGTGCTGAAGGGGGCAGCCCGGAAACCTGCCCTCCTCCAAACAACGCCTCATCTGTGAACATATATATGGTTAGGGGTGATGCTTTAATTACGACTAGGGCACACGACTATAGTAAACCAAGCGCCTCTGAGAAGGGTAAAGAAGCCGAGATCCCATCTCTTCCTCTACAGATTGAGAAGACGTTGGGTGAAACAATGACATGCATTCCAAAGGGTGCATTTAAGAAAGCTTCTCACAACCCAAACACAAGGGTCACCCAGAATTACTCTGTGGTGGAAGATTTATCACAAACCCCTTGTGCAATGTCCACTTTGGAGGTCCTCCAAAGTTTCCCTGCTCAGAGGAAAGCCTTGTTGACTGCTTTAGGCTCTACTAAGACTTGTAACCCGGGTACCATCATGTTAGATACGACCGACTTGAAACCTCATCTGCCTTACCACATCGCGTTTCATATAGTAGTGGATCATCCCACGAAAACGTTTACACAGAATATCTTCCGCACGGTGGTCGACGAGGGAGCTTCGACTTGTGTTATGTCGTTAGCATGTTGGAAAGCCATTGTCAGCCCACTTTGTCTCCATCACCTACTCTCCTCACTGTGTTCGACGGTCATTCTTTCTGACCACATGGCATCGTTCCTTCTTTCCCAGTGCAATTAGGAGGGAAAACTGTGTGCGTTGAAGTAGAGGTAGTTGATGCTCCCCTCGACTATAACCTCTTGTTAGGTTGGAGTTGGACTTATGCTATGCAAGTTGTGGTGGCTACAGTTTTTTGAGTCTTGATGTTTCCACACGAGGATCGGATAGTGACCATTGATCAATTGTCCTTCTCTAGGCCTGACCCAGCTTTGGGGGCATCCATGGTTCCCATGATTGATAATCCTCAACCCGGTGTCGTTAACGTAGGAGTTGGTTTGTGCCCATCCTTGATGGGTACCTTTGATTACCCACCTCCTCATAATGATGTCAATTTTATATCGAATCACCACAAGGCTGAGATTTTTCATGTTTCGTCATTCCGCATGACTTACTTTGAGGATCCATGGATTCTTCCTTCCCCATCAGCCACGATGGATGAGACAGGGCACTCCAGCATGTCCATGCCCTTGTCAGTTGCTAAAGTAGCGTACTCTTTAGTCCAGTAAGCTTCAGCTAACCCCGATCCAACTCCCACATGAGAGTTGGTTCCACTTCCAGAGCCTATTTGGGCTCAGGGTTCTCTTGCTACCACCAATTCATTAGACTTGGTCTTGCCTTCTGACGAAGCAGTAATTGAAGCAATGACTAGTCTGGACAAACCTTGGGACGATCTTCATCACAGATCATATTTCCTCCCAGAGTTACACCGAATCGAGGCAGGAGGATTCGCTATCACCATGACGGGAGATAAGTCATGTCCTATTAACCTCTTAGCTACACATGAAATTTATGCTGAAGGGAATATGGCGACTATCACTGAAACCATACCTATTAACCTCTCCCAAAACCCTGGCGTCATGGAGAATGTCTTCGTTGGAGTGGATTGCTCCCCCAAAGAGTTTCAGATTTACACGGATCTTTTCAAAGAATTTCGCAACATTTTTGCCTGGACTTATGAGGAAATGCCAGGTATCGATCAAAAAATAGTTGAACATGAAATCACGACGTATCCTGATGCCAAGCCTGTTCCACAAAAACTTCGTCTAGTTAATCCTAGGAAAGCAGTAGCCATCAAGACTAAGGTTGAGAAATTGCTCAAGGCAGGGTTCATTTACCCTATCCATTTGACTCAATGGGTGTCAAACCCCGTGCCGGTCAATAAAAAACAAGGCATGATTCATGTATGTACCGATTTCCGTGATTTGAACAAGGCATGTCCAAAAGATAATTATCCAACCCCATTCATCAACTAGATCATTGATGAATGTGCCAGTTGTGAAGCCTTTTCGTTCATGGATGGTTTTTCGGGCTATAATCAAATCCAAATCAAACATAAGGACCAACACAAAATGGCATTCATTTGTCTGTGGGGTACATTAGTCTATCATAAGATGCCTTTTGGCCTCAAGAATGCTGGAGCCACTTCCCAGCGGGCCATGTCTTTTGCATTTCATGACCTCAAACATATAGTCGAGGCCTATCTAGATGATTTAGCATCACCCTCTCGCAAGAGAAAGGATCATCCTATGCACCTCAGACTAATCTTCGAACGCTGTCGCTACTTCAGGATTCGCTTGAATCCCAACAAGTTCATCTTTTGTGTCACGTCAGGATGTTTGTTAGGTTTCATTGTATCAACAACAGGGATCATGGTGAATCCTCTTAAGGTCGAGGCAATAATTCAATTGCCCCCCCCACGCACAATCTTACAACTTCAAAGTCTTCAAGGCAAGGTGAACTTCTTACGACGCTTCATCGCCAACTATGCCGAAATCACCAAGGGATTTATGCATTTACTTAAGAAAGATGTTCCTTTTTTGGGGGACGAGGCCGCTCAATGCTCTTTCGGTGCATTAAAACATGCCCTCACAACTGCACCTCTGCTACGGCCACCTAGTTATAACAAGGATTTCCTATTATATCTGGTTGTCGCGGAGTCAACTATAGGCATGGTTTTAGTTCAGGAAGATGATTCATTTTTAGAATACGTGATCTATTACCTGAGTTGAGGCCTCGTAGGACCAGAACTTATTTATTACCATCTAGAAAAACTTGCGTTGGCAGCAGTTCATGCTGTTTAGCGGTTCCGTCACTATGTTCTGTTTCGTAAGACCACCGTTGTTGCTGTCATGAATTCATTCTAGTACATGTTGACACGACGAGTTATCGGCGGAAAAATTGGTATATGGATGGTCATCCTCCAAGAATTTGACTTAGACTTCGTTTCAGCAAAGTCCAAGAAGTCATTGGTCTTCGCAGAACTTATTTCGGAGCTTCTGGTTGAGTCAGGTGACGTTGTTCTTGAGGAATCGCCTATCCGGGGGGATATGCTTTTGATTGAATCTTCAGACCCCTGGTACGGAGATATACTGATCTATCTCCAGACTTTGAAGTGCCCCACCTCTGCTTCTCATGACGAGCATCGGCGGATACGCCATCAGGCTAAGAACTATCTCATACTCGATGATATGCTGTATCAGAGAGGGGTAGACTGCATCTTGCATCGATGTCTCACTCATGAGGAGGCTGTCATAGTGCTCAACGATTGTCATACAGGAGCTTGTGGCGATCACTTATCTAGGTTGGCAACAGCCCAAAAGATTTTACGAGCATGTTACTTCTGGCCCACACTTATCAAAGATTGTATCAAGTAGGTTAAGAAGTTCCATCCGTGCCAAATCTTCTCTCGGAAGATGAGGGCACATCCAGCTCCTATGTTTCCTGTCATCACAGTTGGTCCCTTCACGAAGTGGGGGATTGATTACACTACATGCAACCCCTCGTCAGCAAGGGGGCACCGCTATATCATAGTAGCTGTCGACTACTTTACTAAGTGGGTCAAATCTATGCCAACATTTAAAGATGACGGAGAGACTGCAGCTCTCTTCTTATTTAACCAAATTATAGCAAGGTTCGGCATCCCGAGAGAGATTGTCACGGACCATGGCAGTCACTTTCAGAATCAAATGATGACCAAGTTAACATCAAATCTTGGGGTACAGAAGGAACATTCATCACCTTACTACCCCCAAGCCAATGGGTAGGTGGAAGTTGTAAACAAAACTCTTAAAACTATTCTACAGCGAACTATCAACTCAGCCAAGTCAAATTGGCATTTGATGTTATACTTGGCATTATGGGCTTACCGAACATCCGTTAAGACTGCAACCAGTTTCTCACCTTTCCAACTCATTTACGGGCTGGAGGTAGTCTTTCCCATCGAATGTCAAATCCCATCTCTGAAATTGGCAGTACAGTTATTGCCAGACACTTCTCCTCTTGAAGAGCGATTAGTACACCTTCAGCAGCTTGATGAGTAGCGTCGTGATGCGGATCTGGCCAACAAGGCTCATAAACATAAGGTCAAGTGTCAATATGATAGGTCCGTTCATCCTCAGATTTTTTCTGAGGGCGACCTTGTCCTAGTCTATGACCAAGACAAGGACCCCCTGGGGGCAGGAAAGTTTAAACCCATGTGGTTCAAACCCTTCATTATTAAAGAGGTGTTAAAGAAGGGTGCTTATCGTTTGGTCAATTTTGAAGGGAATGCCTTGGCGGAGCCTAGAAATGGTCTCTACCTCAAGAAGTATTACTCATAGAACGGTCACTATGGGTAACTTTTTGTAACATATGTATAGTCTTTGTACTATTACTTTTTTACGTTTCTTTTAGAAAAGTGTTATGGACGTGTCATTGATGTTATCTTTCGTCAATATGGCAGATGTCAAATGAATCTGAGGTGTTCATTGGGTATGCAGACGGTGATAGTCGACACACGCAGAGGCTTGCCTCCGCAGCTTGGGTAATCTTTACACCACAGGGTCAGTTGTTATCTTTCGGAGGTATATGCTTAGGTGACACCACAAATAATGTTGCTGAGTATAGTGCAGTTATTGAGTTGCTTCGTGACGCTTTGTCGTTGGGTATCTCTCATCTCTGGGTCTATCTAGACGCTCAACTGGTTGTGTCGCAGCTAAACAGAATATACCGGGTGCATGACCCAACTTTACACCGACGATTCCTTAGGTTACGTCTCTTGGAACACAACTTTGATTATATCACATATTTTCATGTTCCTAGGAGTTTAAATCAAATTACAAATACTCTAGCTAATCACATTTTAGATTGGCATCTTGCTCACATATAAGAAGATCATGAACATAAACATGTAAATACATTCTTGTACACATAATCCATAAGACAAAAAAAGAGATAAAAACCATATATAAACATCATAAAATCCTCAGAGCACATAGATGGGCGCAAGCGCCTCAAAAGTGGGAACAGTAACGAGTCACCGGGCTTAAGACCTCAAAAACTATATACAATAAGGTGCTCATGGAACATAAAAAGTCTCAAAGTCTGCTCAGGGCCTATGGGCCCTGTTATAATCATCTACAGCGTGGGCTAAATGCCTAAACAATCAGACCCATGTCTGAGGTTCCCCCACAACATGAGTCTTCATGGACGGTGGCAGGTCCTCTATCTCTTCCATGGGAACTGTGCGAGTGAGCGCAGTGAAGTTCCGCTCAATCTCCCTTAGGACCCTCTCGGCCTCTCCTACTGGGAGGTTCCCTGCTACTGCTGCTCCTCCAGCGGTGGTAGTTGCGGCTTCGGGCCGTGGGAGGCGCCTGTTCCGTGCATAGTCGGTAGGTCAAACGGGTCCCACATCTGCATGCAATAAACGATCACCCATCAAAAACTCTGGTATACAAAAACATGATATATATATCAAAAAGACATAAAAATTACATATGCAAACAAAAAAACTGTATAGGTGGAGACTTACCCATCTCCCCTCGCTCCTCACCAGGAGGCACTGGTATCGCTGGATCTCTAGAGAAGTCGATCCCCGCATATGGGTAGTCCTCAATAGCCGGGATCTGTCGTGACAGCCAAGAAAAAAAGTCATTGTCGAAGGCCTCCACGGTCCTTCCACCACCCTGCCGCGGCAGTAACACTGACCATCTGCATACTACGGGGAAAGTGGCCATATGTCCTCATACTGTCAGCCGAGGACTACAACACAGAACTCTCTCAAAAAAGAATGAACATAGGATGGTCCCAAACCCGAAGTTCCTGTGTGTCCACTGTCGGCATGCTGTCAGCTGACTCTTCATGCACTCCAACAGTGTGGTACTCCAGTCAAAAATTTGTGCATTGATGTACTGGATCGCACAGTTCATCTATGCGTGCGAAGCCTGATGCACGGCCGCTGAGCCGGTAATCCACCCAATGAGCGATAAAATAGTCTGTAGGGAGAGGCTGGTAATCCTACTAATGGGTACTGAGGAAGTTCTATGATCAGTCCCAGCCTCACAATACTCATATATAAGCTCCGAGACTTTTCTCGGCCCTGCAGGAAAAGTCTGAAAGTTGACTGGTTCCCCTCTCCTCGAGAGGCCAGTCAAAAAGTAAATATCCTCGGTGGTGGGCACCAAGGATTGCCCCTCTAGCATGAAAGCCTCTGCATCTGGGTGCCAGTAATCAACCAAGCCATTCAGTAGCCTTGGTTGCGCGCGCATGAATGGACATAAAAAGAATTTCACCAACCCACACTGTGTTAGCATGGCCACAACGTTCGGATCTGCAACCACTAACTCATTGGCGGCCTCGTGCTCCCTTTCCCTCCACTGAACATACATCCTTCCAACACAACAAAGTCAAAGGGGGGTCAATACCTTTTTACTTTTATGGTTTTTCATCATGCAGGGGGTACCCACGGCCTATAGAGGTGACAGTCACGGGTACCCACGGGCAGGCTTTGTTCTGCCCGCTTGTACCCGTGGGCTATCCCTGGACAACCCGCATTTGCCTAGGGCCGACCTTTTTGAGGTCGACGCCCACCCCCAAAATCAATTAAATACTAAAAATGACATATTGAATAACAAGACAAGGGAGTTTGTACTTACTTGGTCCAAGAAGAAGTCTGTTTCTTCCATTGTAGCTCCCGGAATCACGATCTTTGGAAAAGGGGGTCTTTTGGCTCCAGAGTCAATTTCCAAATCAGCAATGGTGATAATGAGCTGCCAGCTTCTATTTATAGACTTTTTGGCCTCTTTTTGTCACTTTTTTGGGCCCCTTTATCAGTTTCTTTATACAAAAAACCATTTAGAGTGATCTAGGAGTTACATGGGAGGGATTTGATCAGGTATTGGGACAATTTTTATTGAGTTTCAAAAAATAAAAAAAAATATATAGTGACGGTCCATAAAAAAAAAATTCTTCAAAAATCAACTGGAGCATATAGGGTAGGATTTCATCCCAACTGTTGCATCTCGTTGCCTTTTGTTCTTATGACATAGGATCGATCCCATCCGGTTGTGACAAAGAACCGTCATATCTACTCTAGAAGTGTTGCAACTTGGTGTTAGAGCTTACCAAAACATGGATTCCCTAGGTAGGTCCTGGTTGCATTATGGTGTCCATGTCGTTTCTAACAACAATGTAGGCTCGGGAGCCCGTATAGTCTTTCCTGAATATGAGTTTGAGCCTCATTTGCATGGGTCTTTTTCACTCTTTGACTTACCCTCTGGACTCCCAAAACATAACGGGTCTCCTTTTAAGCCCTTTTCAGACCCTCTAAACATGAAAAGATTGTTGAGCGATCTTGTGGCC
>ML790197.1:451136-540087 GCA_009831015.1 Picea engelmannii
TCCCCCCCCCCCCTCCTCTCATTTGTTCAACAATTGGTATCAGATCTGGTTCCTTTTTTTTTCTAAAGGTAGATCAGGAAGCTTAAACATGTCAATCCATGAAGGAACTTCAACCAATAAGGGCCCCATATTCAATGGAACAAACTTTGCCTTCTTGAAATTTAGGATGAGAACCTACATAATGGCCCTAGGTGCAGATGTCGAGGATGTGGTAGAGACTGGTTATGTAAAGCTAGTTGTACTAGCTAATAAGGATGACAAGCTAGAATTTAGCTTCAATGCTAAGTCTATGAATGCTATTCTGAGTGGGCTTGCAGAAGAATAATTTGTAAAAGCTATGCACTTAGAAACTGCCAAAGAAATGTGGGACAAACTCATTAGCAGTTATAAAGGCAATGAGAAGGTAAAGGATGCCAAGCTTCAAACCTACAGAGAATAGTTTGAGCAGCTAAATATGAAAGAGGATGAAACTGTTGGAAAGTAATTTCTGAGAGTTGAAGAAATAGTAAATGCAATGAAATCACTTGGTGAAAAAATTGAGTAACCCTCTTTAGTTCAGAAGATTTTGAGATCTCTTCCAGATAGGTTCAACCTGAAGGTCTTTGCTATAGAAGAACTTAATAATCTAAAAGCCTTGTATTTTGATAAACTTCTAGGAACGTTGACTGCATATGAAATGAGGATAGTTAAATATAAACCCACCTCTATAGAAGCATCATTTAAAGAAGATAAGAATGATGATTCTGAGCCTGATGAAATTGAAGAAAAATCTGTGAGAAGACTAAAGAAAGGATCAGGCAAGTACCAAGGCAATCTTCCCTTCAAATGTTTTAACTGTGGAAGTATAGGTCACTTTGCATATAAGTGTCCACACAAGAAGAAAGACCAAAAATATGAAGGTGAAGAGAAGTACAAATTCAATAGATTTGGTAAAAAGAAAATCTTATGTGTAAACAGTGATGACTCTTCGGGAGACACAAATAGTGACTCTTCTTGTGAAGATAAGATTAATGAATTTATGTTAATGGAAAAAGAGGATTATGATAATAAAAGAACAGGAATTGATGTTGATGATGACGAATATGTGGTTGACTTGGAAGGAGAATTGATCAGTTCTCTAGAATAAATTGCTAGACTTGGACTCAAGAAGAAGAAGCAAAAACAATTGTTGATACAGTTCGAGAAAGATAGTAAAAAACCTGATGAAGATTTTGCCCTGCTGAAAGTAGAATTAGAAGAGGAAAAGAAAATATAAGACATTCAGAAACAACAATTATCAGAAAAGAAGGCAAGATGTGAAGCCTTGGGAAAAGAGGTAGTAAAAATCAGAGAAGAAATGGAGAAGTTTAAAGCATTATATCTCTAAAATATTCCAAGCATTAAAGCCTCAGAAGGATTAGCCACCATTCTAAATCAACAAAGAAATCCAAATTTGAAAACTGGTTTGGGTTATGAAGAAATATCAAATAATGGTCAGCCAAGCAATAAAGAATCCATTAAGTTTGTCAAATCCACATGCATTGACAACAATAAATATGGAGAAACAAATGAAGATAATCAGCCACCAAGGAAGAGCGAGGGAAGAAGTACTAGAACTGAAACTATAGAACAAAGAAATAATATACCCTTTTCTCAAAGAAATCATCAGCATGGAATAAATCGACCTGCTCAAAGAATACATCCATTTTCCAAGTACAAAGGATTTTTCTATGGATATTGTTTTTACTGTTCTAACTTTGGTCACAAAGTTGTAAACTGCTCCTTAAAATTTAGATATGAGAAATCAAGACACTCAAGGAATAGATATATGGCACAACAAAGAATGAGACAACCAAGTAACAAACAACCACATACTGCAAATCATGTGATGGTTGGGAAAAGGATGCAGGTTAAGCATAACAATCATTATGATCCTTTATTCAATGAACCAGAATGTTACACTTGCCATAATTATGGACAAAAAGATTTAGATTGTCGCTTAAGGAACTATAAACCAGATGTGAATCCTTCTACTAAAAATGTCAAGTTTTGGAAGAAGAAAGAAGTGACAAGTGTGGACTAGTGTTGTCAGATCAAAGACAAAAGAACCCCTAGTATATTGACAATGGTTGCTCCAAACATATGATGGGAGACAAAGGTAAGTTTCTATCTCTAAGTGAAAGCAAATCAGGCAGCGTAACCTTTGGAAATGATGCTCTAGGTAAAATCAAGGGTAAAGGGATGGTGAGTTTAAGTAATGGAAAAGGAAAAGACCAGGATGTTCTGCTTGTAGATGGGCTGAAACATAATTTTCTCAGTGTAAGTAAAATGTGTGATAGAGGATGTGAAGTGGTGTTAAGTTCCAAGGATTGCAAGATAAAGTATGTAAACTCAGGACAAGTGGTGGTTAAAGGCATAAGGACAGATAATAATGTATATGTGCTGAAAGAAGATAGAGAAGAGTGTCATCTAAGAAAACATGATGAAAATTGGTTATGGCATAGGAGACTTGGACATCTAAAATTTGACCACTTAATCAAGCTCAAAATATTGAGGCAATAAAATATCTTCCAAGAATATCAAAGCCACAAGACTCTATGTGTAAACCCTGCCAAGTAGGAAAGCTAACCAGGACTCAGTTTAAATCCAAGAGCTCTACTTCAACAGAGAAACCACATCAATTAATTCATATGGATTTATGTGGACCATCAAGATAGGAAGGCATAGGGAAGAAAAACTACTTTATGATGATCATTGACAATTACTCTAGACTTACTTGGGTTGTTTTTCTCAAAGAAAAAGATGAAGCATTTGAGAAATTTAAAATATTTAAGGCTTTAATTGAGAATCAAACAGGTAAGAGGTTAAAGGCAGTAAGATCAGACAGAGGAGGAGAATTTATTTCAAGTGATTTTAAGTAATTCTGTGATAAAAATGGGATCAAGACAGAATACACAATCCCAAGAACTCCACAGCAAAATGGAGAAGTTGAGAGGAAAAATAGAACCATGCAACAAATTTCCAGGTCAATGATGAATGAGAAGAAAATTGGTCAAACCTACTGGGTAGAAGTAATACACACAACAGTCCATGTTCTTAACAAATCCCACCTCAGACCACACAGTGACAAGACACCTTATGAATTGTGGTATGGAAGACTTGCTTCAATCAAACACTTCAAAGTCTTTGGGAGTAAGTGCTACATAAAAAATAATAATGATAAACTTGGAAAGTATGATGATAGAATTGATGAAGGCATATTCTTAGGGTATGCTACAAACAGTAAAGGATACATATTCTATAATAAGAGGTTGCATAAATTGGTTGACTGTATTGACATAAAAGTTGATGAAGGAATTCCAGTAAGAGAAGTGAACAATACAGAAGCAACAATAGAGGATATAGATGAAGTTGGAGCTAAACAAGTCCAAGAATCAAAACAAGAAGACTCTGAGTCAGATGAAGATGCAAATACTCAGGCAAACTCAAATCAGTGGACAACATCAAATTCTTCCTCCATAATTACTCAAAACAATCATCTTGCAAGTCAGAAAATTCGTGAAAAAGACAAAGGTGTACAAACTAGGAGAAGGATAATCAAAAACACTGAGCAATCAAATATAGCCTTCATATCCATGTTGGAACCCAATAAATTCAATGAGGCCGGTAAAGACGTAAATTGGTTAAAATCAATGAATGAGGAACTGGACCAGATTGAAAAGAATGACACTTGGGAACTCGTTCCTAGGACAGAAGATAAAAATGTAATAGGATCAAAATGGGTCTACAGAAATAAGATGAATGAGCAAGGAAATATTGTAAGAAATAAATCTAGATTGGTCTGCAAAGGATATGCTCAAATAGAAGGACTAGACTTTGATGAAACATTTGTACCTATAGCAAGATTAGAAGCTATTAGAATGTTTCTTGCATATGCTTGTCATAAGAAGTTTAAAGTCTATCAAATGGATCTCAAGTCATATTTTCTAAAGGAGATCTAAAACAAGAAGTCTATATGGAACAATTAGAGGGTTTCCAACTGTCAGATAACCCTGACTTTGTCTGCAAGTTGAAAAAATCCTTATATGGGTTGAAACAAGATCCTTGTGCCTGGTATCACAGACTAGATACATATCTTCAAGACAAAGGGTTCAAGAGAGGAACATTTGACAACAATCTATATATCAAAACACAGGGTAATGATTTGCTCATTTTGTTGGTCTATGTAGATGACATCATCTTTGGTATTAATAATTCTTCACTAGTAAAATGGTTTGCTTCTGCCATGCAGTTTGAATTTGAAATGTCTATGATAGGGGAACTGTCATTTTTTCTTGGCCTACAAATTACTCAGAAGTTTGAAGGAACATTTCTTTCTCAAGAAAATTATCTAAGAGAAATGTTGAAAAGGTTTCAAATGGAATATTCTAAACCTATGAGCACACCTATGGTCACTGGATGCAAGTTGAGCAAGGATGATGACTCACCTGATGTTGATTAGAGTTCATATATGTGTATGATAGGCATCCTATTTTACATCACAACATCCCATCCAGATATAATGCATGTTGTTGGACTAGCAAGAAGGTATCAAGCCACACCTAAACAGAGTCATTTGTTAGTTGTCAAAAGAATATTTATATACTTGAAAGGAACAATGGACTATGGCCTATGGTATCCTAGGAATTAGAAGTTTCAACTATAAATCTATTCAGATGTTGATTGGGATAACTGTGTGGATAAAAGGAAAAGTATGAGCGAAGGTGCATTCTTCTTAGGATATTCCCTTGTATCATGGTTGAGAAAGAAGAAAGGTTCCATTTCCTTATCAAATACAGAAGTTGAATACATTGCAGCTACCACTTGTTGTACCCAAGTATTGTGGATGATTCAGACTCTTGCAGACTTGGCTATAAAATATATTGCACCAATCCCAATTCATTGTGATAATACCAGTGCAATTAGTGTGTCAAAGAATCTTGTCTTTCACTCCAAGACCAAGCATATACCCATAAAGTGTCACTTCTTGAGAGAAAAGGTAACCAACTCTATGGTTTATGTGCATTATATTCCATCCAAAGATCAGATTTTTGATATCCTCACTAAACCACTTGTACAAGTTCAGTTTGAGTATCTACACCAGAAGTTGGGTGTGACCACATTATTAACTTAAGAGAGTCCATTATGTAAGGGGTAGTATGTGTTGGTTGAATATATGATACCTCTGGAAAATACTGCAACAGCTCAAGGGGAGCATGTTTTCATTGACATTGATGTCAAAGGGGGAGAAAAGGTGTGGATTCTATAGTTGGAAGTCTAAGAAGAATAGTGCAGCCATTCAACGTTTCCATCAATGCCAAAGGGCGAGATTCTTGGCACGTTTACAGGCAGAGTGTGCTTTTCATTGATGGGAAGAAAAACAATGATGATCGAAGGTTTACAAGAAGAGTGTACATGGCAAGAACAACCGCCAACAGAGAATACACATAAGAACAAGCAGCTAAGACACAGAAGAACAAGGTCGAGAAGTTGAGAAGGAATAGTGTAGCATTTCACGCAGAGCGCAAGTGAGTGCCAAGGCCGAGGTGAATTCCATTACCAAATCTCAAGAGAGATAGCGTTCCCAAAAACACAGATGAGGTCCAATTCATCAAGGCTCATAGAAGGATCAAAGGTCATTGTGTTTGACACTTAGAGATTGAGAAATATAAAGCTCAAGAGGAGGAGTGATAGTGGTCATTAGATCACCAATCCAGAATACCTTATGGTTGTTAGATCAGAGTACAGACAGGAGGAGAGTGCAGAGGAGGAGATTAGACCTCAGCCGCAGTTAGATCAAGTATAAATGTGAAGAGGATAATGGGCAAGCGCCATCCTCAAACTCCATGAAATATGAACTCACGAAATGATCTGGGTCATTGGATCTAGAGGAAACATGGTGAGAGATCAGCATTTTGTTGACTCGCGAGATGGAGAAGTCAAAGGTGAGATTTGTAGGAACTCACGATATGAGAAGTTGTGAAATGATTTGGGCCGTCTGATCACTAAGGTTCTAGACCTTTGATTTGATATGAAGTCAGAGTCCATTATATTGATCACGGTCATCGATCAGAGAGAGAGACCTCGACCGTTGATCTGATGTGAAGTCATTTCAGAGTTTCACGTATCGGGAGTTTGGAGGAAACTCATAGTAGGAGTTAGCGATATGAGAAATAATGAAGCACTCTTTTTCTTGACCCCTAATCATATCGTGTGGTCGCATCAGAGGAAGATAAGTGAAGGATCTAGTGTTGTTGGGCTCCATTTTGAAGTTTCGCGTATTGGGAGTTTGGAGGAAACTCACAGTAGGACTTCATGATATGAAAAATCATGAAGCACTCTTTTTCTTGACCCCTGGTCATAGATTTTGGTCACATCAGAGGAAGAGAAGTGAAGGAGATAGCACTACTAGGCTCCATTTCGGAGTTTCGCATATCATGAGTTTGGAAGAAAATCATAGCAGGAGGTCGTGATATGCGAAATCATGAAGCACACTCGCGCTTGGTCCCTAATCATAGCTAGTGGTCACATAAATGAGAGAGAAGGGAAGGAGCTAGCGGTGCCATGCTCCATTTCAGAGTTTCACGAGTGGGGAAAACCAAGGTGACTCACAGTTTATCACCCGAAATGAGAAATCGTGAGTGAAATGATTTGGGCCGTCTGATCACTAAGGTTCTAGACCTTTGATTTGATATGAAGTCAGAGTCCATTATATTGATCACGGTCATCGATCATAGAGAGAGACCTCGACCGTTGATCTGATGTGAAGTCATTTCAGAGTTTCACATATCGGGAGTTTGGAGGAAACTCATAGTAGGAGTTAGCGATATGAGAAATAATGAAGCACTCTTTTTCTTGACCCCTAATCATATTGTGTGGTCACATCAGAGGAAGATAAGTGAAGGATCTAGTGTTGTTGGGCTCCATTTTGAAGTTTCGCGTATTGGGAGTTTGGAGGCAACTCACAGTAGGACTTCATGATATGAAAAATCATGAAGCACTCTTTTTCTTGACCCCTGGTCATAGATTTTGGTCACATCAGAGGAAGAGAAGTGAAGGAGATAGCACTACTAGGCTCCATTTCGGAGTTTTGCATATCATGAGTTTGGAAGAAAATCATAGCAGGAGGTCGTGATATGCGAAATCATGAAGCACACTCGCGCTTGGTCCCTAATCATAGCTAGTGGTCACATAAATGAGAGAGAAGGGAAGGAGCTAGCGATGCCATGCTCCATTTCATAGTTTCACGAGTTGGGAAAACCAAGGTGACTCACAGTTTATCACCCAAAATGAGAAATCGTGAAATGACTATTGGTTAGGCATACGGTCACTGCCGATGGTCATGCGAAAGAAAGGGGCTTAGCCAAAAAAGATAAATTATCGCTATGTAGTTTTTCTCAGGAAAGGAAAAAGTGCCAAAGGGATGAGCGCATGAAGGTTCTCTCAATAACTGCTAAAGATGAACTGATTGTAACTACAGAAAACCACTGATGGTTTCATCCAGAGAATTCGAAGAGGCTGCAAGGTGATTGTCAGAGAAGATGAAGAGTCTCGACGTATCTGTTAGTGGAATGAAGACTCATCATAGAGATGATTGATAGATGGAAAAGTGTTGAAGATAGTAGCTTCCAGAGAAGCCAAAGAGTCTCAAGATAATGGCCATGGATAAAGAACATAGTGACTATAGTCACTAGAGGGGACGAAGAGTTAGATTTTTTGATTTGGTAGAGGACATGCTATGATAAAGATACGCAGAATAGAGAAGAGGAGGTGGCTTGGGGCAGAGAGTTACCAATGTGGGTAAAATCAGGTTGTGTACAGTGGTTGAATTGTACAGAAGAAGCGTAGCGAATAGAAAAAAAATGCATATCTGAGAGAGGAAGAAAAAGTCGACGTGTGCATGCAGAGACAAAGAAGGAAGACATTGATGCAGGCAGAGCATAGAAGTTCACCATAACAGTGATGATACTGGTAACTTATAGATAAACATGGTATTATTATAATAAGTCTAAAGTAACGAAGTTGTTATACTTAGGGTGGTTGGGAGGTGCTAGGGAGGATTGGTGTCCTCAGCGATTCAAATGGGTGCTTGAACACAGGGATTTGTAGCTTCCATCTGGTTGCAGCTAGAAATACTAGGGTTGCAGGGTGATGCAAGGGAGAACCGTTGTTCCCTGTTATACAGGTTGGTGCCTGTGTGACTGAAGTTGGTGCTTCCATCCAGTTGGTGTTGGAACACTTAGGGAGTTGGTGCTTCCTTCTAGTGGGTGATAGAGAAACCAGTTAGTTGGTGCTTCCTTCTAGTAGGTGCTAGAGAAAACAAAGAGTTGGTGCTCTCAACAAGTTGCATCTTGAAAAATTGAGTTTGTAGCCTCAAGAGGATTTGGAGCTCACAAGTATGATAATGTAAAGAAAATAAAGATTATTTATCATATCAAGAAGAATAGGTTTTTCCCTTTATGGGTTTCCTTAGGAAATATCTGTCTCTGTATATTTCATGTGTGCGATTGATGTTTAATATTATATTGCTTACTTCTCTTCATCATTGTGATTGTCATTGAGTGTTCTTTGAAGATTTTAAAATGGGCATAATAGTTTGAGAATAGTAACAACTGATTCACCCCCTCTCAGTTGTTCAACACAGCGTGCATGCATGGCACGATTGATACAGAACTTTGTTTTGTCACTCTTGGTCATTTATGTCAAATGTCAGTTCGATCCAACCCATGAATCAATATCATATCATTGTGAGTTGTAGTTTTTAGTTATTTAATTGCAAGACTCTTTTATTTTAAGCCATAACAAGTGGTCCTCTTTGTGTCATAATAACCACTCCTTTTTGTTAAGTCAAGTTCAAAGAATTCATTCACATACTCCAACAGTGTGTTTTAGTTAAGTTAATAAGTTGTTTAACGACAAATGTGGTAGAGTTAAGCCCTAGTTCCACACTGGTCGAGGGCCTCTACATTTATGATAAATATGCAGTTTTTGTATGTTTTGAGGGTTGATTTTTTGGGGAAGGAGATCAATACAACAACTGGTTGGACCCATTTTGTGCATGGACTAAAGCTCTCTACCTAGTGAAGATACTATTGATGACAATGTATTTGTGTCCAAATTCATATGTGTTTCTTATCTTGAATACAATTTTGATTTGTGCGAGGTACATTTCTTTTCCTTTAGCTACTTTATAACTTGTCTTTATTAATATGCAACATGTGATAACAACTATTGTTTGATGAATATTCGTTTTTATTGCAACATGTGTGATTAATTGTCTTTTCGATACATGTTTAATGTCTTGAAATGATATTTTAATTATTGAACTTCTTGCAGCAGATTATTCATTGAGTGGTTTGTTGTTTCCCTTTGTTTTTACCTCTATTATTTCACTTGTCTGTCATTAGTGTGCAACCATCCAAGGAGGACCCTCATCCTTATAATTTTCGACCCAACCATGCTTTTTTCTTGGTAAAACCAACCCTCTAACTGACCAACAAAAATTAAGAAACCAACCATTCTAAACTTCAGGTGGCCTAGCTCTTCCCTTTAGCAGTCAAGTGCAGACTTTAGGACCAACATCTTGTCCCACTATTGTTGGGGAACAGAGTAATGAGATATATTTCACTAGGAGAATGAAATTGAATAGCTCTGACCTTTGATGGTGAAGAAATATCAGACACGGGCATACTTCCATATTTCACCTCGCGACTCCACCGAGTAGAATTTATGAAAGAAATATCGGTACACGAAAAAGGACTCAACAGATACAAATATAAACACATCATAGCCAACAAGGCTCATCCTAACCCACAGAAGAACACAGTAGTCTCTGAGCCAGAAAGGAAACTAATAAAATC
Organism: Picea engelmannii; assembly: GCA_009831015.1. NCBI lineage: Eukaryota > Viridiplantae > Streptophyta > Pinopsida > Pinales > Pinaceae > Picea > Picea engelmannii. The sequence goes on from ML790197.1 coordinate 461,015, forward strand.
CATTGTAGCTCAAAGATATACCTTACCCCTCAAGGGTAAAGTTGTGCCCAAAGAATCTACTTCTTTTCATCATCATAAGCAGCTTTAATTTTCTATCCCTGAGAATCACAATTCCAAGGAGCCTCGGACATATTCAACTCCTCACTCTACTTAATCATCTAGTCCAACATCCACCTCTGTAGCTCCCATAAATATTTAGATTCCTATTCGTCAAACAATGGCTGCTAACAGGATGGATGTCATAATTGTTTCTAGATACGCACCCCTAGTACTTCCTGTAGGCTTACATGCACTCCTAGACACAAATTACATGAAATATTTACCAAGATATAATGGGGAGGGTGATGTCACTACTGAGGAACATCTAGTAGCCTTCTACATCTTTGCAGACAACTTTAACATTAACTATGTGGATGTGTGGATGAGTTTTTTTGTGCAGAGTCTAGATGGGGAAGTAAGGAAATGGTTCCAGGGTCTTCCTCCAACCTCCATCATAGATATTGAGGAATTATATGAATCTTTCATGAAGAAATGGGGAGATAGGAGAGATTATCTCTACTACATCATTGAATTCGAGACTTTAAAGAGAAATAATGGTGAATCTATTTTAGACTTCACCAAGAGATTCAATAATATGTATGGTAGAATCCCAGATGAGATCAAACTAACTGAAGCGTCTACCAAGATCACTTATTCCAATGCATTTGATGCATATTTCTCCCTTCTGTTGAGGGAGAGAAGATCCACCACCTTGTTGTTTATGCAGGAAGCGTCCATTGAGGTTGAATCCAATATCTTGGCATCAGACAGGTTAAAGACTAGATCTGATAAAGGCAAGAAGAAATAGAGAGAAGATTCCCCTGCCTCCTCTAACTGAGCCACATCTAATACCAAACTTGATGAAATGATTAAAAATTTGAAGGATCTGACATCTAAAATAGCTAAGTTGAAATGGGAATCTAAACAACCAAATAGATATTTTCAAGGGGTTGGAAATATAAATCCAAATCAGCTCAGAAGGCCTAATGATGCACCTCATATTATGTATAGAGAAAGGAGGAATGTTGATTATCAAAGCATAGCGCCTCCTTTCCAAGACAATCAGATTGAGGAGATAGATGTAGACAATGATGTTGTAGATGATATTGTTGTTGTACTTTTCAATGAAACAAATTTCTATACCAGTCACTTAACGCAACAAGAATATAAGGTAGCACAACTATCAAATTAGTTTGATAATCATATAGGGGAAGAGGGAGTTATTCAAGGCCAACACCATAAAAATAAATATGATTTTAGGCCTAGAACAGGGGCTCCCAAAGCCACCTCCTCAGATAAAAAAAAATAGGATTAAGTTCCTCCCAAGCCAAATCCAAGTAAAGGTATGCCATCTAAAGCTCAGCAACTTCCCCCCTCTAAACCTGTAGTCCCTGAAATAAGTGAAATTGATAGGCCACCAGCCTCTTTCAACCTAGAGCGTGAGTTAAGAAAGATCAATATCAATGTGCCTTTGACAGAACTGATGAAGAATGGACCTTTCAAAAAATCCATCATGATAGTTCTACAACCAACTACTTCTATTGTATATTTTGATGTAATTAGTCTACAGGATGAGAACCTGACCATTATTCTGGGTCCACACATTGAGGATGGCTCTGATGCTTCTCCACCATTCTATATTTCTTTAAATGTCCATGATAATATCCTGCATAACTGTCTCATGGACTTAGGAGCCTCGCACAATGTTATACCCAAATTTGTTATGGAAGAACTAGGTCTAGAGATCACCAAACCCTATGAGGATTGATACTCCTTTGATTCTAAGAAAGTAAATTTTTTTGGACTGATAAAATATATGGTGGTTTCTTTGGAACAATTACCAATGAAGAGTGTAGTGATGGACATTGTTGTGGCTAACATTCCCCTGAAGTTTGGTATGCTCTTATCCAGAACTTGGGATAAGAAGGTTGGAGGATCATTACAAATGGACCTCACTTAAGCCACCATCCCTGTTTTTGGAGGGGAACATAGGAGGCTATACAGAGAGGTAATATTAGCCTACATCGTCAGTGACCATCAGAACCCAAGCAATCACCCAATTTATGTTGTTGAGGGTGAGATCATCTCATCTGTTTTTTATTTAAATGATGATGAATCTGAAATATTAGTTAGCCAATGCAAAGATCAACCACTAACATATCAACAAAGAAAAGTATGGAAGATGTATTTCGATGGATCTTCATCAAAGGAAGGATTTGGGGCAGGTATACTCCTCATTTCCCCTTCACAAGAGGTAATAACACTCTCTTATAAGATGGATTTTCAAACTAATAACAATATAGCTGAATAGGAAGCTCTGGTGTTGGGATTGAGGTATGTCCAAGACATGGCCATTGACTGTTTAGCAGTTTTTGGTGATTCTGAGTTAATCATAAATCAAGTTAAGAACATATATCAAGCTAAAAAACAAAGGCTCAAGCAATACAAAAATGAGGTATGGGACCTCATCGATAATTTATTTATACCATTTAACATATCCTTCATCCCCAAAGAGAAGAATCAGAAGGAATATTCTCTATACTTAGCTTCCATCACCTTTAGACCTCCCATTGGTACAAATATTAAATATTAGGTGGAAATCAGACATAGAACATCCATAGAAGACAACATAAAGCACTAGAAAATATTTAGTGATGATCTAGAGATGTAGAGATTTCTACACACCATTGATGAATTCTCCAATATATCAATTGACCAAAAAAGCCAAGAAGGTGAAAATAATGAATTAGAAACTCAACAAGCATCTCATCTGTTAAAGACAGTAGTTGTCAAAGATATTGTGGAGTTGAAAACAAATCACATTCTGAGAGGACTAGTGCCACTGGAAAGGTTGTTTGACAATAATGATGTTTCCAGAGGAGATTCCGTGAATAATCAAGAAGAAGAGATAACATATTGCAATATTGAGACCACTGAGAATCCTAAGATCATCAAGTTATCCAAAGCATTAGTTGCGGAACAAAGGGACAAGTATGTCAATCTCATCAAAAATTTTGTTGATACTTTTGGATGGTCATATGAGGATTTAAAGACATTTGGCACTGACATCATCTAGCACAAGATCCCTCTGAAGGTTGGATCCAAGCCTTTCATACATAAGATTCGGAAATTTAATCCCATGATGATGTCCATAATCGAGAAAGAGCTGAAACAAATGTTGGATGCAAGGATTATTGTACCATTGAGGTACTTGGTATCTGTGAGAAACAAAAATGGGGAGATACACTTGTGTGTTGATTTATGAAATCTCAACAAGTGTTATCTAAAGGACAATTACCCCCTCCCCAATATGGATCATATTTTACAGAGGGTGGTAGGCGCCCAAAGGATTTCACTGTTAGATGGATACTCTAGTTATAACCAGATAGCAGTGTGTGAAGAGGACAAAGAAAAAAAAATATTCACCACCTTAGGGGGGGCATTCATTTATGACAAGATTGTCTTTTAGTTGATGAACGCAGGGGACACTTTTTGGAGGGCCATGGACACAGATTTTGTGGGGGGGGAAGAAAAATTTATGGTTATATATTTGGATGACATCACCATTTTCTCCAAGTTTGATGATGAACATTTGTAGCATCGGGAGAAGGTTTTCCAGAAATGGAGGAGATACAGAATATCTCTGAATCCTAGGAAGTCCCACTTTTCCATGCCAGAAGGAAATCTCTTGGGCCACATCATATCAGCATGGGGTATAAAAATTGATCCGAAGCAAGTTTATGCCTTCCAAGAAATTGAAATCCCCAGAAATAAAAAGGCTATCCAGTATTTCATTGGAAAGATAAACTTCCTAAGGTGCTTTGTGCCAAATTTCGTCGAAATCCTGAAGCCTATCACTAAAATGTTGAAGAAAGATTTTGTGATAAAATGGTCACTAGAGGAAAATTCATAATTCCAAAGGATCAAGAAGGCTTTAGTTGAATCCCATGTATTAACCAACCTCGACTATGCCAAATATTTCTTCATCTTCGCTTTCACTTTCGAGGAAACCATTGCAGAAAAATGGAGAAGGGCATGAATAGCCCATAGCCTTTTTTAGCAAATCCCTCTGAGATGTTGAGCTGAAGTATGATATATTAGAAAATAAATCTTATGTGTTGGTCAAAGCACTCAAGGCCTTCAAAGTATATGTGTTACAATCTAGAATAACAAACTTTGTTCCTGGCACTAGTGTCAAAGAGATTCTAGTCCATCTAGACAATGAGGGGAAAAGAGGGAAGTGGATTGTCAAACTATTGGAGTATGACCTACAAATAAAACCCACCAAGCTGATCAAGGGACAAGGACTTGGCAAGTTGTTATCATAATCAAATTGTAAGGTGTTATAATTACATCAAATCTTCACCCAATCAAATGCACCCATCATACATCCTAGACAAGATAACATGCAAGTATTTGAAAATTACTCCTCTTCACCCTAGTATAGAAATATCATTTATTTTCTACTGCATCTTGAATATCCACCAGATGTGAAGAAGACAAAGTCGAGGTCTCTCAAATTAAAGGCTATCAAATTCTGCATTTCAAACCAGAACTTGTATTGGAGGGATCCTGTTGGCATCATGTTAAAATGCATTGATGAAAATGAAGCCAAACAAGTCACAATAGAAATGCATAGAGGAGTATGTGGAGGACACCATCATTGGAAGGCCACAACTCTCAATATCCTAAGGGAAGGGTACTAATGGACCACCCTTTTCTATGATATATTTACTACTGTTAGGGCCTGCAATGAATGTCAGAAATTTGCAGGAAAACAAAAGTTACTATCACTACCCATAAAACCTATAGTCGTCCATTTCAACAATGGGGGTTAGAATTCATAGGTGATATAAATCCATCCTCTAGTGGGAAGCATAAGTGGATTAGCATTTCCACCGACTATTTCACCAAGTGGATCGAGGTTGTTCCCACCAGGAATTCCATTGACAAGGTGATCATGAATTTCCTGGAAACCAATATTTTTGCCAGATTCGGCTTCCCCAGCAAGCTTATAACAAACAATTCCCAAGAATTCAAGTCCAAATACATGATTGAATTTTGTGGTAGTCATCAAATTTCCTTGACACATTCCACGCCTTATTACCCTCAGGGGAATGGTTTGGCAGAGTCATCAAACAAAACTCTCATTGGGATTATCAAGAAGTTGTTGACCAAAAAAAGAAATCCCGGGACTCTCAACTCAAGTATGCCTTTTGGGCCGACAGAATCAGCACCAAGAAGTCTTTTGGAACCTCTCCATTCCATCTTGTCTATGGTGTAGATGTTGTTTTTCCCACCCATCTTGGTATACCAGTCCTAAAATTCTTACAAGAAGAGATTGAGGAGCCAAATGACATCCAAAGGAGAATATTTTAGATTATAGAGGTTCAACAAAAGAGAGAAGCACTGAATCAGAGGACCGAAGCATACGAGAGAAATATTAAATCATCCTTTGACAAGAAAACCAAGAAGGAGATGTTTCAAGAAGGTGACCTGGTTTTGAGGTGGGATTCCATAAGGGATGACAAGTCCAAGCACAGTAAGTTCGATAACCTCTAGTTTGGCCCCTTTAAGGTGGTTGAGGTTCTAAACAATAACACATTTATCTTTCACAATATAGATGTTGTAGAGATATTCAGAGGCCTATTAAATGGGCGCTTCCTAAAATACTATGTTTTTTAAGGATGAGGTAGGTCCGTCTTGTACCATAGATGCTTCCCTTTTATTTTTGCATTTGATTAGTTAGTTGTGTGCAAATAAAGACTCCATATACCAAGAAAAGAACTAGGGTGTAGTTGCAGTTTCAAGTTTCAGTCTGAATAAGGACTCCATGGCCCAATAGAGGAACTAGGGTTAGATTTGGTGTTAATTTTCAGAGATGAATGGATGAGAGATAGTGGTAGAGATACATGGATAGAAGACAGAAATAGAGGTAAGAAAAGGATGGTGGGAGAAAGTTATTAAATTCAAAGCCATTGATCTATTGTTCTTAGCACCTCACGGGAAAGTGTTATTTGTGGTTGGAGCCAATGTTGTAACCTAGGTCTTCACCCTTGTCCCTCCTCTCTCATTTCCCTATGCCTTCATCAAAATTTTCATCTTCTAGTTGGTGTAGTCGATTTCCCATTACTAAGTGATTTGGTTTTTATCATTTATTTCTTGATTGAGTCTTCGTACATTTTGTTTCTGTTTTTCTTGAAGGATAATTACATGTTATGATTTGGTTCAGAATGCTTGTCATCATTTTTTCCATTGATTTAGCTCACAGTAGGTCAACCAAGCATTTTTATATGCACATGAAACACCCATGAACAAAACACAACAATTCAGAGAAGTCATTTTCAGGCCTGGATGGTAAAAAAGGACAAGGTAATTTTCAACGGTAAATATCTAACAGATTGATCAGATCAATGGCTCTTGTCCATTCGAGGGTCCAGAATTGCATGGGGTTTAACACAAAATCATTAGGAAAGTCACTTCATGACTTCGACGTTTCGACGTCCGAGCTTGTCAATGTTTCGATCACCGAAGTGTCGAACTCTCGAATTATTTAATGTTAAACATGTCTTAAGCCCGAGTTAATTAGTGATAAGCATTGGATAATCACTTTGCGAGATCATCACTTCAGGAGATTTTCATGCCTCACAATCCAAAACTCTTGAATCCCAAAGTGTCGAAGCACGCGACGTTCATTCATCAAGACATGTGGTAGCCATCTGGTGCTAACATGTGGCATTCATTTGTTGTGACATGTGGCATTCATCTGTTGTGACATGTGGAATTATTTTCAAGCACCTTAGGGCATGTCATCTGCTCAATTTCATCTTACATGTGTCACTCTCCTTCTAAGACACGTCACTTCAGGGCCGTACTATTTTGGGATATTTTTATGCTTCACAGTAAAAAACTCCTAAACATTGAGGTGTCGAAGTTCCGAAGATGCACGACATTCATCCGTCAGGCCTTGTGGTGCTCATCCTTGGAGACACGTGGATTCCATATAGCCCTGACACATGTCACTCATTTCTAGTTAGTTGGGTCCCATCATCCTCTCATATTTGAGTGACACTTGTCACTCGCCTTATGTGACACATCAAAAGTTGTGACATCATATGACATCAGGCCACCACGTCACTCTGGGAGTTCGACCATTCAGGAAATGTTCATACTTTGCACTCAGTAACTCCCAAACCTCAAAGAGCCAGAGTCAAAAAATTCTTGTAACGATGAAGGTTAAAGGTAATCTCAGGTTAATAAGTGATTAGTGTTGGATAACAACTTCAGAGGTTCCGTGCTCCAGAGGATATTCCTCCTCTGGGCTCTGAAACCTTTGACCATTGAATTTTTGAAGTCTCTCACCCACATTTATTGCATATTTGAAATGTTTAAAAAGGGGTGCCAAACCAGGAATGGGAAAACTACATGTCCAAACTCCAAAAAAGTGCAACAATACTTGCTTATGTCCCCAAAAAGATAATTGGGGGAAAGACACGACCACACTTCCATTTGTCTCCAGTGGCTTCCAACAGCGTGTGTGCATGCCATGATCGATACAGAACTGGGTTCTATCACTCTTGATCATCTCTATCAGATCTCATTTCTCTCCAATGCATGCATCAATATCATATCATTTCTAGTAGCAATTTTCAGTTATTTAATTGCAAGACTCTTTTAGTTTAAGGAATAATAACTGGTCTTCTATGTGTGATAAGAACCACTCCTTTTTGTTAATTCAAGTTCATTTCATTCATTCACATAATCCAGTAGTGTGTTTTAGTTAAGTTAATAAGTTATTTAATGACAGATGTGGTAGAGTTAAGCCCTAGTTCCACACTGGTCGAGGACCTCTGCATTTATGATAAATATGCAGTTTCTATATGTTTTGAGGGTTGAGTTTTTGGGGAAAGAGATCAATACAACAATTGATTAGACCCATTTTGCGCATGGACTAAATATCTCTACCTAGTGAAGATATTATTGATGAGAGTGTATTTGTGTCCAAATTCGTATGTTTTTCTTATCTTGATACAATTTTAATTTGTGTGAAGTACATTTTTTTTTTCCTTCAGATCTTGTATAACTTGTATTTATTAATATGCAACCTATGATAGCAACTATGATTTGATGAATATTTTTTTTTATTGCAACCTATAGGAGTAATTTTGTTTTTGATACATCTTTAATGTCTTGAAATGATATTTTAAGTATTGAACTTCCTGCAGCAGATTATTCATTGAGTGGGTTGTTCTTTCCCTTTGTTTTTACCTATATTATTTCACTTTTTTGTCGTTAGTGTTCCACCATCCAAGGAGGACCCTCATCCTTATCATTTTCGACCCAACCATGCTCTTGTCTTGGTAAAACCAACCCTCTAACTGACCAACAAAAATAAAGAAACATACCATTCTAAACTTGAGGTGGCCTAGCTCTACCCTTTAGCAGTCAGGTGTAGATTTTAGGACCAACAATTCCTAGTCCACAGATACTACTTATAACGCTCCCTATTACAAGTAGACTGGATTAAATGTGCACAATCTTAAGGTATTGTACCCATACCCGTGTTGATTCTCACTCTACGAGTATATTTATTTTAATATAATTGTAGCAGTGGAATAAATATCAAAAATCTATTGCGCGCTTATCCTAAGTTCAAAACACACACATATATATTGTTGTGCGTGAAAATGCTCTACACACATAGCACTATTGTGCACGTAATCAATCCAATGTTGCATGTAAATTCTATCAATTTTTTGTGTGCAAACCACTTCATTGTGCACTTGGTGATTCATACCATGCCATGGTATCTTCTAATCATACTAATGAGTTTAACTTACACGAATACTTTATAATTGTCATACTTATTATGTGCAACAATATATATATATATATATATATATATATTCATCATACATGTAGTTAACAAGAAACACTTATAACTATCATACCTACATATGTCGCAGCATACAGGAATAAGAAACACACACACACACACACACATATATATATATAAGTAGTAACACTACACAGATTTAACCACAATATGCAGATGCAAATTCATACAATAAGATAAACCCATTTAAAATTTAAAATTAGAGCACACAGTAATTAAACAATCATGTGAAGGACACTTATATACTATGAAAAGTCACCAACTACATGTAAGAATGAGACGTTCCTCCCAGCCATAGACTATGTCGCTCATAATATTTCAGTGACATGTCACCCCGATCTAGGACTTAAACTCCATAGGAAAAAGGGGTTCCTATCATCAGGCTATGGTATGATATCCATCAAAAGACTTGGTCCAAGGTGTCGACTACTGAAAATAGCCTCTAGTCCCTCATTCCCAACATGTATGTCCCACCCCAGAAAGTGTGCCCCTTATCTGCTCAACATTCCTTCGGCTTGCCCAATTCCCTTCTAGGGTTTCAACAACAGGTCAAATAGGAAGTCTCAGATCCATGTATCTAATGCGCAGTGCGCTAGGGAACAATTCCCAGCAAAATATCACCTGGAGAGAATTCTCAAGGGCCTGAAAACCTACATATTCAATAGTAAATAAGCCTTCCCAAGCATAGTGTTAAGTAATGACAGTAAGTTACAACAAAATATGTATTCCTTTGCAAAACAAATCCATCTTAATGATCCCGGAATGAGTGATAATCCCCCAAATTACATTAATTTCAACAATATATATTACATTCCTTCAACTCAACAGGTTTTCACCTTCATAAGTATTTTTAGGCACTTGGTGACTTGTTCCCTACCCTCGATAACTTAGGATAAATACATATCCATAAATTAAACTTATGAAAATATTAATAAAATATTTCCTTGACTTAAGCTTCCCCTTTTTCCTTTTCCGTGGAATTTTTTCCCTCGTCTCTTTTCATCTGAGTTGACTCTACATCCATTGGTGTGATTATATTAACAATATTTAGGGTGACTACATTTAGAATGCAGGCACACTGCCTTTTTCATCTAGGATCACTAGCCTTAAAACACAACATATATACAAAGGCTCTCTGGGCTCAAAACCGTGCACTTAATATGGTGTGCGCAATACTCTAGGATTTTCACACTCTTCCTTTGGTGCACTATCCTCACACACTTACACAAGTGTTCTCTACACTATAAATGTGTGCATTCTTTCTTTGATTCATAATCCTCCTGCAATCACCAAACTAATGGATGTGCGCACAAAACTCAATCCAAGACTTGATACCAACAACTCACCATCTTATACACACACACACACACACACACACACACACATTTATATTTACATTAACATTTGTGGTTTGACCTAGGGGTATTACAATGCTTGATACCCATTATTATAAGAAAACTCCACTAAATGTAGATAGTCTTTCCATTTTTATGGTTTATCCATCACATACATCCTCAACATATCCTCAATCATTTGGTTGACTCTCTCTATTTTCCCATTTGATTATGGGTGATATGTTGCGCTAAAATTCAGATTTGTCCCAAATCCTTTAAATAATCCCTTCTAGAAATTTGATGTGAACTTGGGATTATAGTCGAAAATAATTTCCTTAGGGACATGATGTAGCCTAAACATGTCTCTCATGTAAATATATTGAATATTGGATACCTTGTGAGTTAGCTTCACTGGAATAAAATGAGAATCTTTGGTTCTATCTTATCCACCACTGCCATGATGGAATCACATACAATCGTATGTATGTGATCATCCTTTACCTTATGAAATTCTAGACATCTGGTTATATAATCAGCCACTTCTTTCTTCATACATGGCCAAAAATATTGGCTCTTTATAGTTGTAATTGTTTTATGGGAACTTAGGTTCCTAGCATAAGGCACATTGTGCATTTCTCTCAACACCATATTTTTCATCTCTTGATATTTAGGCACATATAATCTACCCTATACATGAGGATTCCATCATCTCTCAACTCATAATCTTTAATTTTCTACTGAAAAATACCTTGTTGTAATAATTTTTTTGTTTGCACATAAAGTTGATCTGATTTTACAACTCCTAGAATTATTCTTTCAAATTGGATTTGTACATGCTAATGGTTGTAACATGCATCTCATTGATGCAAACCCCCTATGGGATCATGCGACCTCCTGGTCTAGTATCATTCACAGGAGATGAATTATCTCTCAGATCCTTGTTGGATCCCCTCTTATGCACACATGCCCCTTTACTTTCCATATGCAGGTCCACACAAAACCCACGAGAGAGTATACTAAGCCCCCTTTCTCCTCTAGAATCGAGCCATGTGTGCTATACCCTTGTTCCTTGGTAGAATCTCACATCACCTTGGTCTAGAACCAAGTTCTTAACCGGAAGGTGTTATTCGAAGCTTTGGGACTTTGACACTCCATGAACATCCACCAACTTCACCAGAATACTCCAATTCATCAAACTCCCTTTCTCTCTGACATAAGTGTCTAGGTAACATGGGGCTATAACCCATGGCTTGGTTTAAAGGTGATCCATAGCTCCACAACTTATGTGCTTCAGAGGATTTACCAACACCATACAGTCAAACCTCCTGGAGTGGTTACCGGTCGAATTCGGTCACAAAGTTGACGTGATTGGTGGGTGTAGGTCCTCTACCTATCCTTCCACTTTCCAAACTCCTACTCTAGGACTCTGGGGTTCCTCACTCCAAATGACCACCACCAAACTCCCGAACAACGCAATGCCGAATTGGCTAAGGGAGAAGATCTACGACTGAGACTCTTTGGTTGATCGATAGTGGAGATTAAATCTGGTTCTTTGGAGCTTCGGGGCTTTGGCCACTCTCCAATGACTACCTCAAAAATCTCCTGGGTAGTCAAAGTTTTGAAGCGCTTAAAAATCAATGGCCCCTAATTCACTACCAATATATGGGTGATATTTATTCGGGACTCTGGGCTTCAAGGTTTTCTCCTATTGGAAACCCAAGGATTGATCTTTCCCAAAGTGTTGAATCATCGAATCATGAGATCTATGGCTCACATTCTCTGCACTCAGATCCAACAGATAGGATATGATCTCCTTTTCGTTTGCATTCTCCTATGGTCTCGGCATGACCCAATGGCCCAGATCTATTTCCACATCCAATCCAATGGCTATTGTGGTTTCTTCTCCTCCGAAAAGGATTTCTCAAAGTTTCAAAGGCTTGGCATTTCATCTCTCCTCTGCAAGGTTAACTCCTTTCCCTCTTCTTTCGCTCTATGAAACGTTGCACCTCTTGATCTTCAAACTTATGATAAGTTCTTTGGCGCACACCTTGTTATGAGGGAAATATCTCTATGGTATGGGGTAAACCACAACAAACAGAAATGGCTGCAAAAATAAACTCTAATCTCAAGTATGTTATATAAAATAATATGATAACAAGACAAGATAAAGATCCTACCTCGTCTAGTCCTTCGAGGAAGTCCACCATTGAGCACTTGATTCGAAGAAATACACCTACAACTTGTACTCAACAACCAATATATGCAATCATATGGTGATAATATATAAATTTAGCACATTCAATAACATAATCCATCAATATTGATAACAAATATTCCCATGGAATAACAATTCAAATATTTGCAAGACATTAATTGGATGAGAAAAGAGTATTTCTATTAAAATGTAATTATCAGAAGTGTATGAATGACAAACTTCCATGTTGGCACGGTTCGGAACCAAGAAACTAAGTCCCTTCCATCTGGGCCTCCACCACTTCAATCCTCCACCAAAGGTAAGATCATATAAGAGAAACAATGAGGTTCTCAATCAAGTAGGGAAGGTATTGGTGGATAAACAATGTGTTCATACTTAAAAGGATAAAGCGATGAAGACTCAATATGAAGTGAATAATTTATCCATAGTAACTTTTCTCTCAAAGTTGAATTCTTCTCCTCTTTTCCATAGCTTGGATATGGCCCATTTATAGCCTTCAAATGGAACTGAAGGATCGATTCAGAACGTTTCCAGTATATGGAAGGTCAAGGATCATGGATCTCATGACGTGACATGGAAACCAGACACCATTTTTTAATTTGGGCAAAAAACCCGATGTACACAGATTGTAATGGTGCAACCTGCATATACGCATTTTTTATAATAGTTAGGGCATGTATATGTGGAAAAATATTATTTTTATCTCTAGGAACTGCAAACATGGACTTCAATTCTACAAAGGGAAATGGAAAAAGGCCTTCTGAGAAAATTTGCATAGGTTGAGGAAAATCTTGCAATAACAGATGCCCACTAATATGTGAGGTTAAAGGAGTATATTCTATGGAAGAAATATATTATAATACCTAGAAGTGGGATAATGGAGACCCAGCTGGACAAACTAGTTTCTCATGAGAATATTACAATCTGTACTGACTTTGTGCACATGGTTGCCAATTTGAATTACACTGCAGATCCATGTGAAAATATACCAAACAGTTTTGCATGGCCATGAATAGGAAATACAAAGGTGGCTACATGCCAAAGGCTTTTGTTGGCCCTCAACCAAGTTTTGGAGAACCTTAGTCATGTTTGACCACTTTTGGGACTTGGACAGGCTGGTCGAAGATGGAGCGCCCAGATGAAGTGGAGATCGTGGGATCTCGCCCCCTTTTGTGGAATTTTTGGGTTTAGGGTTTAGGTAATGGGTATGGGATGTAGGACCATGGGTTTACCCATGCTTAGGCCTCTGTTGTAATATATAAATAGGGAGCTAAGCAATGTAAGAGGAAGTAGAGGATGTGTGTGGCTTAGTGAAAGTATTTGTAATCATCTTTGTGCATACTGTGTGTTAAGACTTGCAGAGCTAAGTGCAATTCATTGTAAAAGGCTTTGTGCACACACTGTGTAGAGGCTTGGTGCTTGGATATAACTCAGGGAAGGAGGATTAGAGAGGTGCATGCAGATATCTTGTCATATTCGGAGTTGTCTCTGTGGCTCTGTGCATGTAAGAATATTGGAAGAAGATAATAAAGAAGAAGAAGATGAGTTGGTGGACGTAGCCCCACACTGGGGTGAACCACGTATATCCTGTGTTGTGGTTTCTTTGTGTGATGTGGATGATATGTTATTGATGTGATGATTCTTAGTATTGTAATCATTATGTATGTTATATTCATCTGATGCAGTAAGCTTAGTGCCTTATATGTGAATGAATACTAGATCTACCTTGATGTTATGTGCTGAATGGTTAGATGTGCTTAGATATTGATGAATACCACATTTTTTTGTAATTAGGGTTTAACCTGTGATGTGAATAAGGGTTAAATATTAATGCATATGATTGGCTAAGTGATTTGTTATAGTGTTGTAATCACAGATCTGTGTCCCGGCTAGGTTGTAGACACTTGAGTCCTACAACCCCCCTGCCTCTACCTCGGGTGAGACTTCATCTACTTTGCAGGTGTTGCCAAAAGGTTCAGTATTTAGGGTTTCATTGGTGCGTTGATGAAGCGTTGAACCATGGGTATGCCCATTGTGCCAAAAAATGGTTATGTTGTCGGGACCTGAAACTATGATTGTTGGGAACTGAAGAAAAGAGAAATCTTTGTGCATAGATCTATTGCTATAATGCGTAGTATTCTACTTGAATTGTGAAGCTCTGTGCTAAGGAGGGATCCAGATCTGAAGAAAAGAGGTAAGATCTTAAAGCTCTGTGCTCTGATAAAGGTAAGATAAGTGAAATTTTTTGTTTCAAAAGAATGGATCTAGGTATGTTTGATAGATTTCTCACTAGTCTGAAAACTATGGCACAGTTAGAAGAAAGAATATTTGATATGAATAGATCTGATAAATTTAATGAAAGACATGTCATTCCTATGCAGAGAGAGAATTTTTGGGCTAACAAGTGGATGCAGGATCCTAGAAAGAATTTTTTGCAGGTCCGACACTATATTCCTAGTGCGTAGTACAGGAAAGGTTGGGGGTTGTTTAAGATAAAGAGAGGATTGAATATTTGTTATAGTTGCATAAGACCGGGACATCTTGCTAAGGAATTCCCTGGTAGAGGTTCTATTTTCCTTTGTTGTAAAGCTATTGGACATGAAGTTTTGGATTTCCCTAGAATGATTGCTAAAGTTGGAAAGATGAATATGAGACAAAAAACCCATGAATAAGGTCAAAAGATCAAGGATATGCTAGAACACTAGAAAAACTCATAGACTATATTATTGCAGATGAAAGAAACCTTAAATGATCACATAGACATTGGTTTACCAGAGATCTTAAAAGAGAAGCAGTGCATAGAAACAAGAATAGGAGACTTCGACATAGACTATGTATTGGATGCAGAAATGCAGGTGAACATTATGCTAGAAAGTACTTGGGAAATTTTGGGAAAGCCTATTATGATTCCTTCATTGGGAGGAATAGGATTGTTTAAAGGAAATATGATAACCCTATGTGGAAGACTTACTCATGTACCTATGAGTTCTCATGGAACATCGACAGAAGAAGAATTCAAGTTCAATAAGTTTGTTGAGAGTATCACTCCTTTTGCACTTTTATTAGGAAGGACTTGGATTGAGAGAGATTAGATCCGAAGGAAAGAAGAAGAGGAAGCTATAGAACAGAAAAAGAAAGAACTAAGGGATTTCATGGCTAGGATAATAGAGTGCTTAATAGAAGAAAAGGAGGAGAAGTCGAGGCTACTGAGGGCCAGAGACCTGAATATCGAAGTTGAAAGAACACAAGAAGGCTTTAAGAACTTATCCATGTAGAAGAGAAGAGCACCTACTCCAGAAACAGTGAGAGAAGAAGTGTTACCCTCGAACTCTGTGAAAGATCCTCAGCAGTGGGAAGTTAATATGATAAGAAAAGATAAGAACAAGAATGGAAAGAGGAATCCAGAGACACAGATAACAGGAAATAAAGAAAGAAATCTCAGTAAGAAGAAAGAAAAACTATAAAAATTACCTGAGATTCCAGAGAGGACTTCGCAGAAGGAAGGCTTGCAAAACTTGAACCTCGCCAAAATAGCAGAACAAATCAGACTGGCACTTCTCCATGATGAAGCAATATAACCATTGGAGGCATCCTGAGCATTAGAACGATGCTCTAAAATGGATAGAAATGCAGTTATTGCTGGAAATATCACCATTGGACCGTTGGGACCACACCATAATGGATGGAATCATATTGATTAAGGCATTCATGCCCATTGGAGGAATGCGTTACGACATTGTCTATTTAGACTGTCACATGTCTCACTAGGGACACTTTTGAAAACTAAGATATTCAAGCCCATCGAGAATTGATTTCTACCACGTTGTGCATTTCAGACCTTGCCAACTGCTTCATTTACCATGAGCGTCCATTCACCTATCTGAGATATCTAATCTAGATCATGCATGTTGGACGACCTTAGAGCAATAGAGAAGTCTATCAAGGAGATCCTAATAGACTGTATCGCTGAGAAGGTCATGTCTGCAAGAGCACATGACTTGTCGACGAAAGGATTGCAAGCATCCCCATCGAATTCACATCGATCGAGACTATCACAAACTACGACAAAGAAAATAAGTAAGCACTGCAGCGAATTAGCGAATGTGAAGCTCATCCCATCAGTCTTGCCCGAATATATCCCACCTCTGGATGGCATGGTTAGTCATGACAACATTCCAAGAGATTTCGACTATACACTGATCATTGTGTACCTCCCGAAGGGGATACGTGCAGTTGGACCATAGTTGGAACAGATTCTAACACTCAAGATCAGTGCTTTCAACATAGGATCCCAGAAGAATTATGCAATGCTCGCACCACATAAGTACTTGAAAAATAAAACAGGGAAGAATTCAAAGATAGTCCCCCAACCGTGGACCATGGGCATTGTGAGATCAACGATCCTTAATGTGATGAAGATAATGCACTTCGTCAAACATCATAAGGTTAACGTGTGCATTAAACTCCTCCTCTTGTGATTCAATGGTAGGTACCTATGGTTGGATAGGCACATCAATGTAGATCTGACGTTGATCCACCGAATCACTGGATTGATCATGCAGGGACCGAACCCTTAGGAGTTTTATCTAGGGAAGGCTACAGATCATTCCCTGGTGCAATGAATAAAGGACACCTATGGAGATGTGTAGAAAGGGAAGTCGGGATACAAGGTAGCCTACATAAAAAATGGCACAGTGCGCCTAGCTTTCCAGTTGATCGTTGGTAAGATCGTTAGGAAAAATAGACCAACGCAGGTCACGGGGTTCGTCGTCGACCTAGCAGGAAAATGCATTGAAGGGATGCAGATGAACTGGGCGAGCTACCTTGTCAACCAATTCGAGCAAGATTGTTGCAAAGTGCAATACTAGAGCTATAAGTTTCACTTCAGTTGGTTGTTGATTATCATTTTCTTTGTCACTTGGGAGATGCCAGAAGGAGCAACCTTCCCTGAAGTTGAGCCGTTCAAACCACTGACCGCGAGATTCACCACCTTGTGGTACTCAAGCGATATGGCGAAGCAGTGGCATTCGAACGTTATCTTCCACACTTATTATCTATAGCTCACGCAATCCATTGATACATTCCTCTGAATGAATTTGAATACACTCCATCGGTTCAAGCCAATAGTGAAGTTCCACACAGACATCCACTTCATTTACATCACTGCCTGCAAGGATGAAACCAAGGAGGAGATGCAATCATACTATAAATTAATTCATGAAGACATGGAGGAGATAACTAAGGAATGGCCGACTGAATTCCTTGTACCAGTTGAGTAGACGGAGCTCTCCAACCCCAATATCATCGAAATTCCTATGGTCACCTATGAAGAATATGATGGACCTAGCAGCAGCAAGAATAAAAAGAAGGAAGAGGTGTGGAAATAAACAATGCATCGGAGGAAACTGCGTTGGAGTCACCTGGAAGAGGAGGAGATGGCGAAGTAGACCAAAAAGAGGATGAAGGGGAAGAAGACAATCAAGAATAGGGTGAAGTGACACCACCTAAATATCCCCTTACAGAGGCTAAGACGTCAAAGAAAAGAAAGGTTTATCCAAAGAAACCCTCAGCGCGGAGGAAGTCACGAGCCAATAATCCCAAATTACAGACTGTACTTATGGTGGATGATATCGACCTCATAATTGTAGTTGTATCAGATACTTCAGAGGACATTTTGCAGTGAAACGAAGGAAAACAAGAGACAATGTATGACAGTATTGAGGCAGAGCTCAAAGGGGTACAACAGGCTCTCTATTCGATCCGCGCAATGTCTACTACATCATTTCCATCAGGGGGTATATAAGTGGGAGATGAGCCTAATCAACTATGCATATAAGCATATGCGACAGAGGCTCACCTTCATCGAGTATAGGAGGAAAAATAATAGGCCATAGAGGCCTTGAAGAAAGAAAAGGAGGAAGATCTAGAGTAAAGTTGGGTTGTGAAGCAAGATAAAGATGACCTCCGAGTGAATTTTGAAGAGGACAGAGAGCATATCCAGAGAGAGAAAGATTAGTTTCTCGTAGAGAAGATTGAAGTTAGATAAGAAGTCAATCGAGCACTTCGCCCCATGCCAGGATTGGCACAAATGGAAGAAGATATAGATGAGAGCCAAGTGGGGAATCTCACTGAAGCCATTCAACAGCTTCAAGTAAGAGTAGTAGATATGGAATTGTAGGCAGTGTCGAGCACTCCGCAGGAAGTGTGAGATCAGAGGGAAAAAAATGCCCGAAGCGCAGTCGAAAGAATCAAGGCATTGGTGTTAGAATGCAAGAAACTCGATAACCGAAGTGCATATACCTGTGAGCGCCTTGCAGAGGACCCAGAACTAAGAACATTAGAAGCACAACTTCAGGAGGAAAAGAAACAAGAATCGGTAGTGCAAGCGCAGCTGAAACTACTTTCAGCGATTGAGAAGATAAAAAGGTAACAAGAATAGTGTGCATTTCAGCAGTAGGTCCACACCATCCACAGTAGAGTCATGGAAGTGAACCAGAGACTCCATTCGGTATAGGATGAAGCATGCACACTTTTTGAGGAGATTGAGGGAAAAGGTGCACAGCTAGAACAAGTGGTCACCATAGTGGATTAATGTTTGGAAGGACCTATCACCAAGACAATCATTTAGGATTTTGTCGAGCAGGAGGCTCTGGCGAAGCAACAAGTTGAGGCAACTCAAGGCCTTTGAAGTAGAATTTACCAGATCAGAGTGACTCGAGATGAGTCACAGGTGAGTGTTGGGGGCTTGTTGGCCCTTGACCATGTTTTGTACAACCTTGTTCATGTTTGACCACTTTTGGGACATCGACAGGATGGTCAAATACAGAGCACCTAGGCAAAGCAAATATCACGGGATCTCACCCCCTTTTGCAGACTTTTTGGGTTTAGAGTTTAGGTAATGGGTATGGTATGTTGGCCCATGGGTTTACCCATGCTTAGGCCTCTTTTGTAATATATAAATAGGGAGCTAAGCAATGTAAGAGGTAGTAGCGAATGTGTGTGGCTTAGTGAAAGCATTTGTAATTGTCTTTGTGCATATTGTGTGTTAAGACTTGCAGAGATAAGTGCAAGTGATTGTAAAAGGATTTGTGCATAGATTGTGTAGAGGCTTGGTGCTTAGATCTAACTTGGGGAAGGAATATATAGAGAGGTGCATGTAGATCTCCTGTCCTATGCAAGGTTGGATTTCTGGCTCTGTGAATGTAATAATATTGGACGAAGCTAATAAAGAAGAAGAAGAAGAGTCGGTGGACATAGCCCCACACTGGGGTGAACCACGTATATCTTGTGTTGTGGTTTCTTTGTGCAATGTGGCTGATATGTTATTGATTTGATTGATGATTAGTGTTGTAATCTTTATGTATGTTAGATTCATCTGATGTAGTAAGCTTAGTGCCTTATATGTGAATGAATACTAGATCTACCTTGATGTTATGTGATGAATGGTTAGATGTGCTTAGATCTTGATGAATACTACGTTGTTCTATAATTAGGGTTTAATCTTCCATGTGAATAAAGGTTAAATACTAATGCATATTATTGGCTAAGTGCTTTGTTAAAGTGTTGTAATAACAGATCTGTGTCCCAGCTAGGTTGTAGACACTTGAGTCCTACAACCCGCCCTGCCTCTACCCCAGGTGAGACTTCATCTTCTTCACAGGTTTTGCCGAAAGGGCCAGTAGTTAGGGTTTTGTTGGTGCACTGTTGAAGTGTTGAACCCTAGGTATACCCCTTATTCCAATAGCTCTCAAAGTCATGAACAAGGCCCAGTAAAACCAGTTTCAAAATCAGTATGAAGATATATGTATACAATGGGGTAGAATCTGATCTCCCATGATCACTAAAGTCATATAGGTACTGGTCCAATGAAAGATAGCAATATCTTAGGAAAGCGGGGACTATGACCTGATGACTTCAAGTCTTCTACACGATCCAACAAAGGCTCAAGTATACATCATGCGAATAAAGGAGTTGAGGTCAAACACAATGAGACTTCGTTTTATTACCGATCATTAAGGTATATCGTTAAAAAACGCAAGAAAACCTACCGATAAGGTACATTCTTACAAGTGTTAATAAAGGTGCTGAGGTCGAACACTTGAAGAATCCATAGATCAAGAAACATTGATGTATTCCCAACTGTCGATGGTGGGAGAACCTTCCATTAATGACTGCAAGCCTCTAGGTACTCATAGAACTCTAGGCCTCATTTCCAGAATAGATGGGTTGAAGTTGATGGAAGGAGACCCCCTGAAAGGAGAACATTGAGGCATACCTCATCATTCAACATGAGGTACAAACAAGGAGATTAATGATTTGGATGAAAAGATAGGAAGAACATGTTCATGAACTAGTGACCCTGTGCATCTTTCACGTCCGTCAGATGCAAGAGGTACATGAAAAATACCCTCTGGATGATAGACAATAAGGAAAACTACTGAAAAAGGTGAGGAAACCACCAATAAGGATAAAAACATCCAAGACATCGCACGAATCCCAATGTGTGAATATATTTATTTCATTCGAACACAAGGGAAACCCCCCAGTCAGTGACCAATGATGAAATGTCGATTGTTGCGTTTAAGGTTACCTACCGATGATGAAAGTAGGACTAGGGTGTATGATAGGGCTACAACTTCATGTAACTATGAGACACACTGATGGTATTTCCTACATGAAAATTCAATATTTATGAGAAATGGTCAACAGAGGATGATACACATCCTTGAAACAAGAGCATGAGACATATGGGAGACTCTGGAAGCATAGACTTAATGATGAAACTTTGTGATGCAGGAGGCACCAATCAAAATCTCCATAAGGACTGGAAGAGTAACCAATCGGGGGAGTAAACTCTAAGCAATGAGATCAACTTCCTAAGGTCATGCTAAACCCAAAATTTTGATGACAAGTGGACTCAAAAGTTTGTGCTTTGTTCAAAGGTGACACGGGTGCTACCAATATAAGATAATATTCTTTTCCCGCCAGTATTTTATCGTTTTTTCATAGTCAAATGAATTTTATGATACAGAGGAGGAAATGAGTGTCGCAAGTAAGCAACTAGTTCTAGAAATGGAACATACCTGTTCTCAATGCAAGGAGGTGCTTGCAGGATATGGACACTCAGGGGAATGTTTCCTCTTGGGTATAGGGTGTCAAGATGCAAAGGATATAATCAAGGTTTTTTTTGGGTGATGATGCAAACTATTGAGGTGATAGGCTTATAATGCGAAAGTGAGAACTGGAAATAGGCTCAATACTGCAAGAAAGATAATGAGATGAATTTACAACTTAACACCAAAATATGTCATTTTTCGTGAATTTAGTCTACTTGGTTTGAAAAGGGGGTAAAATTACACCAAATAGACGTCCTTTCAAATCCAATTTACAAGTGTGAAAGAGACAAGTTCACTCGACAATATTTTTGCTTTTTGAAAGAGTCAGAAAAGAGCTTAAACCATAATCATTGGGAGTCCCGCTAGGTATAGGTCATTATTCTTATGAGTAAGAAATGAGGTTCAAATGCAAAGTCATATATTAGCTATAAGGGACTCTCGGTCCTATGGACAAAAATATCTGCATGGGCATTGAATGGTGCAAAGGATCTAACTAGGGAACCCATCTTTAATAAGTGTCTACCATTCAATATTGACACTTCTAGTTGCAGAAAGAAGGTTTTGTGTCGCTACCAAATGGCTTTGTACCTAATTCATATGAGTTGCAATCATAGGATGACACAAATGTGCATAATGGATTGATGACCTATCATATATTTTGGTTGACAAAAATACATGTCCAAAGTTACGAATGAGAGACATGGCAATAAAAACCACAAGAACCCCTGGATAAAACCACCAAAACCAACTCCATCCACTACTGTATTAGTCCATTAGGCCAAAATATTAGTAAAAACTATGAAAAGTGGGTAATTTTTTTCTATAAATAGTAAAAAAAAACAATTTTACGATACCATTTGTATTTTTTACTCAAATACTGCATTGTGGACCAAATTGCCCCCGAATTTTAACTGTTGATTGTGGGAGCCATGAGTGTCGGAATCAACAACTGTCTAGTCCAGGTAATTCATCTTTATCCTCTATTTATTTCTAGTGTATTAATATTTGCAATTATGTCTCCTTTTTTTAGGATTTTAAGGCGCAACTTAGAAACTAGGGTATACATAGGTGATAGATCATCGAGTCATGTATACGAAACCCTATACATGAATTTTTGCAAAACATCCAGCGTATAAGAATCCCTATATGCGACTGTGTAAATTGTAGCTCGCATACAAGTCCATGGATGTGGTTTTTAAAATGTTACTAACACAAAAACAAAATTGAATCTTGTAGGATGGTGCTAGAGAAGAGAGAAAGAGAGCATGAAGAGGTGGATGATGCAGTGGAGAGATATCCAGGGGCCCAGATGGCCTTAAAAATATATGGGATATATATCTTTTGGGCTCTCCAAGGGATGAGGGATCAAATGAGACTGCTCTAGATTCTAGTGAACTACTAGGATCCAGATACAGAGACCTTCAACCTTGATGGACAACCATTGAGGATTGAAGTTGACGACATATACTTCTTCACAGGATTGTCGTGTCGAGGTGAGGTAGTAAACCTCAAATCCCATAGAGCTAGTAATGGCATGAACATAGTTTTGACCCTTGACAAAGATTTGGATATCCTTTGTTAGGTTTGACCTATTTTGGGAATTCGACAGGCTATCGAAGGTAGAGCACAAGTTGAAGTAGAGATCATGTGATCTCGACCCATTTTAGGGAGTTTTGGGTTTT
This sequence comes from Picea engelmannii, assembly GCA_009831015.1. NCBI lineage: Eukaryota > Viridiplantae > Streptophyta > Pinopsida > Pinales > Pinaceae > Picea > Picea engelmannii. Next base: position 484,297 of record ML790197.1, read on the forward strand.
GGGATTATGTAACGGGTATGGGGATGTTAGCCCATGGGTTTACCTATATCTAGGCCATTTTGTAATGTATAAATATAAATATAGGTGATGCTAAGGGAAAGTGAAGGCGAATGTGCTAAGTGCAAGTGATAGTTGTAAATTCTTTGTGCATACTATGTGAGGCTTGCAATCGATAATTGCAAGTGACTATAAGAGGCTATGTAAAGGCTTTGTGTTGTAACCTAGATTGGGGAAGGAGGATCTGGCGAGGTGCGCACAGATCTCTTGTCCTAAGAGGACTGGGTTTTGATGCTCTATGCATGTAAGGATATTGATAGATGATAATAAAGAAGAGAAGAGTTGGTGGGCATAGCCCTAGGCTGGGGGTGAACCCTGTATATCATGTGTTATGGTTGCTTTGTGCATTATGGTTGTTTTATGGTTCATATGATTAATTCTTAATGAAATGATGTATGCTTAGATGAATATGATAGGTTAGTGCCTAATGATGTGAATAAGATGCTAGATCTGACCTATGTTGATGTGTTTAGTGCTTGAATGTGTTGAATCTTGCCAAACATTGCGTTGCACTATAATTAGGGTTTATCTGCGTTGTAGACAAAGGTTAAGAACTAATGAACGATAGTTGTTGAGTGCCCTGTTAAGGTGTTGTGATCACAAGATCTATGTCCTATCTAGGTAGAAGAGATCTGAGTCCTACAACCACCCCCTACCTCTACCTCAGGTGAGAATTCATATTATTTGCAAGTGTTGTTGAAAGGGCTGGTAGTTAGGGTTATTTTGGTGCATTGTTGAAGCGTTGAACCCTGGGTCTGCCCCTGTGGCAACAAATGGTTCCGTTGTCAAGACCTAAAACTGTGATTGTTGGGAACTGAGGAAAATAAATAAATCTCTGTGCATAGATCTGTTGCTTTATAGCATAGTACTCTACTTGACTTACGAAGCTCTATGCTAAGAAAGAAGGTAGATCTAAAGAAAAGAGGTAAGATCTGAAAGATTTGTGCTCTGATAAAGGTAATATAAGTGGAAATTTATGTTTCGAAAGTATGAATCTAGGTATGTTTGATAAATTTTGTCCTAGTCTAAAAACTAGGGCATAGTTAGAAGAAAGAAGGTTTGATATGAGTATATATGATAGAAATAATGAAAGATATGTTATTCCTATGCATAGAAAGAATGTTTGAACTAATGAATGGATGTAAGATCCTAGGAAGAATTTTTTGCATGTTATCCACCATGATCCTAGTGCAAAGTACAATAAAGGTTGGGGATCATTTAAGAGAAAGAGGGGATTAATTATTTGTTACAGTTGTAGAATATCGGGACAACTTGCTAAGGAATGCCCTGGTAGAAGACCTAGTTGTCTTTTCTCTAAATCTATGGACCATGACGTTCTGGATTGCCCTATAATGATTGCTAAGGTTGAAAGAATGAATATGAGACAAGAAAACCCTGAGGAAGGCCAAGAAACTGAGACCATGGAAGAACCCCAGAAAGAATCAGAGATTGTATTACTACAAATGCAAGAAACCCTTAATGACCACAAAGCTATCAACTTATCAGAGATATTCAAAGAGAAAGAGTGCATAGAAACAAGAATAGGAGACTTTGACATAGACTGTGTTCTGGATGAGGAAACACAGGTGAATATTATGACAGAAAGAACTTGGGAAATTTTAGGAAATCCTTCTATGATTCCTTCATTGGGAGGAATAGGATTATTTAGAGGAAAGATGATAACCCTATGTGGAAGACTTACCCAAACCTCTATGAGTGCTCATGGAACTTCAACAGAGGAAGAATATGAGGATGTTAAATTTATTGAGAATAGCGCCCCATATTCTATGTTACTAGGAAAACCATGGATTGAGAAAGATCAGACCCAAAGAAAAGAAGAGGAAGCTCTAGAACAGAAAATGAAAGAATTATATGATTTCATGACTAGGAGGATAGCACAGTTGATCAAAGAACAAGAGAACAGGTCCAAGTTGTTCAAAACCAAAAAATTGGATGTCGAAGTTGAAAGAACACAAGAAGACTTGAAACACCTGTCTATACAAGAGAGTAGAGAACCTACCCCAGACAGAGAAGAATTATTTCCCCTAAACCCTAGTAAATACCATCACCAACACGAAGTTACTATGCTAGCAGGAGATAAGAATCATAATGGAAAGAGGAATACTGAGACATGGATCACAAGGAAGAAGGCTAGAAAGCTTAGCAAGAAGAAAGCAAAGTTGGAGAAATTACAGGAAGTTCCAGAGAAGACTTCACAGAAGGAAGTTCTCCAGAATTTGAACTTCACCAGAATATCAGAGTAGCTCAGATTGTCACTTTTCCATGACAGAGTGATATGATTGTTGCAGGCATTATAACCATTCAATTGATGTTCCCAAATGGTTAGAACAATAATTATGATCAGAAATCTTGCCATCATACCATTGGGACCACACCATAACAGACAGAACTGCATCGATGAAGGATTCTTGTCCGTTGGAAGGATCTGTTACATCGCTTTCTACTTATTCTGTCGACTATTGCGTCGAGCACACTTTCGTGAATTGTATCTGAGCCAACAAGGGAACTCATTGTTACTGTGATGTGCTTACTGACACTTTGCTACCTGTTCTATTGCATTGAGCATTTGTTCATCGACCTGTGTTTTCTGATCTTGAGCGTGCATATCGGATGAACTCAGCATCATGAAAAATTCTATTGAAGAATTTCTAATCGAACTTATAGATGAGAAGGTGGCGTCTGTCAGAATTCAAGATTCATCGGTGAGAGGAGTTCAAGACTCCCCATCGATTGCTCGCAGATCTGGACCATCCCAAGTTGTGGCTGAGAAAAGAACCAAGCATCGAGATGACTTGGCAAATGCGAAGTTAATCCCATCCATCCTGCCTTACTACATCCCACCTCTGGCCAGCACGATGAATCGTGACAGTGTCCCCAGGGACTTCGACTACACCTTGGTCACTGCGTACCTCTGGAAGGGGATACGCACAGGCAAGCCTCAACCAGATAAGATCATGACACTAAAGATCAATGAATTTAACCTAGGGGATCGCAAGAAATTCAGCATGCTCTCCCCTCACAGGTATTTAACTTGGCCGAAGGGGAAGAAGTCGATGATAATCCCCCAACAATGGACTATGGACCTCGTGCAATCCACTATCGTGAACGTGATGAAAATACCCCATTTTAGAAGGCACCAGGAGGTTAACATATGTGTTAAGCTCCTACTTTTGAGCTTCCATGGAGGCTACCTATGGCTAGATAGATGCATCATCGTCAACCCGACACTCATCCATCAGATCACCGGATTGAGCATGTAGGGACCAGACCCGCAAGAATTTTACCCAAGGAAGGATGCATACCACGCCCTGATGTAGACGATTAAATATACATATGGCGATGTGGAGAAGGGGAAGTGAGGCTACACGGTAGCCTCCATCCAGAATGGCGCAGTGTGCCTTTCTTTCCAGTTGATTGGTGGTAAGCTAGTCCGGAAGAACAGACCCACGTAAGTCACAGGGTTTGTTGTTGACCTCACACGGAAATGCGTGGAGAGGTTACAGATGAACTGGGAAAAGTACTTAGTGAACTAGTTAGAACAAGACTATCGTGAAGCTCAAGATCAAGGCTATGAGTTCTATTTTAGTTGGTTGATGATCCTCTTCGCATTCATAGCTTGGGAGATGTTGGAAGGTGCGACCTTCCCTGAAATAGAGTCATTTGAACCATTATCCATGAAGTTCACTTTGCTCTGGTATTCGAGCGATATGAGAAAACAATGGTAGTAAAACATGGTGTTCCACACCTACTAACTACAGTTAAATAGGGCTATTGATTTTGTCCCTCATATAACACCGAGCACCTTGCACAGGTTCAGGCCATTTGTGAAGTTCCACGCAAACAAATATTTTATCTACATCACTGTGCAGGGAGATGAACACAAATAAGTACTACAGAATTACTACAAACTCATAGAGGAGGACCTAGAAGAGATAACTAAGGAATGGCCTACAGAGCTCCTTATCCCTATTGACCCCGCAGAACTGTCTGATCCCAAACTAATCAGAAGCTCGGTGGTCACTCGTGAAGGGAATGATACACCTGGAACTACCAAAAGGAAGAAGATAGAAGAGGTCCAACAGCTAAGCAGTGCATCAGAAGAAACTTCTTCAGAATCACCTAAAGGAGGAGTTGATGACGAAGTGGATAAAGAAGAGAACAATGGAAAATAATATCATAAGAAGCAAGGTAAAGTAACACCACCATAGAATCCTCCTGAGGATGCAGAGTCGTCTAACAAAATAAAGGTTTCTCCCACGAAACCCACATTGCGGAAGAATTTAAAAGATAGTAATACCAAGCTGTAGACTGTGCTCACACTCAATGACTTCGAATTCATCATTGTAGTTGTATCAGATGCCTTGGAAGATATTTTGCAGAGAAATGAAGCTAAGCAAGAGACCATGTATGAAAAAATTGAAGTAGAACTTTGAGGGGTATAGCAAGCCCTTCACTCCAGCCGTGCAGTGTCCACTACGCTCGTGCCACCAGAAGAAACAGAGTTGGTAGATGAGCCTACCAAACTCTGTAGACTAGCCGATGTGATTGAATCTCTCCTTCGTCATGCACAAGAAGAAACAAAAAGGGCCATAGTGGCCCTGAAGCAAGCAAAAGAGGAAGTGATAGAGCAACGTCGAGTTGTGCAGCAGGAGAAGGATGACCTCCAAGAAAAGTTCGAAGAAGAGAAAGCACAGATCTAGCATGAGAAAGAACAGTTGCTCATGGAGTAGGTTGGATTAAAAGAATCATTCAGTAGAGCAATTCGCTCTATGATGGGCTTAGAGAAAAATGAGGAAGACCCAGTGGAGCATCAAGTAGCGCAGCTTGCTGAAGCCATCCAGGAGATTCAACAGAGAATAGAATATATAGAGCTACAAATAGTACCAAGTACTCTGCAGGACATGAAAGAACAAAGAGAAGCCACTGCCCGAAGCACAGTTGATACGATCAGAGCATTAGCTCTGCAATGTAAACAACTTAGTAGTAGAAGTGCCCAGACTTATGAGCGACTTACAGAAGACCCTGAACTAAAGACACCGGAGTCACATATCCAAGAGGCAAATTAGAAAGCGACGATAGTATAGGCACAGTTGAAGATCTTATAAGAAGTTGAAAGAATGAAAATATCCCAGGAACTGTGCAATGCTCAGCAGAAGGTCCACACCATACAGAGAAAAGTCATGAAAGTGACTCAGAGGATCCAACCAGTCCAGGATGAAGCTTGCCAACTATTTGAAGAGATTGAAGGTCGAGGAGAAGAGCTCAAAAAAGTAGTCACTTCAGTAGAACAATGCTTAGAGGGACCTATGACCGAGATAGTTATTCAAGAGTTCACCGAGTAGGAGGCCTTGGCGAAGCAGCAGGTCGAACCAGCTCCAGCTAGGCTCGAGGCGTTTGAGGCAGAGCTACCTAGATCAGAGTGACTTAGGACGAGTCACATGTGAGTGTTAGGGGCGTGTTGGACTTTGACCAATTTTTGGAGATACTTGGTTAGGTTTGACGTATTTTGGGACTTCGACAGGTTGTCGAAGGCAGAGCGCAAGTCGAAGTAGAGATCGCAGTATCTCGTCCCCTTTTAGGGCGTTTTGGGTTTTGGGATTCTGTAACAGGTATGGGGATGTCGACCCATGGGTTTACCCATGTCTAGGCCTCTTTGTAATGTATAAATAGAAATCTATGCAATGTAAGTAGGTGGTTCTAAGGAAAACTAAAGGCCAATGTGCTAAGTGCAAGTGATAGTTGTAAATTCTTTGTGCATACTGTGTGAGGCTTGCAAGGCTAAGTGCAAGTGATTGTAAGAGACTGTGTAAAGGCTTTGTGTTGTAACCTAGCTCAGGGAAGGAGGATCTAGTGAGGTGCGCGTAGATCTCCTGTCCCAAGCAGAGTGGGTTTTGATTCTCTGTGCATGTAAGGATATTGACAAAAGATAATAAAGAAGAGAAGAGTTGGTGGACATAGCCCCATGCTGGGGGTGAACCACGTATATCCTGTGTTATGATTTCTTTGTGAATAATGTTTTTTTTATGGTTCATATGATTAATGCTTAGTGAAATGATGTATTCTTAGATGTATATGATAGCTTAGTACCTAATGATGTGAATAAGATGTTATATCTGATCTATGTTGATGTGTTTAGTGCTTGAATGTGTTGAATCTTGTTGAATACTATGTTGTGTTGTAATTAAGGTTTATCTTCACTGTAGACAAAGGTTAAGCACTAATGAACGATCATTGTTGAGTGCTCTATTAAGGTGTTGTAATCACAAGATCTGTGTCCCAAATAGGTTTCAAACATCTGAGTCCTACAACCACCCCTGCCTCTACCTCGAGTGAGACTGCATCTGCTTCGTAGGTGTTGTTGAAAGGGTCGATAGTTAGGGTTTTGTTGGTGCGTTGTTCAAGTGTTGAACCTTGGGTCTACCCCTATGCCAACACATAGATTATTACATAGCCACTCATTGCAGTGCAGGGACTGAGAAGGTAGGGATCCAACTCTCGATCAGAGTGATCAATAATCTACGTAACAATATTGTTGTTATAGTGTTGACATGGACCATAGGGTTGGCCTATTTTCACTAGGCATCGAGACCACTTATTTTCTATTTAGTGGAGTGCTTGTGACCCATGGTTTAAAAATGGTGCACCTCATTGCTGGCCAACATGAAGAGCCATCTGACAGACTACAAACTAGGTAGAAATAGGAACTTAGGATTCACGTCTATCCTATGTAGTTTTTTCTTCGAGTGGGTTCCAGGATTGGGCCCTAGATTCAATATTGTTCCGCATGGACCTTGCGATCAAGCCATGGCACGGTGGACTGAGGTGATGAGGTGGCATGGAGGTGGTAGGGTGCCAACACCCTACAACGATGATTTTTTCTTCTCGCGGAGTCTGTAGGTGATGGCTCTTCAAGGATTGAATTTAGATGAGATCTGGACATGCCTTTACCACTAGGTTCTGCCTACGAAGACATAGGTATGCAAAATATTTTTGAACATTTCATTTTTTTGTATTTTTGTATAAGAAAACAAAAATATTTTTCGATGATGTCAAGTACTAACTAAACATGTATGTGACGCATAGGTGGGTCCACGACGGCTATATGGACTTCCACGATAGCGACGGAGGCACTGGGGGGATGAGCCAGTGGGAGAGGACGCTGATAGAGTGATTCAAAATGTGCAGGGAAACCTGTCTCATTTGACGAAAAGGATTCCCATGGTTTAGGTAGAGGATCTGTCGGAGGCGATGCAGCAGTAGGTGGTAGGTGTGCCCCATGATTGGGTACGAATCTTTTGACATCTCACAAGCTCCATAGTATGTTATCATGACACACATCCAACACCATGGGCATTGATTTCATGATTATTGTATGATCAGCCATATATTTATTTTGAGGGTGTGAGCCCCAATTGTTTACTATAAAACATATTTTTGGAGAGATGAAATATATATAAAAACATTGATCTTCGGATTTACTTATATTACATTGTGTACATTGATGAAAGTGTTTTATTTTCTTTAGTTATGTGACAAATTCCAATCAACAAAATTGGCATATGCCTCGAATACATAATTAGAGCTTCTAGGTATGTGATGATAAGTAATAAAATCAAAATTTTGTTCCAAAAATTGTACCAGTAAGAATCGTCAGAGTAGAGTAGGGTCTCTCACATGATAATTTCCATTCCACTGACATGCTACTAACTGGGAGTCCAGGAGAAATTTTAAAGAGAGAATACCATGTGAAATGGCATCACGCAAAAGTCCTATAATGACGCTATATTCAGCCACATTATTCGTTGATGGCCCTAGGAAAATTCCACCTAAAGACACTAGTAGACCCTCGGTTGAGTAAACAATCCAAGCGGGGGAAGCCAAGTCCTGTGTATGACGAATGGCCCCGTCTGCGAATCCTAAGTAGACTGAATACTCCATTGAAATCTTCCAAGCAAGGGAAAACTTGATAAGTAAGATGAAGATAAGAAAAGGGGGAAAAGATATATACACTAAAATACATTATTATACAAATATTTACATCGAAGATTGGGGCTCAAGTGTAATATTTTTTCAAGTAGATCCCATTCCTAGGCTCAGCCATCATATTCCCTTCATAATATTCTAATTCATGGGCTCCTTTTTTTAATACATGTCGCACGATATAGGGACCGTGCCACATGGGTTTGAACTTTCCTTCCCCCAGTGGTTATTTGGCTTGGTCATACAGAAGGACTAAGTCACCCTCATCTTACTGCCAAGGAAAAAAATATTTATCATATTGGACATTGACACATCATTTATTCACTTCGATAATCATGGAGGTGTCTCGACACTACTCATCTAGACTCTCTAGGTGTACAAGGCGTTGTTCAAGATCAAAAGTATCAGGTAGGAGTGCAACTGCCAATATAAGAGAATGGGTTTCCTATTTAATAGGTAGGATTGGCTCCACACATTGCACTAACTGGAAAGGAGAAAAACTGGTGGAATTCTTAACTGAGGTTTGATATACCAAAAGTGTTGGATAAAGCATGATATGCCAGTCAAAGTTTCTCTGGCTGATAGTTTTCTGCAAAATGGTCTTAAGAGACTTGTTCACGGTCTCTAATTGTCCATTTTCCTGGGGGTAGTAAGGGGAAGAATGACCATGTTTAAACCTGAGTTTCAATGCTAATTCTTTCATCATTTTGTTTTAAAAGTGACTTCCATAATCAGTGACAATCCCACTCGGGATTCTGAAAATGGCTATAATTTGATTGAACATGAAGAATGAAACATTCATACCATCGGATTTAACTATAGACATGGCCTCGACCCACTTGTTAAAGTAGTCTACGGCTGCGATAATGTGTTGATTCCCCCCTGCCGAAGTTGGGTTGAAAACCACAAAATCCACCCTCCACTTGGTGAAGGGACCGATGATAACGACTGGATGAAGAGGGGATGGATACAAGCAAATATTCTAAGTGAAAACCTGGTAGGGGTGACACTTATTAACCACTTCAACACAATCTTTAAAAACAAACGTCCAAAAATAACCGGCTCACAAAAAATTTTGGGTTGTCGCCAGCCCAAATAGATGACCACCACAAGCCCCACTATGGCAGTCGTTCAGAATAGACTCAGCTTATTTGTGAGTCAAGAAACAACGCAAGATACTGTCTACACCTCGGTGATACAAGGTGTCACCGATGATAAGGTATTTCTTATCTTGGTATCGTATACGTCGTCGGTCATCTCTCGAGAGATGTTGAGGGAACTTCAAAGTTTGAATATAGAAAACAATATCTCCATACCAGGGGTCTGACGAAGAGACAAGGAAAATGTGTTCATCTGCAAATGAATTAAAATGAATAACATCCTCATCTAACCGAGGGAAGTTGGATATTAACTCTGCAAAAAGTATCGATTTCTTAGATTTCACAGAAGCGAAATCGAGATCAAATTCTTGTAAGATGAAAATCCATTTATTGTATTTTCTCCCTATGATACACCTAGTAAGGATGTATTAAAATGGATTGACATCGGAAACCACAGTAGTTTTTTAAAGCAATATATAGTGTTGCAATCATTGAACTGCATGAACGGCATCCAAAGATAGATTTTCAACATGAGAATATTTGATTTTAGGGCCGACTAAGTTTCGAATAATATAGTAAATGACATGCTCACAGAGCTCATCATCCTCCTGAACCAATAGCATACCAATCGTCTCTTTGGATGCGGTGATATAAAGAAAGTAATATCTATTGTAGTTAGGAGACTTCAGCAAAGGCTATTGTAGTTAGGAGACTTCAACAGAGGCATCAATACCAAGGATTTCTTCAAAACATCGAAGGATTCCTAGGCTCACTCATCCTAGATAAAAGGAGTTTCCTTCTTTAAGATATGCATGAAACCCTTAGTAATATTGGCATAGTTCACTATAAACCGTCATAAAAAGTTATCTTTCGCCTATAAACCTTGAAGTTGACAAATAGTGTGTGGGGAAGGCAATTGAAGTATTGGCTTAACCTTTAACAGATCCACCATGATCCTAGTCTCATAGAATAAAAATCCTAGAAGTCAGCCTAACCTAATGCAAAAGATGTATTTATGAGGGTTCAAACGGATGCGGTAATGGCAGCATCTTTCAAAAACTAGTCGAAGATGAGTAGGGTGATCCTCTCTCTTACTGGAGTGAGCAGCAAGATCGCTGGGATAGACTTCAACTATATGCTTGAGATTGTGAAACACAAAGTTCATAGCTTGTTGGAAGGTTTCTCTAGAGTTCTTAAGGCTAAAAGGCATCTTCCAGTACGCGAATGTACCCTAAGTACAAATAAATTTTGTCTTATGTTGGTCCTCGGGATTAATCTGAATTTGGTTATACCCTGAAAATCCATCCATAAAAGAAAAAACTTTGCTTCTCACACACTCATCGAGAATCTCATCAATGAAGGATGTTGGGAAGTTGTCTTTAGGATAGGCCTTATTCAGGTCTCAAAAATCCATGCATAAACGAATGGTTCCTTGATTTTTATTCATAGGAACAATATTGGGTACCCATTCAATCAAGGGAACCGAGTAAATAAAGCCAACCTTAAGAAGTTTTTCTACCTTTGCCTTAATAGCAAAGGCATTCCTAGGATTGACAACTCTAAGTCATTCCTGAACAGGTTTAGCATCCAGGTAGGTTTTAATCTCATGCTCGAAAATTCGAGGGTCGATTCCTAGAATCTTTTCATATTACCAAGAAAATACATCATGAAATTATTTAAAGAGCTCGGTGTAGATCATAATTTATTCCGGCAAATAAATTTGCATTAATGTATACATTTTCAACCTTGCCAGGAATACGAGAGATATCAATCATGACGGTAGGATAGATACTCACCATGTTTCCTTCGGCATAAATTTCATGCATATCAAGTGGAACTATGACGTGACCAACTATCTCGTTTAAGGTAGATCTAAAATTATCTTGTTCGATTCTAGCAAGATATGGGAGAAAATAAGCGTGATGGTGCATATCATCCCATGGCCTGTTAGAACCATTCATGGCCTCTATGATTGCTTCATTTGAGGGTAAAGTATCATCAAGGAAGTCACGTGAACAAGACAATGAAGTGGCCCATATGGGCTTGAGAACATGATCCTCATCCATCTCCGAGGTAACAGGATCTGGATCGGCAGAAGAGTCAAGAACAACGTGATATGCTATCTTCACTGCCAATAGTGGAATAGCCATTCCAGTATGTGACTAACCTTCACAAGACATAGTCGAGGAAGGTAGGGCCCAAGGATCGTTAAAATATGAAGTGTGGAAAGGAATGGACCTCATTGACTAAGCTGAACTACTGGACATGGATTAAATATGATGAACCAGTGCCATGAAGTCAAAGGTACCCATAAGGGATGAATACATTTTGACATTGATATAATCAGTAGTCAACTGAGAATTTTTTACCATGGGGATCTATGTTCCAACCAATGCATTGGGACTAGCATGCGCAAAGGAAAATTAGTCTATTGCCACAATCTTCCCATCATGAGGAAAGTAAAGAGTACAGAAGATGGAAGATACGATTGCAGTAATAACATAAGTCCAATTGTGTCCTAGTAACAAGTTATAATCGAGGGGCACATCAACCACCTTGACATCCACCTCCATGGTCTTCCCACCTAACTGGATTGGGAAGGCAAGAAGAATACTGTGAGGTTAGAAAGAACGACCGTCAAAACAAGTCAACATGGTTAGGCATTGCGAGAGGGTCGGAGAGTTTAGGGCTTTCAAACAGATTAGGGACATCAAGCATGTTGCAGCACCTTCATCAATAACAATATGTTTGGTGGTATAATTTGAGTAACCCACATGGATTTGGAATGCCACATGGTAAGGAAAGTGAGTCTTCACATCCATGATGTCAAACTTGATAAATTTAGGTCCACTGGGATCTAGAGCTCCTAACGCAAATAACAAGGAATTCCTTTATGAAGGACACATCTCGAGTACCTCCAGAGCCGACATCGCACAAGGGGTTTTACCCAGAACCTCAACAATAGAGTAATTTTGGGCGACTCTAGCATTAGGATTGTGGGTAGAGAACTTGATTACTCCTTTCAGAATATGAGGCAGGGGCTTTGGTTTTTCGATCTATAAAGGAATCTCTAGAGGAGGGGTAGACTTTTTAGTGGGTACAGTCTATGAATAATTGTAATCACGAGACCGAGTGGCTACATTAACCTCAGACTTAACAATATTGATGCATAGATGGTCATTGTCTTGCATCGGTGGGTTCTGACTCCCACTCACCGCATTTCTGGAATTCGAGGAGCTTGAGGCTATGTGTTGATTATGTGGAAAAGGATTAGTCATCACTGTGGGCATTAGAGATAAAATCCTTGCAGCTTCTGCAAGTTTGGGGCACAAGTGGGTAAGGTGATCGTCTATACAAAGCTTGCACGGAAACTTCACCTTTCACCTTTCTTTATTTCCCTCACCAGCGTTATTATTCAACTTCTCATTATTAATTTTTTCCATGGGTTTATTATTATTCTTCCCACCATTAAGATTGTTACCACGCCCTTTCTTTTTATTCCCTCCTGGTTGGTGGTTACCATTCGGGTCGGTCGACAATTGCACAGAAGAAACATCCACCGAATGAGTGGGAGTGGAGGACACAGATGAAGTTGGCCCTCCTACAGACTGGTTTAGAGACAACTCTTTCAACTATCTTGTCACCAAGTCTACAGATTTCACAATGGCAAAGCCTATAATGCCATCGGCATGAGGCCCTGGATTTTGTCTAGGGTCATAGTTTGACCTCGGTGCATCTGGAATAATCTTCTATAACATCCCAGACTGAGCATATATAAGATATAACTACTGGGATTTAAAAATCACTTCTTCCTCAGTTGTAAACCCGAATGTAGAAACATCCTTTGAAATATAAGGTTGTAGATACTTAAGGAACCACTCTATAAGGAATGTTGGAGGTATGTAAGCCTTGATCAACCTCTTCCGTCTATGCCACTCTTGGATGTTATCTAAGATATTGGTGGCTTTTTCCTGACGGAAGGACGATAGAATTTCTATGCCAACATCGTAATGAACTGGCAATTGGAAGTGGTTCAAGAAGACTAAAACCATCTCATTAAAAGTTTCCTACATCCCCCCTAGTAGCTCTATGTACCATTTCACTGCAACCCCCATGAGGGTGTGTTGAAATAATATTAAACGAATAGAATCATTGTTAAGGGAATTCGAAGAGAACCAAAGATGAAAATTAGTGACGTGATCACCAAGATCCTCACCAGTATTTCCTTCAAATTTTGGAATATCCAAAGAAATCTTGGTGGGGACAGAGGGCCATGTTGGATCATGATACACAAGGTCATTCATTAATCTAGAAAATTCTGGCAGATTGAGCATGGCTAGAAAAGGGATATGGGGTTGTAACATCTGGCCTCAAGCTCCTGGGAAAGATTGTTATTGGGGAATTGCATCCCATCCAGGGTTCTGGTATGTACCATGGTCCTTTTGGGGATTGTAAGACCCTCCTTTGAACTGATTCATGAAGGGTTGGTTGGGCACCATTCCAGGAGGAACGTTATGATGAGGGTTGTAAAAAATGTCGCCAGCTAGAGTAGCTCCATGTTGGGGGTTGCCTAAGGTATAAAATTGACCTCCCCTAGGTGTGAATCTGGAGGATAGAGGTGGATTTGTCATGCCAAACGTGTTCGTAGGAATCGGTGTAGAGGAGGTAGGTGTAAAGGACGAACCGTAATAAGCAGCTTGTCTACTAGGTTGACCACTCCAACCAGGAGCATTATCAACATGATTAGACCCGGGGTGAGAAGGAGGAAGTCCTCCAACTGCAAGATTCATTTGTGGGATATGAGAATCGCCAAATGAAAATGGAGTGTATTAAGGAGCCATGCCCCCAAGTCCAATACTAGTATTTGGATTAGATGATGGGATGGAGGATGAAAATTGCGATGTGAAATTCAGCATACAATAAGAAAAAGGGATAGAGGTTGTAGGGATGGACTGAATATTGTAGCCCAGCGAGTTACAAAGGGACCAAAAGGGTTTGTGGATATAGGTTGAGCATTCACTATAGGGTTCTTTCTGCAAGGTAACATGATTTGGATTAGTGGAAGAGTCAAGAACACCCTGATACGCTATCTTTATTTCCAATAATGGCATAGCCATTCCAGTATGTGACTGACCTTCACAACATGCATTCGAGGAAGGTAGGGTCCAAGGATCCTTAAAATACAAAGTGCGGAAAGGAGTGGACCTCATTGATGAAGCATACCTACTAAACCTGGCATAGATATGATGAACCAGTGTCATGAAGTTGAAGGTACCCATAAGGGAAGAATACATTTAGACACTGATATTCTCAGTTGTCAGCTGAGAATTGTCGATCATGGGGATCAACAGTCCAAATGAGGCATTGGGTCTAGCATACACAAAGGAAAACTGGTCGATTGTCACGATATTCCCATCGTGAGAAAAGAAAAGAGTACAGAAGATAGATGATATGATTGCAGTCATAGCATAAGTCCAATTACATCCTAGTAGCTATAGTCGAGGGCGCATCAACCACCTCGACATCCACCTCCATGGTCTTCCCACCTAACTAGATCAGGAAGGAAGGAATAATACTATGAGGGTGGAAAGAATGACAATTAAAGAAGTCAACATGGTCGGAGATTGAGAGAGGGTCGGAGAATTGAGGGCTTTCCAATAGACTAGGGACATCACGCATGTTGCAGTTCCTTCATCAATAACAATATGTTTGGTGGTATACTTTGAGTAACCCATGTGGATTTTCAATGCCACATGGAAAGGAAAATGAGGCTTCACATCTGTGACATAAAACTTGATAACCTTAGAGCCACATGGATATAGAGCTCCTAATGCAAATAAAAAGGAATTCCTCTATGAAGGACATGTCTCAAGTACCTCTAGATCCAACATCACACAAGGGGTTTGACCCACATCCTCAACAATAGATTAATTATGGGTGGCTCTAGCATTAGGATTGTGGGTAGAGCACTTGAGTACTCCTTTCAGAATACAAAGCAGGGGATCTGTTTCTTCTATCTGTAAATGAGTCTCCTGAGGAGGGGGAGACTCTAGACTAGGTACAGTCTATGAAGAAATGTAATCACTAGATCGAGTGGCTATATTGCCCTCATACTTAACCATATTTATGCATAGATAGTCACTATCTTGCGTCGATGGGTTCTAACTCCCACTTGTCGCATTTTTGGCATTCGAGGAGCTTGAGGCCATGTGTTGATTATGTGGAAAAGGATTAGTCAGCACAACGGGTAGTAGAGATAAAATCATCACAACTTCTGCAAGTTTAGGGCACAAGTGGATAAGGTGATATTTTGTTCAAAGCTTGCAGGGAAACTTCACCTTGCGTTTCTTTCTTTCCCTCACCATCATTATTATTCGATTTCTCATTATTAATGTTTTCCTTGGGTTTATTATTATTCTTCCCACCATTACGATTGTTACCATGTCTTTTATTTTTATTCCCTCCTTGTTGGTGGTTACCGTTCAGGTTGGTTTACGATTGCATGGAGTTTACATCTGCTAACTAAGTGGGAGTGGAGGACACAGATAAAGTTGTCCCAGCTACAGATTGGTTTAGAGACAAATCTTTCAACTGGTTTGTCACCAAGTCTGTGGATTTCACATTGGAAGATCCTACATTGCCATCTTCATGAGGCCCAAATTTTTTTCTAGGGTCATAGTTTGACCTCGGTGCATCTGGCATAATATTGTATAACATCCCATACTAAGCATATATAAGATCTAACTGTTGGGATTTAAAATTTTCTTCTTCCTCAGATGTAAACCCGAAGGTAGAAACATCCTTTGAAATATAAGATTGTAGAGATCAACCTCTTTCATCTACACTACTCTTGGATGTGATCCAAGATATCGGTGGCTTTGTCCTGACGGAAGGCCGACAAAATTTCTATGCCAGCATCATAATGAACCGGCAATTGGAATTGACTGAGGAAGACTAAAACCATATGATTAAAAATTTCGTACATCTCCCCTAGTAGCTTTATGTACCATTTCACTGCAACCCCTATGAGGGTGTGTTGAAACAATATTAAATGAATAGAATCATTGTTAAGGGAATTCGAAGAGAACCAAAGATGAAAATTAGTGATGTGATCACCAAGATCCTCACTAGAGTTTCCTTATAATTTCAGAATAACCGAAAAAATATTTGTGCGGATAGAGGGCCATGTCGTATCATGATGCACAGGGTCATTCATTAATCTAGACAATTATGACAGATTGAGCATGACCAAAAAAGAGAGACGGGGTTGCGGCATATGGCCCCAAGATCTCGGGAAATATTTTTGTTGGGGAATTGCAGCCCGTCCAGGGTTCTGGTATGCACCATGGTCCTATCCATGATTGTAATACCCTCCTCTGAACTAATTCATGAAGGGTTGGTTGGGCACCATTCTAGTAGGAATATTATGATGAGGTTTGTAAATATTTCCCCCAGTCGGAGTAGCTCCAGGTTGGGGGTTGCCCAAGGTATGAAACAGACCTCCCCTGGGTGTGAATCTGGAGGATAGAGGTGGATTCATCATGCCAAGCGTGTTGGTAGGAATCGGTGTAGAGGAGGTAGGTGTAAATGATGTATCATAAGAAGCATCTTGTCCGCCAGGTTGACCACTCCATCTAGGAGCATTAGGACCAGGATTAGACCCGAGGTGAAAAGGAGGAAGTCCTCCAACTGTAGGAGTCATTTGTTGGATATGAGCACCTCCAAATGAAAATGGATTATGTGAAGGATCCATTCCCCCAATTCCAATACTAGTATTCAGATTAGATGTTGGGATGGAGGATGAAAATTGTGATGTGAAATTCATCATACCATAAGAAAAAGGGTTAGAGGATGTAGGGATGAACTTAATATTGTAGCCTGGCGAGTGACAAAGGGAAAAAAAAGGGTTTGTGGCTATAAGTTGAGAATTCACTATAGGGTTCTGTCTACGAGGTAACAAGATCTGGATTGACAGAAGAGTCAAGAACAACCTGATACGCTATCTTCACTACCAATAGTGGCATAGATATTCTAGTATGTGACTGACCTTCACAAGATACAGTTAAGGAAGGTAGGGTCCAAGGATCCTTAAAATATGAAGTGTGAAAAAGAATGGACCTACTGGACATGGAATAGATATGATGAACCAGTGCCATGAAGTCGAAGGTACCCATAAGGGATGAATACCTTCTGACACATATATTCTCAGTTATCGGCTGAGAATTGTCGATCATGGGGATCAATGGTCCAATCAATGCATTGGGGCTAGCATACGCAAAGGAAAACTAGTCTATTGTCATGATATTACCATCGTGAGGAAAGAAAAGAGTACAAAATATGGCGATGCGATTGTAGTCATATCATAAGTCCAATTTCATCCTAGTAACAAGTTATAGTCGAGGGGCACCTCAACCTCCGCGAAATCCACCTCCATTATCTTCCTGCATAAATGGATCGAGAAGGCAAGAAGAATACCGTGAGCGAGAAAAGAATGACCTTCAAAAGAAGTCAACATGGTCAGAGATTGAGAGAGCGTTGGAGAGTTGAGGGATTTCCAACAGACCAAGGACATCACGCATGTTGCAGCGCCTTCATCAATAAAAATACATTTGATGGTATACTTTGAGTAACCCACATGGATTTGGAATGCCACATGGTAAGGAAAGAGAGGCTTCACATCTATGACGTCAAACTTGATAACTTTAGAGACACTAGGATCTAAAGCTTCTAACACAAATAATAAGGAATTCCTCTATGAAGGACACATCTTGAGTACGTCCAAAGCCAACATCGCACAAGGTTTTTGACCCAGATCCTCAACAATAGAGTAATTCTAGGTGGCTCTATAATTAGGATTGTGGGTAGAGCGCTTGAGTACTCCTTTTAGAATACAAGGTGGGGGCTTTGGTTTTGTGGTCTGTAAAGGCATCTCCGGAGGAGGGGAGACTCTAGACTAGGTACAGTATATGAAGAACTATAATCGAGAGACTGAGTGGCTACATTAACCTCATACTTAACCATATTTATGTATAGATGGTCATTGTCTTGCTTTGGTGGGTTTTGACTCCCACTCACCGCATTTATGGAATTCAAGGAGCTCGATGTCATGTGTTGATTATGTGTAAAAGGAGTAGTCAGTACAGCAGGCGTTAGAGATAAAATCCTCACATATTCTGCAAGTTTGGGGAACAAGTGGGTAAGGTGATCATATGTACAAAGCTTGCAAGGAAATTTCACCTTTCGCCTTTCTTTCTTTCCCTCACCAACATTGTTATTTGACTTCTCATTATTAACATTTTCCTTGGGTTTATTATTATTCTTCCCACATTTACGATTGTTACCATGTCCTTTATTTTTATTCCCTCCTCATTGGTGGTTACCATTAGGGTTGGTTGATGATTACATAGAATTTACATTCGTAGACTGAGTGGGAGTGGAGGACACAGATGAAGTTGTCCCTCCTACAGAATGGTTTAGAGACAACTCTTTCAAATAGCTTGTTATCAAGTCTACATATTTCACATTGGCAAAGCCTACAATGCCATTGACATCAGGTCCAGGATTTTGTCTAGGGTGACACTTTGACCTCGGTGCATTTGAAATAATCTTGTATAACATCCCAGACTTAGCATATATAAGATCTAGTTGTTGGAATTTAAAAATTGCTTCTTCCTCAGTTGTAAACCTGAATGTAGAAACATCCTTTGAAATATAAGGTTGTAGAGACTTAAGAAACCACTCTAGAAGGAATTCCAAAGGTATGTAAGCCTTTATCAACCTCTTCTGTGTACGCCACTCTTGGATGTGATCTGAGATATGGGTGGATTTTTCCTGATGGAATCCCGACAGAAGTTCTATGCCAGCATCGTAATGAACCGGAAATTGGAATTAATTGAGGAAGATTAAAACTCTCTGATTAAAAGTTATGTACATCCCCCTTGGTAGATCTATGTACCATTTTTCTCCAACCCCCATGACGGTGTGTTGAAACAATCTTAAATGAATATAATCATTGTTAAGGGAATTCAAAGAGAACCAAAGATGAAAATTAGTGATGTGATCACTAGTATCCTCACCATTATTTCCTTTGAATTTCAGAATATCTGAATAAATCTTGGTGGGGACAAATGGAAATGTCGTATCATGACGCACAGGTTCATTCATTAATCTAGAAAAGTCTCGCAAATTGAGCATGTCCATAAAAGGGAGATGGGTTTGCGACATCTAGCCCCAAGATCTTAGGAAATATTGTTGTTGGGGAATCACATCCCATCCAGGGTTATGGTATGCACCATGGTCCTGTCCAGGATTGTAAGACCCTCCTATGAACTAATTCATGAATTTTTGGTTGGGCACCATTCTAGTAGGAACATTAAGATGAGGGTCGTAAAAATTTCCCCCAGCTAGAGTATCTCCAGGTTGGGGGTTGCCCAAGGCATGAAACTGACCTCCCTCAGGTATGAAATGTAGGATAGAGGTGGATTCATCATGCCAAACATGTCGGTCAAAATTGGTGTAGAGGAAGTAGGTGTAAAGGATGGATCCTAAGAAACGGCTTGTCCACCAGGTTGACCACTCCATCTAGGAGAATTAGGACCAGGATTAGACCCGAGGTGAAAAGGAGGAAGTCCTCCAATTGTAGGAGTCGTTTGTGGGATATGAGCACCGCCAAATGAAAATGGAGTATGCAAAGGAGCCATGTCCCCAAGTCCAATACTAGTATTCATATTAGATGTTTGTATGGAGGATGAAAATTGTGATGTGAAATTCGACATACCATAAGAAAAAGGGCTAGAGGTTGTAGGGATGGACTAAATATTGTAGCTCGGTGAGTGACAAAGGGACCAAAAATGGTTCATGGCTATAGGTTGATCATTCACTATACGTCATACAGGAGTGATGATAGGAACTTTCGGCACTACAACCATTGTGGTTGAAGGTGTCAAAGGATTACTGTTAACTATAGTGGGTATGGGAGTCGAAGGACTCCTAGTATCTTTCTGGCTCGATTCAGTACTCATCCTTGTATGATCATGTAACATCCATAGCCACCCATAGTTTGGGGCATGCTACCTTCAAGCCCTCCCTTGGACTTATTTATCTTACGATACCTTTCTTAAATTTAAGGATGCATAAAAGAAAAGACTTTAGCAACATGCACAATAGTAGTCAACAAGCATACATATCTAAAAATTCAATTAAGCGATAATTAAATATACATCAGAAAATACATTCATATACATGTAAATGATACCATAAAAGAGAGCACTTATCTTTATGGAAGACAACACCAGATGGCTATAGACCAAGGATGTTCCACCAAACCATAGACACCATTGCTCCAAATCTCAATAGCAGTGTCACCCCCAAGCCGGGGCTATGAATCCACAAGGATGGTTCTAGAGTGTACTTGGGTTCCCAAAATAGTCATCTCTCAATCTCTCACAGGTTTCCCAACACCCACAACAATCTAAGTACCCATCTCTTTTCTACCCAGCCTGTACCGCCCCAAGAGAATGGACCTCAACCCTTCTCTTCCACATAGTCCCTCAGGAAATCCCTCTCCTTTATTTTGGGGCCTCCAACACAGCTGGTCTAGAATCTCAATGTTGGAACTCTCAGGACTCGTAGTTGTGAGAAAAATAGGGCATAGGCCAACGCATCTCAGACATGCAGGACCCAGGTCATGGCTGGATTGAACCAGCGACCATTATAGCCAACTATACCATGGCTAATTCTTCAACAGTTCGGTTCCCTTTCCCAAGCCAAGACATAGATGATGGATGGATCAATGAATAGGTACATGTGTGCATGGAATTGTGTGAGGGAAGTGAAGGAATGTACAGGAAATCTATGAACAAGACATTAGTCAAACCCCCCCCCATCAGACCCAAGGAGGGTTTAAGTTACTTCATGGAGAATCAAGAACCTCCTGGACTTCCCCAAGAAGATCACGTAATCGATCCCCACCCTTAGGAAAAAAGGGTAATTGACATTGGAATACACACTTATCCCCTCAAGGCCCCTCTCTTGTGGAACCATAGCCCCCTATAACTCTATTCCTTGTCCGTCTAGCAACCAACGATGTGTTTATTATTAATAATGATCAAAACATTACATTTCTTGGGCACACTAGCCTTTTAATAATTGTTTGGGCATCCTAGCCTCTCAGCATTGTAACAATACATTATTTAAAATGGGGGTTTAGAACCTGGGGTGTTACATACCCTCCCCCTTATTTTGGCACTTTCCTCAGTGCATATACAAAATAGAGATTGAAATCTCAAATTTATTCAAAAATTTGTGATTACTCTGCCCGCATGGCATCTTCATGCTCCCAGGTAGCATCTTCAGGACCATACCAGGTCCACTAAACTTTTACCAACTCTATAACTCGACTCTGGAGCATTTTGACTTTTCTATCCAGTACCTGCACTGGCTGAACCTAAAAATCTCCCTATGTCTCTCCCTGAATCAGATGCCAATCAATAACATGGTTAGGATCATGTACATATTTATTTAGTAAACATACATGAAATACATTATGCACATTCATGGAAGAAGACAATGCAAGCATGTATGCAACTGGCCCTATTTTGTCCAATATTTCAAATGGACCACAGAATCTGGTTGCCAACTTTGTACAACTACCCAATTTCAAAGAGATTTTCTTGGGCTTCACTTTCAAAAGTACATGCTCCCCTACTTTAAATTCTCTAGTTGTCTTGTTCTTGTTTGCATAAACATTTTTTCTATCTTGAGCTTCCTTTAAATTATGCTTGATCTTGACCAGCTAGTCTTCCATGTCCTTGAGCAACTCTGGCCCAAGTACCACTCTATCTATTGGGTTGTCCCAACTTACTAGAGTATTGCATTTCCTACCGTACAAGGCTTCAAATGGGCTCATTCTCAATGAATCTTGATACCCATTATTATATGCAAACTCAACCAAGTGTAAGTAATCTTCCCACTTAGATGGCTTATCCATCACATACACTCTCAGCATGTCTTCAATTATTTGATTGACTCTCTCTATTTTACCATCTGTTTGGGGATGATATGTTGTGATAAAGTTTAGATTTGTGGCAAATCCTTTAAAGAATCCCCTCTAGAAATTGGAGGTAAACTTTACATCTCTGTCCGAGACAATTGTCCCAGGTATCCCATGCAACTTAGCAATTTCCTTCATGAAAATTTCTGCAATATTAGTCGTCGTATGAGTTTCCTTCACAGGAACAAAATGAGAAGCCTTTGTTAATTTGTCAACCACCACCATGATTGAGTCATGTTGCTTATTAATTTTGGGTAATCCTGTGATGAAATCCATGGTGATCACTTCCCATTTCTTCTCTGGGATTGGCAATGGCTACCGCAAACCCGCTGGGTGTCTATACTCATCCTTTACCATCTAACATTCCCTACATCGAGCGATATAATCAGCAACATCCTTCTTCATTCCCAGCCAAAAAAACTGGCTTCTTACTGCTGTAATTGTTCTCTGGTAACTGGGATGTCCAGCATAAGGAACATCATGCATCTACTTCAGTACCAAATTCCTCAGTTCTCCAGAACTAGGAACATAGATTCTATTTTTATGCATGAGCAATATGTCTTCCTTTATCTCACACTCCTTTATTTTCAAATGTACATCTCCTAGATGTAATTTTTCCTTTACGTGTAGGTAATGCTGGTCTGTAACAAGACCATCTAAAATTTTTCTCTTCAAGTCTGACTGATGCATACTGATAGCAGTAGCATGCATGAGATGCACTCTTCTACTAAGCGCATTAGAAACTTTATTCTCCTTTCCCTTGATATGCTTGATATCGAAGTCATATTCACTTACAAATTCCAACCATCTTTTTTTCCTAGCATTCAAGGTCGGTTGTTCAAAAAGATACTTCAGGCCAATTTGGTCTTTCGTTAATTCAAATTTCTTCCCCATGAGATAATGCCTCGACATCCTTAAGGTGTGAACAATGGCAGCAAGTTCCAAGTTGTGGGTGGCATAGTTCCTATCATGTTCCTTAATATTTTTGGACTCATATCCAATGACATGTCCATTTTGCGTGAGGAATCCCCCAAGACCTTCCTTACATGTGTTTGTACATAACACAAAAATTTCATTTGGGTCAGCAATCTTTGACACGGGTGCAATAGTAAGTAATTCCTTCAACATATTAAAATTATTTTCACACTTGAGTGTCAATTCAAATTTAGTTCCCTTCTTTTGCAAAGAAGTGATGGGATGAGAAATCTTAGAGAAAATTACTATGAACCTTCTGTAGTAGCCAGCTAATCCCATAAAAGATCTGACGTCTGACACATTTATGGGTGTTGGCCATCCTCTAATGACTTTGATATTCTTTGGATCTACTGCCATGTCCTACTCTGAAATAATGTGTCCCAAGTAATGGATATGCTTTTGATAAAAAGAACACTTACTCAACCTGGCATACAACTGACATTCTATCAGTACTTGCAACACCAGTGTTAAGTGATGTTCATGCTCCTCTTCAGACTTAGAATAGATAAGTATGTCATCCAGGAATAATATGACAAACTTATCCAAATAATTCTTGAATATGTCATTCATTAGGAACATGAATAGAGTTGGTGTATTGGTTAGTCCAAATGGCACCATTAAAAATTCATAATTCCCATACCTGGTCCTAAAGGTTGTCTTATGAATGTCTTATTCCTTGATTCTTACCTGATGGTATCATGCCCTCGGGTCAATTTTTGAAAATATCTTTTCTCCTCTTAGCTGATCAAAGAGGTCATGAATTCGGGGTAGAGGATACTTGTTCTTTATAGTGTACTTGTTCAGATTTCAGAAATCAATACACATCCTCAAGGTTCCATCCTTCTTTTTCACAAAAAATACTGGTGCTCCCCAAGATGAAACACTTAGACGTATGTACCCTTTCTTCAACAATTCCTCCAACTTCATTTGTAATACTTTTAACTCTAGTGTGATCATTCTGTAAGGTGTTTTTGACACCGAGGAAGCTCCTGGAAATAAATCAATTGAGAAATATATCTCCCTTCTTAGTGGAAATCTGGGTATTTCTTGTAATATATCTTCAAATTCTTGTAGTACCGAGAAATATTTGAGGCTTGGCCCCTTTGTATTTCTTGTCTCTTCCACATGAGCTGCATACAATTTCCATCTTTCCCTAAAATGTCTTTTTAGTTGTAAGGATGAAATATCCCTTATAGAGATGGGTATTGGAACTCCTTTCACAGTGATCTGTTTTCCATTTCCATCAAGACATGTAAATGTCTTGTTATGACAATCTAGGAAAGCATGATGCTTGTCCAACCAATCCATTCCAATCAGAATATCATAATACCCAAATGGTATGATACTTAGATCAATAGTAGTATTCAGGCCATTAAGACTTATGGAACAACTTCTGACCATATCATGGATTCTTTTTTTCGTCCCAGTGGCTAACTGAACCAAACTTTCTTTTCCAATTTTACTTTTCTCAAAATGTAATCTATCCACTACCTTAGGATCAATGTAGCAATGACTTTCTCTTGAATCAATCAAAATAAAAAGAGGTTGATTTATGATCTTACCTTCCACCTCGATCATATTGGATTGGTACTCTACTTGTCGATCATTTAAAGTTGCATAGATTCTTCCCATATCTTCGACTATTGTAGACTCTTGGATGTTGTCCAGAGTATTCACTCTGTCCTTTCTGTATGATAAATCCTTGTACAAGTGATCTTCCTTGGATCCCCAACATTGGATTGGTGGTCTTCCCCTTTTTCCCAAGGAATCTTCTTTCTTGAAATCTCCCTTAGCATACTGATCTTGATAATTTCTATTAGGCTCATTCCTATTGAAGCGAGGTTTGAATCCTTTCCTCCTCTGATCGAAATTTTCATTTTTCTTGTACTTCCAAGATTTCTGTAGAGATTCTCTTCCCTGGCCTTGCTCATACAAGTATTTATCCTTCCTGGTGGCTTGAGTCAAGGTCTTGCGCTCATCATATTTGATCTTTTTCTTATAAAAGGTTGGAATTTCACTTAGAAACCTCTGTATTTAAACTTTCTCATCACTAATGAACCTAACATACTTTAACAATCCCAAGAACTTCTTCTCATACTCTTCCATAGTCATGCTTCCCAACCTGAGTTCAAAGAACTCCTGCATTTTCTTGTCATATAAATACTCTGAGAGGTACTCCATCTGGAAGTACTTCTTGAACTGCTTCCAAGTGATCCTACTTTCATTAACATGTTCCACTTGGTTTCATTGGTCCCACCACATTGCATCTTTCCCGTGTAAATGGTAGGTCTCAATCCTAGCTTCCAGGTTGGACGGATAGTTATGAAACTGAAAATATCTCCTGAGCCCAAGAAACCATGCTTCAACATGATCTTCCCTTTCTCTTTCACCCTCAAAGGAAGGTGTCTTGATCTTCCTCGGCTCTCCTTGCTAAGTATATACCTATTGTTTCCTTATTTGGTGTCTGATAGGAGACACCTCTGGACACCTTACGATATCTTTCGATGCATAAAACGTTCTTTATGAGTAAGGAGGTGAGTGGTGTCCATGAGCTCTACTAGCACTTCTAGAATAGCCAACTCTTCCACGATCATCCCTTCTTTTATGGAACCTTCCTTCTTCCTCTTGTTTTGAGTTTGATCCCTTATTTGTTTATCTCTGCAACACTCGTGCATTTATCTAAATTTTCTCTCTCATCAGTCTCTCAGTGTCTTCTTTGTAGCTCTGCACTTCCATCTTCAGGCTTCTTATTGTTTCTATTAACATTTCCTCCTCTCCTTTTCCCTTGCGTCCATTCGACTCTATATTTGCATTAACAACTCTAGTATTTTGTCCTTTGATCTCCTTATCATGACTAGAGGCTCCCTCGCCTTCTTCCATTTCCTCAATACGCATCCTAATTTGATGTGTTTAAACAACTTAATTCTGCAAAATGTGCAAGCGATCATTTTGTTAGAATTATGCATACGATAAACAAAATTGCCAAACCATGCTACAACACTCTTTATCTTTTTTTTGTTCATGGAGATCATATCCCCATTCTCCAAAAATATCAGTGTCCTATTATCCTTGGCCGACACAGAATCTCATCCTATGCAGGCACTTTCTTCAAGCCACCTTCCCAGGTGACCATGACTAGAAACCGTGACTAAATCCTTCCTTAGTAGTTTTTTGTCTCGCAAACAAACAATTGATCCCTTATCCCTCCTTCCCTCAGATATCAATATGCATATGACCATGACCATGACCCTGCACTTAGCTGAAAAAGTGCTTGTCCAGAGCTTTGGGACTTCGAAACTTTCAGCCAAGACCGGATCAATGGTCCTCGTCCTCTTTCACAATCAACAATCGAGATCCACTTCGGGACTCTGGGATTTGACAGTCTCAACTTTCCTCACTTTCTTCCTCTCGAAACGCTTTTACCTGAAGTTCATGATCCGTGGATGAGTGTCCTCCCATAGATCAACGCCTGTGAATCACTTTGGCTCTTTGGGCTTTGAAAGTTTCAAACTTTCCTCCTGCACTTTCTCCTAGAGTGCTTTCACCCGAAGTCGAAGATCCTTTGATGTGTGTCTTCTGGAACCAATGGTCAATATGTACTCCAGCCTTCAAGCCTTCAGGATTTTGTGACCCAATGCAACCTATCACATATTTCCCCTCTGGAGTGCCCAGTCTATGGACTGCACGATCTGTCGCCACGTGGAGAAATACTGGAAGCGGACACATGGCCCAATCAGGTAGCTGACATGTGTCACATTCTAATTGACTCTTCAATACTCCAAATGATAAACAATTAATGACATGTGGCACACATCCCATGTGTCCACGTCATCCCAGGTGATATCTGCAAGCCACGTCACTTCAGGAATTCCAGGATCCATATCACTCTATGTGATGTCATCGTGCTCCATCACTTCTTCTCTTCAGGCTTCATGACTTCGGGAGTTTCCATACTAGCACACTTCCAATTCTCCCTCACTCTGCATTCCCGAACAAGACAATTTGTTGCCATGTGTCCTCCTGGATCAGACGACTAAGATTCACTTCAGTTCTTCACCTAGAGTCCACGGATCTGCACCATGTTCCCTCCTTAATCTGATGGTTGATGTTTACTTCGGGTCTTTGGACTTCGAAAATCTCAAATTTCAAAACTTATCTAGCCCCACTAGATTTTATCCGAAGCCTTGGATCTGATGACGTGTGGCTCTCATCAAATCAATGGTTGAGATCCTTTCGGGTCTTTGGGTTTCATAAATATCAAAATTCAAACCCCTTGAAGTACACGGGATTCTGCCACGTGTCCTCTTGAATCATATGGTTGAGGCTTACTTCACACCTTCACCCAAAATCCACATATTTACACCACGTCTCTTCTGGATCAGATGGCCCAGACTCACCTCGGACGATCCGACGCTTGATATTTACTCTAGATGATATGGAAACTGAGATCTATTTTGGATGATCAAACGATCGAGACTTACTTTGGCTCTCCGACTCTCCGGGCTTCAGGAGTTTAAAATCTCAACTGAAAACCTCTCAAACAGATTTCTCTAGAGTTATGGATCTACTGACACATTCCTTTTGGTGATCAATAGTTAGGATCTACTTCGACTATATGGAGCTTCGATGTTTGAGCCCTAACATGTCACATCATGTCATGCCTTTTAATTTGCGGGGGCATGCATCGGTAGCTTGGAGTAACCTTATTTGTGCCCCGCAATTCTCCTGATACTGACACGTAACCCCTTGGTGAAACAATGGTTTGGATTGTGGGACCACCTTGGTAAATTATCTCCCATGCAAATTGGTTCCCCACAATGCCTCATGTCCTTTGATATCACTCTTCAATGGGATCTGACGGTTGTGACCTTAGCCCTTAATTCATTTTTATCGGACGACCCTTTTTCACCTTTCCTATGATCCAACAATCTTGGATCTATATTGATCCTACAGTGGTGATCTCTCTCGAATTCGAAGGGGGCAGTCACGATCCTTCGAACCCCTTACACAGGTCTCTAACGTTCTATCTCCTGCATAGATTCTACAATGCCATTCCTCCTGAGATTTTCAACTCCATGGTCAGAGTTCAATCTCAACCCCGAGACTCTGACCAACAGACCCAACCCATACCAGCCCGGTGTTTCAACCAAAATCTTTGATACCATTCTGTAACATCCCCAACCACCCATAGGTCGGGGCATGCTACCTTCAATCCCACCCTTGGGCTTCTTTATCTTATGATACCTTTTTAAAATTTAAGGATTCATAAAAGAAAAGACTTTAACGACATGCACAACAGTAGTCAACAAGCATGCATAGTCTAAAGATTCAATTAAATGATAATTAAATATACAGCGCAAAATACATTCATATACATGTAAATGATACCATAACAGAGAGAACTTATCTTTATGGAAGATGAAACCAACTGGTTGTAGACCAAAGATGTTCTACCAAACCATAGAAACCACTACTCCAAATCTCAACAAGTCACCCCCGAGCGAGGGCTATCAATCCACAAGGACGGTTCCAGATTGTACTTGGGTTCCCAAACCGGTCATCTCTCAAGCTCTCACAGGTTTCCCAACACCCACAACAATCCAAGTACCCAACTCTCTTCTACCTAGCCTATACCACCCCAACAGAATGGACCTCCACCCTTCTCTTCCATGCAATCCCTCAGGTAGTCCCTCTCCTTTATTTTGGGGCCTCCAGCATAGTTGGTCCAGAATCTCAATGATGGAACTCTCAAGACTAGTAGTTGTGAGAAACACAGGGCACAGGCCAATGCATCTCAGACATGCAGGCTCGAGGTCATGGATGGATTGCACCATCGACCATTACAGCCAACTATCTCGTGGCTAAATCTTCAGCAGATCGGTTCCCTTTCCCAATCCAAGACATAGATGATAGATGGATCAATGAATGGGTAAGTGCGTGCATGGAAGTGTGTGAGGGAAATGAAGGAACATACAGAAAATCAGTGAACAATCCATCAGTTGAACTCCACCATCATACCCGAGGCGGGTTTAAGTAACTTTGTGGGGAGTCAAGAACCTCCTAACCTTACCGAAGAATCTCACGTAACCGATCCCCTCCCTTAGGAAAAAAGGGTAATTAACATAAGAATACACACTTATCCCCTCAAGACCCCTCTCTTGTGGAATCATATCCCCCTTTAACTATATTCCTTGTTCGTCTAGCAGCCAACGATGTGTTTGTTATTAATAATGATCAAAACATTACATTTCATGGGCACACTGGCCTTTTAATAATTGTTTGGGAACCTTGGCCTTTCATCATTTTAACAATACATTATTTAAAATGGGGGTTCAGATCTAGGGTGTTACAGATCACAACTCTGGTAAGTGGAGGTGTGTGTACCATGTTTGATAACTTTATGCCTTTT
Source organism: Picea engelmannii (assembly GCA_009831015.1). Lineage (NCBI taxonomy): Eukaryota > Viridiplantae > Streptophyta > Pinopsida > Pinales > Pinaceae > Picea > Picea engelmannii. The sequence goes on from ML790197.1 coordinate 513,890, forward strand.
AGAAGGAAAAGACGCAATATGTGGTTGTAATTGTAACAAACGACGAGACCTGTAGGGAAGCTAGTCTGGCTCCACGATGACTCAAGACTTAAGATATAAAAACAAATCCTAAGGCACACAAACATGATAAAGTATCTGAAAAGGGGAATCCCTCCCTAAAGTAGGTATGCCTCACCCAAGAGGGTCCTGAGACTCCCTGCCAAAGATCACAGGTATTAGAATTAGTTATAAGGGCCCTTGTGGGCTTAACAACTAGTCGGTCAGATCCCCCTAAAGAGGTAATACTCCATAAAGGTTGTGTGTTGTTCGACCCTTATATGACCTAGGGTACCTGTAGAATAACCACCGGAAGTAACCTATGTGGTACATATGTCAAGAAACTAAGAAACCACGATATAACCGATGCACAGAAGAATAGTCCTAAGTCAGTTCCACCATATGGGCAGTGCAGCAAATCCCAAAACCTCGAAAGAACCACCTCTCACAGAGCTAAAGGTACTAGCAATATCACCATATACGAATAGATCCCCATAAATATATCTGACGCTAAGAAGGTATTGGGGGGATATCCCCTCAACCAACTTCACGCAACCTTGTGCTTAACTCTGGTGTAAGCATAGCCTCTTGACATCACCAATTATACAATGGATTTCAGCACTCCCTTAGTCAAACACATATGTTGATTTAATCACCTTGGAGAATTTTACTCACAAAATCCTATTCCAAGGCTCTAAATCCTAAGTTAGTTTGTGCACCCTAGAAAATAAAATCATTTCTAATCAATTTTAAATTATCAGCATTCCTTTTAGTTTCCTTGCTTACTCAAAAAGGTGTGGTAGTGAAAATGATGATGTTATGACTCAACAAGTAAAATAAATGAATATGAATAAAATGCAAAGTCCTAACTTCAATTCCCAATAAATGATAAGCTTTTCAAAATGCAATTTTTTATTTAATTCTTCAATTCAACATAAGATGCAATCTTTCCATGCATGTACTAAGAACAACGTTAAGAACCCAAAATATCAAATGTGAACAATGAAAAATGTTTATTATTTTTGTATTTTCAATATAAAATAATGAAAATGCAAAGATTGAACAACAACTTGATATAAAGATTCTACTGAATGCAATCAGAGACAAACCAAGTAGGATATCAAGAATAAAACACCCAGCCCAAGATGCAAGAACAATCAATGAAAAGGATGATGAGAAAGGAACTGCCTGAAAATTCAACCAAAGAAAGGTTTCCTATCACTCTGTAGGCACTTAACATTCGTAATAGAGACCTAAGAAGACTCAAATACCATCAAAACTTACCCAGCAAACATCAAACTCAGCAACCAAGCACACAATAATGATGTATGTGATTGTTTAGGACAAAATTGTGTATATACGCCTCTTGCAGAAGGAAAACGCGCGCATGTACGCAAATGTTAGGAAAAAAACCGTGTATATGTATTAAAACACTGTCAGGTTAAGGATAAGGCTAAGAAACTCAAATTCACAATGAAAAAAGGATATCAAGCAATCATATGACAAGAAACCCAATATAAATAAGAGAAATCAAAGGAGAAAAACACTCCAAACCCTAAAAAGAAGATTCAATCCCCAGTATGATCGCCAATTATGTTACTGATCTCTCTATGGTATGACGTAAACCACAACAGACGGAAATGACTGTTGAAATCAATTCTAATCTCAATTATGCTATATAAACAAATATTCTAACAAGACAAGATAATGAGCCTACCTCATCTAGATGTTCGATGGAGTCCATCATTGACCACTTGACTCAAATAAATACTCATGCAAATTGTCCTCAACAACCAAGATATGCAAGCATATGGTGATAATATAAAAAGTTAGCACATTCAATAGCATAATCCATCAATATTCATAACTATAAATATGACCATGGAATAACATTTCAAATATTTGCAAGACATTAATTAGATGAGAAAAGAGTTTTTTTATTAAAATGTAATCAACACAAGTGTATGAATGACAAAATTTTGTGTTAGCACAGTTCGGAACCAAGAAACCAAGTCCCTTCCAGTTGATCATCCACCACTTCAATCCTCCACCAAATTCAAGCTCATACAAAAGAGAAAATGAGGTTCTCAATCAAGTAGGGAAGATCTTGAGGGTTGAACAATGTGTTCAAACTTAAAAGGATAAAGGGATGCAGACTCAATATGAAGTGAATAATTTCTCCAGAGTAAATTTTCTCTCAAAGTTGAATTCTTCTCCTCTTTTCCACAGCTTGGATATGGCCCATTTATAGCCTTCAAATGGAACTGAAGGGCCGAGTCAGAATTTTTCTAGTATATGGAAGGTCAAGGATCATGGATCTCATGACATGACATGGAATCCCAACACCATTTTTTAATTTGGGCACAAAACCCGATGTACGTGGGTTATAATGGTGCAACCTACATATGCGCATGTTGTATAATATCTAGGTCGTGCATATGTGGAAAAATATTATTTTTAGCTCTGGGAACTACAAAAAGGGATTTCAAGTCTGCATAGGGAAATGAAAAAAGGCATTCTGAGCAAATTTTCATAGGGTGAGGCAAATCTTTCTATAACACACCTTGTGCTTCTCCTCTAATATGGGACTTAGAAAGTTGTTTTCTTCTACACACCTTGCATAGGCTCTACACACACAAGTGTTATCCCTCCTCATATTTCAACTCTTCGAAAATCAAAGGGGCATAGACATTTGTTCTTCCAAATGACTTCTTGTGCCCTCCTAGCACTCTCTCTCTCTCTTCTGAGCTTAGAAACACAGTCAAAGTGTTCCTTCAACGCCCTCCTAGCACTCTATGCTCTTCCTCATGAGATTTACTAACACTTTGGAAAAGTGTTGGCTTCGTGCACTCCTTGCACTCACTCTCTCGAGTCAAGGAATTTACAAACTCTTGCGCACTCCTTTTGCTTACTCTGTGCGAACTTGCACTATCCTTCCTAAGCTTAACCTTCCATAAGTATATAGGTCTGCACTCCTTGCACTAGCCTTCCCTTGAGATTTTACACTACTCTTATTGTAGTTGCACTCCTTGCGCTCACTATGTGCACACTTGCATTGGCCTTCCTTTGATATTTTATACTGCCATGATTGTAGTTTCACTCCTTGTGCTCGCTCTCTGCACTCCTTGCACTATCCCTTGAGCTTAACTAATTCTGATGTGCCCACTTGGCACGCTCCTCATAGAACTCCTAAATGATTTCTAGTGCACTCCTTGCACTGGATTTCTAGAGCTTCTAAACAACTATAATTTGCACTCCTTGCACATCCTTGAGAGCCTAGAACACTTGGAAATTCACACATATAGTGAATTCCATCTATTCTTGCAAAGGGAACATAATTGCACTCATGGAATTCATGAAAATTCAGTAACATTCAGAAAAGAAATACTCAACCACACAAATATTATGATCCAGATTTTATGAGCAGAACGAAATGAATACAGATTATTAAAATATGCTTAACACATAATAACAAAGATACATTAAACTTGGTTTTCTATTCAATAAGGAAATAAGATGAAAATATAAAATGCAGCGGAAAACAAGCTTGTTGGAATGGTGGTAGCTTATCTCTGAGAAGAGATGTGACGACTACGCTCATTCACAAGAAGATCATTATAATGAGTCTCTGAAGGCATTTTTACGATAAACCGAAATGTCAAAAACCCTAGACATCCAAAAACCTAACCCTAGGAGATGAAGCGTCAAAAGTCATGTGGGCCCCGTTTGGGTAAGTTATTACATCAACTTCTTGGGGTTGTAACTTTTGCATACGATATATGTTCTAGGCACACGATATCCCATTGGAAAGGTATCATCGAGGAGATTAATTTTGGGAGATAAATCAAAGCCTCTATCTATAATTTGGCATCTCAATCCCAAAAAACCTTCATTTAGGCCCTCAAAATGGCCCCGAAAGTTAAAAACAGCTAAAAATAGTAAATTGCCAAAATTTCCAGAAAATTGTTTTCAGTGAGCTGGAAAAGGTGGGTGGCCACCAATATCCACTTAGATAAATCCTCCCTCCTTAGGAAGAAATTTTCTACATTGCATTGGGTTCCCCCATCAGATGATGAAATTGTTGTTGAATTTAGCCCCAGGTGAGTCACTTGCCTTGGTGCAGGAGCTGCCTTACTTTGACGACTCAATAAAGTTGGATCCTTTGTTGTCAAGTTCCCTTGATATGTGTGTCCAAAATATGATCATTGGATTCATGTTGCATGCAGTCAATTTTGATCTCTGTTGGTGTCAACTTCTCTGCTATCTCTAAGGTGTCCAATAATGGTGGGAAATATGGCCAACAGAGAGCCATGTTGAAGACTGGGTGTAGGTCAAGGAAAGGGGGAATTTTGAGCTCAAAGGCATTGTCACCCACAACCTTGGTGATGGTGTATGGCCCATAATGAAGTGGGCCAAGATTCCATTGGGGCCCTGTAAGGAATTCTTTCTACAAGTGAAACCAAAATTTTTCTCCCACCTAAAACTTATGTGGCACCCAATGTTGATCATGGTGCTTCTTGTACTTGGCATTAGACTTCTTTAGAATATCATGAACCTATTGGTGGATGTGTTGGATCTACTCAATGAACCAAGTGGATTTGTCAGCTTCTGTTGGAGCAGGGGACGAATCAGATGAGGTGGTCACCAGGGGTAGTGCAACATCCATGGGGCCCAACATTTGGAATACCAACCCTACCTGAAAAGGGGTTGTGGCTAGTTGACATATGAAGGGATCGGTTGTAGCTATGTTGGACATAGGGAAGACTCTCATACCATGTGCAGGGATGTTTTGAATTGTACATGCACAGGATATGTACGATCATTCAATTGACGACCTCAGTTTGGCCATCTTTCTAGGGGTGAAGGCAGTGAATTTGGGGAGCTTGGTATCCAGTAGTAACCAGAGGCTTGACCAGAATGTGTTGAGGAACCAACTATTACGGTTTGAGATAAGGGTTTGTGGGATCCCAAAAGGTACCCATACCCGTTCAAGGAAGAGCATGGAAGTGACTTCTACTGTGATGTTCTTCTTGTAGGCGAGTAGAATCACCATCTTGGAAAAGAAATCAACAACCACAAAAACATGGTCATTTCCCCTCTTGGTGGATGGGAGGCCTAACATGTAGTCAATTGAGATGGATTCTCATGGCCTGTCAAGAGTAGGAAGAGGGGTGTACAAGCCCTATTTCTTAGTGGTCAGTTTAGAAATAGCACAGGTGATGCAGAACCTAATATACTTGATGACATCCAAACGAAGTTTCGGCCAATAGAAATGTTTCTACAACACTGCCACTATATTTTTTCACCAAATTGTCATGTCACCTGACTGTAGTGAGCTTCCCAAATCAGCTCTACTCGCTCGCTTGATGGAACGCAGAGATGGCCAAGATGACACAACAACCTGTCTTGAATATGGAAATTAGTGACCACTGAGTTGTCTCCCAACATTTGGTAGGTGGTGGAGAAGTCAGGGTATGTCTCGTAGAGGTGGGGCCATCCAGAGGTCTCGTGGCCGCAAGAGTCTATCACTGTGGTGAGTGTCGCAACTGGAGGTTAGCTGAGGAAACCAACAACTCGGTTGGTACTTCCTATTTTATACTTGATGTTGATGTGGAATTTTTTTAAGTATGTGGACCACTTATGATGGAGGTCATTCTGAAATTTTCCATGGGTCTGCATGAACTATAATGGCTTGTGATCAGTGTGGATGATTGTTTTCTTCCCAATAATGTAATGTCTCCACTGGTGGTAATCTTGCACAATGGAGTATATTTATTTGTCGTAAGTAGGGTACTTATGGACAACATTTGATAGTGTCTCACTATGATATGCCACGGGGTGTTTGTGTTGAGTGAGAATGATGCCCACATCATAGTCTGAAGCATCTGGCTCGATCTCAAAGGGATGTTGCAGGTCCGGTAATGAAAGTACTGGGGATGAGAACAAACACTTCTTCAAGTCACTGAAGGCTTTTTTTTTGGACAGGCCCCACACAAATATTTCCTTACCGCCACCCCTGGTTACTTGGCTGAGGGCCAATGTGATATGAGAGAATCCCAACACAAACTTGCGATAGAAATTGGAGAGGCCCAAGAAGCTTTGAAGTTCAATGAGTTTGGGTGGGGCTGGCTAGTCAAAAATGACCTGTATATTGGATGGATCCACCTGCACACCATGTCGATCAACTATGTGGCCTAAGTAATGGACCTTGTCCATGCCAAAGGATCATTTTTCAAAGTTTGCATATAGTTTGTGTTGTCGCAAGGTGTGCAGAACCTGTTGAATATGTTGCAAGTGTTCTGCCCAAGTCTTACTATAGATGAGGATGTCATCTGGATACACCACTATAAAATTATTGGTGAAAGGTCATAGGATATCGTCCATCATCCTCATAAAAGTTGTTGGAGCACTTTTCAAACCAAAGGGCATGACCAACCATTCAAAAATACCTTCTTTTGACTTGAAGGCAGTATTCCATACATCTGTCTATTCTATTGGGACCTGGTGGTAGCCATACTTCAGATCAATCTTACTGAAGTATTTGGCCCCCATGAGTTGATCAAGGAGGTCTTTTATTCAAGGAATCGGGTACTGTTTTCAGACTATGATTTTATTCAGGGCCCGGTAATCAATGCAGAGTGGCCAGGTCTCGTCTTTCCTCTACACCAACATGATTGGCCTCCCACAAGGCAATGAGTTGGGATGTATTTTCCCTTTGTGGAGTAGTTCTTGGATCTACCTCTTGATCTCCTCATTTTCTAATAGAGAGTGGCAGTAGACTGGCCCATTGGTTATCGATGCATCTGGGGTCAAATCGATGGGATGCTTGACCTGGCAGTGTAGAGGTACCCCGATAGGAGAGGGGAAGATATCTGAGTATTCTTCCATGACCTTATTCACTTGATTATGTTGTGTGGATATATCAGTCACAGAGGTAGTGGATGTGGCTGCGATCTTTCTCTCACTCTAAGAGAGAATCACAAAGAAGACAAATTTCTCGATATGAGATATGACCTTCCTACATTTCTTAGTAAAGATAAAGGAAATAGCACTAGGAGGTACTACCTCAGGTATCCTGTACAATTTCTTGTTCAAAGTAATAATAACACTACAAGGCCTAGACTCATATAAAGCATGATGTTCCCATAAATAAGGTTATCCCAAAATAACATTACAAACTTTGAGAGGAGCAATATCACAGAATACCTTGTCTTTGAAGGGATTGATGTCCTATGAAAGTCGGCACTGTTGGTTGATGCAAAGATTGCTTCCTTGGCGGAGCCATCCAATGGTGTAGGGTTGTGGGTGCAGCATTGTAGGTAGGTCCATCTGCTTGATGACCTATGTTGAGATGAGGTTATTATGGCTACCGCTAAAAACGATGAAGTGCAGCGAGGTACCTTTTACCCACATCTGTGAATGGAAGAGGTGCTCGCCTTCTTCTGGATCATCTAGTTCACCAAGATGGATCTTGGTGGTAGCAACAGTGGCACTAGGTTTCACATCAATGATCTTTCTTCCCCTTTCTGGTTCTGACTCATAATCATAACACGCATCTGATTCAGAGGCTTTCTCTTTAGCCACCAGTGACTACTTTGAGCGACAGTCAGTAGTGTTATGCCAAGGGCTCTTATGAAAATCGCACCACTTCCCTGTATCTTTCCTTGTATTTTCAGTGTCCTTATTTTCTTGCGGCTTGAACTGGTTGTCCTAATACTATCCATATTTGTTCTATCCTTTGTTCAGTGGGTTGGGACCGCCCCTTCCTGGCTTTTGTTGTGAGGGGTTCCCAAGCCCAAATTGTCACACCTTTTGTTTGAGCTTCTGCTCAATTTTGATGGCATATCAGTAGGTCATGCCCAAGGAAAATATGTCCATAAATTCCATTTTGGTATAGATGTATCTATGCAGAGCACCTTGATACTTGAGCACCATATGTCTCTCTGAAAATTTGATACCCATCTTGGTGCGCAACGTATGGAAGATATTTTTGAACTCTGGCACTATTTGGTCTCTTTCTTGTCGTAGTGTGGTCCATTTGGTATACAAGTCATCATAAATTCCAATAGGGTAGTATTGTTCCTTAATAGCATCCCTGAAGGATTCCCAAGTGGCTACAAATGTAAATAATGAGGGTTCCTTTGTTTCCTTTTGCTCACAGAAAGTTTCCCACCAGCATTTGACATGGGGAACGACTTTGAGGACTCTAAAAGTAATATTTCCTCTATTCAAAAAGTTATGGACAGTAAAATACCCTTCTAGTAGATTCAACCACTTGTCTACAGAATCTACGTCTATTTGACCTTCAAATATAGGAATATCAAAGTTGATTTTTACCTTGAAGGGGGCGACACCTCCGCTCAAATAAGTTGTGTTTCCTGTTGGTACTCATCGAAGGATTTGTGCGAAACTATCCATCATCGCGTTCCTCTATTGCGTGATGGATTCCTCAAGAAATATTTTGAAAGAATCTCATGTCTCGTCATATTTATTTTCTCCTGCCATGATAGGTCTCTTGGGCATGCGAGATCTTTTTTTCTCAAGAGAAGCAAGCTTGAGACCCAATTCTTTGTACCCTAACCTTGTTGGGGACATGCATTAATACGATAAGGAAAAGACTACTCTGATACTACCGATTTTTATTTTATGAGCAGAACGAAATGAATACAGATTATTAAAATATTCTTAACACACAATAACAATGATACAGTAAAACTGGTTTTCTATTCAATAGGAAAATAAGTTGAAATTGTAAAATGCAACAGAAAACAAGCTTGTCGGAATGGTGTTGGATTATCTCTGAGAAGAGATGTGACGGTTGCACTAATTTGAAAGAAGATCATTACAATGAGGATCTGAAGGCATTTTTACAATAAATAGGAATTTCAAAAACCCTATACATCCAAAAACCTAACCCTAGGAGATGAAGCACCAAAAGTAATGTGGGCCCCATTTGGGTAAGTTAGTACATCAATTTCCCAGGGTTGTAAATTTTGCATACGATCTTCGTTTTAGGCACACAATAGCATGTTGGAAAGGTATCGTCTAGGATATTAATTTTGAGGGATTAATCAAAGCCTTTGGGATAACATTGAGAATATTTATCCCAAAAAATCTTCATTTAGTCCCTCATAATGGCCCCAGAAGTTAAAAACTACTAAACATAGTAAATTGCCAAAATTCCCAGAAAGTTGCTTTGAGGGAGTTGGAAAAGGTGGGTGGCCATCGATATCCACCTAGATCAATACTCCCTCCTTAGGAATCAATTATCTCCATTGTGTTGATTTCCCCCATCATATGAGGAAATTTTTGTTGAATTTTGCCCCAGGTGAGCCACTTGCCTTGGTGCAGGAGTTTCCTTGCTTTGACTACTCGATAAAGTTGGATCCTTTGTTGTCAGGTGACCTTGATATGTGTGTCCACAATATGATAATTGGATTCATGTTGCATGAAGGCAGGGTTGAGCTCTATTGGTGTCAACTGCTCTGCTATCTCTGAGGTGTCCAATAATGGTGGGAAATATGGTCGAAAGAGAGCCACATTGAAGATTGGGTGTAGGCCAAGGAAAGGGGGAATGTTGAGTTCAAAGGAATTATCACCCACATCCTTAGTGATGGTTTATGGCCCATAATGGAGTGGGACAAGATTTTTATGCGGACCTATAAGGCGTTCTTTCTGCAAGTGCAACCAAACTTTTTCTACCACCAGAAACTTATGTGGCACCCGATGTTGATCATGGTGTTGCTTGTACTTGTCATTAGACTTTTGTAGAATATCAGGAACCTGTTGGTGGATGTGATGGATTTTCTCAATGAACCAGGTGGCTTTTTGATCTTATGGTGGAGTAGGGGAAAATTCAGCCAAGGTGGTCACCAGGGGTAGTGTAACATCCATGGGGCCCAAGGGTTGGAATCCCAACCCCACCTGAAAGGGGTTGTATCCAGTTAAGATATGAAAGGCTCAGTTCTAGCTATGTTGGACATAGGGAAGAATCTCATCCCACGTGCAAGGGTGCTTTTAATTGTACATGTGCAGGATATGTATGATCATATGATTGATGACCTCAGTTTGGCCATCTGTCTGGGGGTGGAAGGCAGTGGATTTGGTGAACTTGGTATCCAGCAATGACTAGAGAATCAATCAGAATGTGTTGAGGAAATCGATTGTCATAGTCTTATATAATGGTTTGTGGGATCCCAAAATGTACCCATACTCGTTCAAACAAGATCTTGGCAGTGGCTTCTACTCTGATGTTCTTCTTGTAGGTGGATAGAATCGCCATCTTGGAAAAGTGATCAACAACCACAAAAAAAGAGTCATTTCCCCTCTTGGTGGATGGGAGGCTCGACATGTAGTCCGTTGATATGGATTTCCATGGCCTGTCAGGAGTAGGAAGAGGGGTGTAGAGGCCTTATTTCTTAGTGGTGGGTTTAGCAATAGCGCAGGTGGTGCAAGACTTGATATACTTGCCGACATCCTGTCGAAGTTTTGGCCAATAGAAATGTTCCTGCAACATTGTCATTGTATTTTTGACACCAAAGTTTCCTGCCAACCGATTGTAGTGAGATTCCAAAATCATCTTCACATGCTCTCTTAATGGAACGCAGAGATGGCCCAAACGACACAACAACCCATCTTGAATATGGAAAATAACGACCATTGAGTTGGCGCCAAACATTTGGTAGGTGGTGGAGAATTCAGGGTCTGTCTCATAGAGGTGGGGCCATCTAGAGGTATTGTAGCCATAAGAGTCTAGCACCATGGTGAGTGTCATGAATGGAGGTTGATTGAGGCAATTAGAAACTCGGTTGGTACTTCCTGTTTTATACTTGATTTTGAGGTGGAATTGTTGTAAGTATGTGGACCACTTCTGATGGCAGTCATTCTGCAATTTTCCTTGGGTCTGCATGAGCTGTAGTGGCTTCTAATCAGTGTTGATGATTTTCTCCTTCCTAAGAATATAATGTCTCCACTAGCGGCAGGCTTACACAATGGAGTACATTTCTTTGTCCTAAGTAGGGTACTTATGGAAAACATCAGATAGTGTCTCATTATGATATGCCACGAGGTGGTCGTGTTGAGTGAGAATGGCACCCACATCATAGTCTGAAGCATATGTATCGATCTCAAGGGGATGTTGCAGGTCCAGTAATGAAAGTACTGGGGATGAGCACAAATGCTTATTTAAGTCATCAAAGGCTTATTGTTGGGACAAGCCCCACACAAATTTTGCCCAAGTCTTGTTGTAGATGAGGAAGTCATCCAGATATAACACTACAAGATTACCGGTCAAAGGTTGTAGGATATCATCCATCATCCTCATAACATTTTTTGAAGCATTTTTCAAACCAAAGGGCATGACCAGCCATTCAAAAATTCCTTCTTTTGACTTGAAGGAAATATTCCATACATATGTTTGTTCTATTGGGACCTGGTGGTAGCCAGACTTCAGATCAATCTTGCTGAATTATTTTTCCCCCGTGATTTGATCAAGGAGGTCTTTGATTTAGGGAATCGGGTACCAGTTTTGTACTGTCATTTTATCCAGGGCCCGGTAATCAATGTAGAGTCGTCAAGTCCCATCTTTCTTCTCCACCAACATGATTGGGATCCCACAAGGAAATGATATGGGATGTATGTGCCCCTTGTGGAGTAGCTCTTGTATCTGCCTCTTGATCTCCTCATTTTCTAACAGAGAGTGGCGGTAGACTGGCCCATTGGGTAGTAGTGCGCCTAGGGTCAGATCGATGGGATGCTTGACCTGGAAGTGTAGAGGTACCCCAGTAGGAGAGGAGAATATATCTGAGTATTCTTTCAGGACCTTATCCACTTGCTTCTATTGTGTGGAGAGATCAGTTTTTGGCCCTTGGTTATGGAAGAAAGCAAAGATTAAGGAAGAAAGGTGAAATACGAACTGCATGGAAGGAACATTGTCTGATAGTGGGTCGAAGTGGTCAAAGAAGAAAAAACAAAGGAGCGAAGTAAGGGAAAACTAGTCATTGAACGTAAAGTTCGAGGATGATAGATCAACAAGGAAGATACATCATGGACAACTCATCAAGTGGAAAAATACATCAATGAGTTCTTTGGAGCACCTCACAGGAAAGAAGGAATGATAGGTTGGCAAAGCCCTGAAAACACGGGTCAAGTTGACTTAGGGTTTTAGACCTATGGTTTTGGTATCTAGAGTTTTGGCACCTATATGTTTGTCATTGTAATGTATAAATAAAGTTCTAGAGGACCTAGGATGGGTTGTTCATTGGTTATTCATTGTTCATTCGAAGAGAGTTCATCAGTGTTGGTTGTTGGTTGTTGATAGTTGCGATTTTTTTGTGGAGAGAAATGGAGAGTTTGTATCATAAGATATTGAGTTGGGTGCAGAGATCAACCCTTCATTTGGGTGCGCAAGGAGGAGAGAAAGAGAGAGAGAGATGCAAGATAAGAGCACAGATAGAACTGTATGTTTTCACCTAATATCAAGAAACACAGTTCTGTGGATGTAGCCCTAGGGAGAGGGTGAACCACGTATATCTTGTTGTTATGTGTGATTGATGTTGAGTTATTTTTCTTTCTGTTATTCTTTTTTTGCATCATTGTGTTAGATCTGAGACATATCTCGCACAATAGGCCTAAGGGAGATAAAGCATAACTAGATCTATGTGTGTTGTTCCTTTGAATCCACTTGCATTTCCTTGGGTTGTAGACACCTATGTCTTGCAACCCCCTATCACTACCTTGGGTTAGACTGCATATGCTTCGCAGGTGTTTCCAAAAGGGTCAGTAGTTATGGCTTGTTTTTGCGCTATTAGAGTTGAACCCTGGGTCTTCCCCTGTGCCAACAAATGGTTCTGTTGCTAGGACCGAGATCTTCTTAAGGGAATGTCAAGGTGGTTTCCATCGAAGAAAGAGATTCAAAAGTGGATAGAAGAACAAGAAAAGGACTTCGTTGAGGCTCAAAATAAGAACCATAATCTTAGCATAGAGGATTGGTTGAGAAGGTATATCTTTACTGATATACACGAGATTTTCTTTGGAGGAATTCATAAAGAACTATACGAGTGGTTAGCCAGACTAGCAGATACCCAGTTTGAGACTAGATTTAGACCACCTGTGGTTTGGACGTCGTCGTTGATCAGGAAGGTCAAGAGATTTGATAACGCCATGTCAAGAGAATTAGATAACTGGTTTGATATAATTATTGGAGGGTACATTACCGAGTTTTCTATTGACAAAGTAGAGTCATATAGCCAAGCAGAGAGGTATTTATTTAAGGGACCGAGAGGAAACTTTTTACACTTTTTGAAGTTGAAGCTAAATATGCTATTACATGATAAGAACATATTGAAGATATAGTAATTAGTTGGATTGAAGAGATAATTTTCAAAAACTCAGAAAGCAACAGTGACCCAGAGGTGGGACATATGTGTAGTGGGAGAACCTTCAAAGAGGTTCCTCTAGTAAACCAGTTTGAGTAGAGCCACGAACCACTAGCACAAGACAAAGGGTTCTACAATGGAGAAGAAGAAGAGATATTGAACGAGGAACAGTCAGGATCCACTAGAGCAGAGGAATAAAATACTGAAGAACCTCATCGAGAAGAGTCAAAGACTTCAGGAACTGCGATGACTATCGAAGTAAGTACTATTACTCCTCATGTTGTTTTAGTAGTGTTAAGTAACCAAAGTAGTTAGAGTTACCAGAGAACTCAGAGAACTGTTACAAGCAGTTTAGTACAAACTCAATCAAGAAACCTAGGAAGATCTATGGCAGATGAAATGAGGCTACCTATCTTTAAAGGAGATGGATCTGAAGATCCTGATCAACATTGGTTCTTATGTGAGGTTGTATGTAGTATTAAGCAAGTCAATGATGAAGTAGTTATGAGAGATCAGTTTAGTACTACCTTGAGAGATCGCGCACTAACATGGTACATGAAGTTTGTTAACAAAGTTGCACAGCCTAAACCGTTGAATGAGATCAAAACTGCATTGAGTGCAGAATTCAAGAAACCCAAGTTGGAGTCACGGTGCATTACATAACTGAAAGAAATCAAGAAGAAAGTAGTTGAACTTGTTTGGTAGTTTGATCAGAGGTTTAATACCTTAATAGTGCAATTGAGTTTTCATATTCCAGATGAGAATAACAAGGAATGGTTCATTGCTACCCTCCTACCACACATTAGAGTTCCTTTGATGCAACATAACGTTTCTTCACAGGATGAGGCATTGTAGATCGCCATGAAACTAGATTCATCCCCTATGGGAGAATCCAGCTCAAGTATGAGTCAAATTTTGAGTCATCTAACTAGCTTATCTCTACAGGTCAAAGATATGAAGAAAGACAAGGGAAAAGATAAAAGAGGCGAGATATGTTGTATCAGATGCAAATCAAAAGGCCATGATAAGGAGCCATGAACCCTATTTCATGAGAACTTGTCCTATGGGGATCTAAGCCCTTTGAAGTAGGTTACTCTACCCTAGTGTGAGGTATGCAGAAATAGAAATCCCCCTGGTGAATGCTATTACGTGAAAAAATATGTTTAGACACCTACAAAACTTTACTGCACATTCTTTAAATCTATGGGGCATGATGAGAAAGATTGTAGGTCTTATGACTTATTTCACGAAAGATCAAGAGATACATATAAGATTCAAGGTGAGGTACAATCGGAAGTAAATGCTACAGATTTTAACTCTCCAGGAAGAGGAAACGTCAACCCTCACAGTGGATTCAGAGGAAGAGGATGAGGAGGAGGCATGGGTCGAGGTCGAGGTCAGATCATTTGTTATAACTACGCACATCCAGGTCACTTTTCAAGGGACTGTCAGAACCCTTTTACCACTTGTAGCTACTGCAACTCATTTGAACATTTCTTTGAAGATTTCCTTGTGTTGTTAGCCAAGCACAGTAGAGATGAGGAGGAAACCAAAAAGTACAACTAATCTCAGTAGACCCTTGCGGAGATGATCCCAGAGTCATTTTTATCACTATAGGAGGTGTTTTTATAGGATAAGACAGAGTGACCCCAAAAAATACTACAGAAGAATCAAGGGTCATAAGAACTGCAAAGAAGACACAAGTGTTTGATCCAAGGAAAGAAAAACAAACATTTGAAGAGGCAAGAAATGAATTTGGAAGAGATCGAGATTCTTCATCAAAGACACAACCATAAGTGAGAGAATGTGGAATGCCTTTCGAATTTGATCAGTATTCATCACCTGGAGAAGGAAAAGAGGTCAGAAATCTTAATATGGAATTCTTATGCATTTGCATTAATCTGTTAAGGATGAAATAGTTGTACAAGAACTACAAAATTTAATCAGATAGTATGAGATAGGTAGGATAGCTCCTCTGTTTAATAAAGTA
Organism: Picea engelmannii; assembly: GCA_009831015.1. Taxonomy (NCBI): domain Eukaryota; kingdom Viridiplantae; phylum Streptophyta; class Pinopsida; order Pinales; family Pinaceae; genus Picea; species Picea engelmannii. Next base: position 529,292 of record ML790197.1, read on the forward strand.
ATACATCAAGTATCCAGAAAGATAAGGAAAAATAAGGAACTACACCTTAATTCTCAGATTGGAGATTATGACATAGATTATGTGGTCCTCGACTTAGGATCAGAAGTCAATGTTATGACAAAGAATACCTGGGCACTGATGGGAAAACATAAGTTAATTTATTCCCCTATCATGCTTAGGATGGATAATCAGTAGGCAATAAGCCCCTTTGGGAGACTGGAGCATGTTCATGTGGACATCAACAGGGTAAGGACATTTGCAAATTTTGATTTGATTGAGATAGTTGATGATAGTTGTCCTTATCCTGTGTTGTTAGGAATTGATTGGGCTTTCAACAATTCCATTGTTTTTTACTTAAAGAAAAGAAGAATGACATGCAAAGGTGATGGCCTTAGGTTCATTGCACCTATGGATCTTGATGAAGGTCACAGATACACAGATCCCATCAAAGAAGAAGACCATGCTTGTAAACTAGAGAACATATATAAATTGACAGCAAGACAATAGGATTACATTAATCCTACAGCAGATGGGAACTTAAGCTGGCGAAGTGACAACGCATACTCATCAAATTCAGAATAAGCACTAGAGAACTGGTAGAACAAAATGTATGAAGTTTCTATGAGAAGGTGTGCTAGATTGACCAGGGAAGTTCGTTGGATTGGCACAGAAGTAAGCAATCTGCCCACATTTTATGGTTTAAATAATTTAGAAACATTCTTGTCAGAATTTGAATAAATTGTACCAGTACAATAGTGATAGTTGGCACTGGATTAAGATTTAAAAGAAACACGAACAACATGGTGGGGAACACATAAAAAGAACATCGCGGACTGGGTGTAATATTGCACTTTGATGACAGTGTGCTTTTCAAAACAAGATGAAGGGTGTGAAGTTATATCCACGGGTGAGAGTTGTCTGAAGGACCATGTGTGAAGTTGTGAGGAGGCTTGAAGTAGCATCCCTCAAGAGTAGTGGGTGCATAAATTCATCAACACTTTGGACACAACGCTTATTAATTGGTATCTTCAAGCAGAACTGTGCCTCACCACCTCAGATTGGTACGGTATGACTCAGAACTTTGTAGCTACATTTTTATTTGAAAGTCAGCACCTCTCAGTAGATTAAGATTTACAAGTTGTAAGACAAAAAGTCTTTGAGGCACCTAACCTCCCTTTGGAGCAAGAAGAAGATGAATGGACTGCACCACTTCAGAAATTGCAAGGCTGTTACAATATCAATGCTGATGAAGACAGTGATCCTAAGAATGTGAGCATCGTAGAGACAGAAGGACAGATAGATGTAGAAGGACCAGGAGTCGAACTACCTTTTATTGGACATCCAATCAAAATCAATAATGTTGATATTGGAACAGAGCAAGAACCTAAGCTCGCAAACGTTGGAGATTATTGGGATGATGACACTATTGACAAGATCAAAGAACTACTCCATGAGTATCAAGACTTGTTTCCAACCAAGTTTACCGACATGAAGGTCATTAAAGGGCCCATGGGAGAGATGAAGATCCCCTTGAAACCAGAAGCAAGAGTAGACAGGGACTGTAGTGAAACTACAGCTGCGCGATTCATATTTGATGATATCATAACCATATTTGGATGCCCGAAGATACTTATGAGTGATCAAGGTACACATTTTATTAATAATACTATTGAATCCTTGACTCGTGAATTTTAAGTCCACCATAAGAAGAGCACTCTATACCATCTGTAAGAGAATGGTCAGTCGAAGCTTTCAATAAGATCTTGGAGACAACGCTGAGGAAATTTGTAGTGTGAATAGAGATGATTGGGATTTGAGAGTACCAACAGTATTATGGGCCTATAGAACCACTTGCAATAATCTTACAATGCATACTCCCTTTAAGTTGTTTTATGGTATAGAAGCATTCATACCTAGGGAATATTTAGTTCCTATCTTAAGAATTGCAACATTTACAGATATGGATGACACAGGCATTGTGCAAGAGAGACTTGTGAAATTGGTAGAACTGGAAGAAGACAGATTCATTGCAGGATTTCACCAACAGGTACAGAAGGAACGAGAAAAGGCATATCATGACAGACATATCAAGAAAAACACCTTTAAGCAAAGAGATCTGGTATTGGTATATGACAACAAGTTCATGAATCATCCAGGTAAGTTTAGGACACATTGGCTTGGGCCATATGAGGTTTCCTATGTTACAAAAGGAGGATCTGCGTAGTCGAATACTTTGAAGAGAGAATGGAAGGACGGTTTGGTAAATGGGAGTCGATTGAAATTGTACTACGACAACCAGTTGCCTCACGAATCTTAGTAAAATCATAAGAAGAAGGGTCTAGGTACCAGGTGCAATTGAAACTAGGTACCAGACACAGAAAAAATAGTCTGCACAAGGAAGGGAGGAACAAAACAGAGAGCATAGGATGCTCTGTGTAGTCTGAAGATGAAGAGAAATAGAAGTTTCAGACCTCTAGTGCCTCTGGACGCGTCATAGGTGAGTGTTGGTGGCATGTTTACCCTTGGTTATGGAATAAAAATAAGATTAAGGAAGAAAGGAAAAATACGAACTATGCGGAAGGCACATTGACTAATAGTGGGTCGAAGTGGTCAAAGAAGAATAAAAGAAGGAGTGAAGTAACAGAAAGATAGTCGTTGAACGAGAAGATCGAGGATGAAAGTTCAGCAAGGAAGATAGATTGTGGAAAACACATCAAGCAGAAGAAGACATCAACGAGTGCTTTGGAGAACCTCACGAGAAAGAATGAATGATGGGTTGGCGAAGCCCTAAAAACGTGGGTCAAGTTGACCTAGGGTTTTAGACCTAGGGTTTTAGACCTAGGGTTTTGGTATATAGGGTTTTATCACCTAGTTGTTTGTCATTGTAATGTATAAATAAAGGTCTAGAGGACCTGGGATGGGTTGGTCATTGGTTATTCATTGTTCATTCGGAGAGAGTTCGTCATTGTTGGTTGTTGGATGTTGATAGTTGTGATTGCTATGTGGACAGCAATAAAGAGTCTGTATTGTAAGATCTTCAGCTGGGTGGGAAGATCAACCCTGCGGTTGGGTGTGTAGGGAGGAAATAAAGAGAGAGAGAGAGATCTGCAAGCTAAGTGCGCAGATAGAACTATATGTTTTCACCTAATATCAAGAAACACAGTTTTGTGGATGTAGCCCTAGGGAGAGGATGAACCACGTATATGTTGTTTTTTTGTGTGATTGATGTTGTGTTATTTTTCTTTATGTTATTCTGTTATTGCATCATTGTGTTATATCTAAGACATAGCTCGTGTAGTAGGCCTAAGGGAGAAAATGAATAAATAGATCTCTCTGTGTTGTTCCTTTGAATCCACTTGCATTTCCTCTAGATGTAGACACATGTGTCATGCAACCCCCTATCGCTAATTCGGGTGAGACTGCATCTACTTCACAGGTTTTTCTGAAAGGGTCAGTAGTTAGGGCTTGTTTTTGCACTATTAGAGTTGAACCCTGGGTATGCCCCTATGCCAACATAGGTCATGGAGGCCCTGGATGTGGCTGCGATATTTCTCTCACTCTGAGAATGAATCACGAAGAAGACAAAATTCGTGGTCTAAGAGATGACCTTCCTTCATTGCTTGGCATAGATCAAGGAAATAACGCTAGGAGGGACTGCCTCGGGTATCCTGTACAATTTCCTATTTTAAGTAATAATAACACTACGAGGCCTAAACTCATATACAGCATGACATTTCCATACATATGGTTGGACCAAAAGAAAATTACAAACTTCGAGAGGAGAAATATCACACAATACCTCGTCTTTGAAGGGCTTGATGTCATACGACAGTCGACATTGTTGGCTGACGCGGAGATCGCTTCCTTAGCGGAGTCATCCAATGGTGTAGGGTTGTGGGTGTGACGTTATTGGTAGGGACACTCACTTGATGATCTTTGTTAAGATGAGGTTATTCTCTCTACCGCTATTAATGATGAAGTGCAATGGGGTGCCTTTTACCCACATATGTGAATGGAAGAGGTGCTTTCCTTCTTCTAGCTCATCTAGTTCACCAAGATTGAGCTTGGTGGTAGAAACGGTAGCACTGGATTCTGCGTCAATGATTTGTCTTCCCCTTTCTATTTCTGACTCAGAGTCAGAACCCACATCTAACTCAGAGGCTTTAACTTCGGCCACCAACGATGACTTTGAGCAATAGTCAGCGATGGTTTACCAAGGGCACTTATGGAAGTCACACCACTTCTCTGTATCTTTCTTTGTCTTTCCATTATCCTTCTTTTCTTGCGGGTTGGACTGGTTGTCTTGGTATTGTCCATCTTTGCTCTGTCCTATTTTCTACAGGTTGGGGCCACCCCTTCCTATCTTTTGTTGTGAGGGATTCCTAGGCCCAAATTTTCACGCCTTTTGTTTGAGATTCTGCTCAATTTTGACGGCATATTGGTAGGTCGTGCCCAAGAACGAGATGTACAAAAATTCCATTTCAGTCTAGATGTATCTATGTAGAGCCCCACGATACTTGAGCACCAGATTTCACTTCTAATATTCGATACCCAGCTTGGTGCGCAAGGTATGGAAGATATTTGTGAACTCTGGCACTGCTTGGTCTCTTTCTTGCCACAGTGTGGTCCATTTGGTATACAAATCATCATAATTTCTGACAAGGTAGTATTTTTCCTTAATAACATACCTGAAGGATTCCTGGGTGGTCACGACTGTAATTAATGAAGGTTCCTCTATTTCCTTTTTATCACAGAAAGTTTCCCACCAATTTTTGACATTGGGAACGAATTTGAGGAGTGCAAAGGTAATATTTTCTCTATTCAAAAAGTTACGGACAAAACAATACCTTTCTAGTAGGTTTAACCACTTGTCTAGAGCATCTTCTTTTATCTGACCTTCAAATATAGGAATATCGAAGTTGATTTGTACGTTGAAGGGGGAAGCACCTCCGCTCGAGGAAGATGTGTCACATGTTCGTAGCCGACGAAGGATTTGTGTGAAAATATCCATCATCTCGTTCCTCTGTTGTGTGAGGGATTCCTAAAGAAAATTTTTGAAAGGATCTCCTGTCCCATCATATTTATTTTCTCCTTCCATGAGAGGTCACTTGGGCATGCGAGATATTTTATCCTCAAGAGAAACAAGCTCGAGACCCAATTCTTTGTACCCTGACCTCATTGGGGACATGCATTAAGACGATAAGGAGCAGACCAATCTGATACCACTGATTTGGATTTTATGAGTAGAAATAAATGAATACAGATTATTAAAATATGCTTAACAAAGAATAACAAATATAAAGTAAAACTGGTTTTCTATTCAATAAGGAAATAAGTTGAAACTATAAAATGCAACCAAAAACAAGCTTACTGGAATGGTGGTGGTTTATCTCTGAGAAGAGATGTGAGGGTTGTGCTCATTCACAAGAAGACCATTAAAATGAGGCTATGAAGGCCTTTTTACAATAAACAGGAATTTAAAACACCCTAGACATCCAAAAACCTAACCCTAGGAGCTGAAGTGCCAAAAGTCATGTGGGCCCCGTTTTAGGCTCATGATTTCATACGATCTTTGTTTTAGGCGCACGATAGCCCTTGGAAAGGTATCATCGAGGAGATTAATTTTGGGGGCTCAATCAGATCCTTCGGCCATAATTGCGAAGCTAGATCCCGAAAAACCTTCATTTAGGCCCTCAAAATGGCCCCGTAATTTAAAAATTGCTAAAAATAGTAAATTGCCAAAATTTCCAAAAAAATATTTTGAGCGAGTTGGAAAAGGTGGGTGGCCACCGATATCCACCTGGATCGGATTCATATGTAGGTAAATATTCCTTTCTATTAAATATTAATGTGTTTTACAAGAGTGTTTACAATGGTTACAAGACTGGACTACAACAGGGTCTCGGTTCTTCTCTTCTCTCCAGAATTCTCCTCTCTACCTATATTGAGAACTATTATCCTTATTCTCCTAATACACTCTACTTGATTTCCTAATGAATTGATCTTCTTACAAAATATGGTCTTATCGACCCTTCCTCCACTAAAATGCATTAAATCACATTTAATTTATAACTCATCCGGATCGGATCTGATTCTACCTGTTAGCCATTAAAGGAGACTTACATGCAATCTATACAAATACAATGGCTCTCCCCTCCACGAGCCTTTTAAATATTAATTACATTTAAATTTTTGTATTTAAAACCAAAATCAGAAGGCTGGAACTTCTCTCTCCTCGATATCTACTCCATCCATGTGCGTTGTTGCATTGGTTGTTGACATGGTGTTGACATGGAAAGATAATCTTGATCTCCCATGCTAACTTCATCTCATATGGCATTGACTTGCCACTCCACTGCAGACTCCAATTCTATAGAAAAATTACTAAGTTGTTTCTCAGCCCTCTCCTCTGACAGTTTTCTTTCTTCCAGTTCCTCTATTCCTATGGAATCTCCTTGGGTTGGCATAAGTCCAGCTTCATCGAGTTTCTCCTCATGTTGGAATTATTCTTCACTCTGCATGGTTGTCTTCTTTTGGCAGTATTCCTCTCTCTCTAGATTGTTTAACCAATCCTCTAGTAGCTTCAACTCTTCCTCCCACTGAGTGAGTATGGAATCTGAATGCTCCTCTTGAACATTCCTTTGGCTCACAATTGTGTGGGCCTCCTATTTTTTAATCTCTCGGGTAGAATTGAGTGCCTTATCCTTCTCCTCCTCTACGATAGTCTCTATTGGAGATCCTTCTTCTTATGCACTTGCAACACATGCATCGGCCTCTACTGGGCTTCTTGGTAGAGATATGATGATCCCCCAAATCATCAAAATGCACCTCTGACCCTCCTACTTCAAAGTTGAAGTATTCAACTTCTCATCATATTCATTCACATGGTCTGCAACCACACATGAATCTTCATGCTCATGAGGCTTATCTCCTACCTCTTCCTCCTTTTCTTTTGTCTCTTCCTCCTTCTCTTCTGTCAAGACTCCTTGTTGATATGAAATCTCCTCTAAGTTCTTGATACTCTCAGACAGTCTAATCTCCTCCTTGTTGTTGAGATATTGTAACTACAAAGAGTATTCTATTTATTATTGATGTATTATTCATTAGATCAATCCCCTTTTGTGGATTGATCATGTCGGGCATTGTAAATGACCAAATCCCCTTTTACGGATTGGTCAAACCCTAATTGTAATATGCATATTGAGAATTCGACCTTGCCACTGAAAAGACACCTCGGTTTAGCACCTGCCAGATTGTATAAATAAGAGAGGCTAGCGCCTCATTTGTTCACTTACTCATTTTTTCATCAGAGAGCAAGTTTGGAGCTGCAGTTGGAGAATAAGGAAGAGAGAGAGAGAGGTGCATTCTTGGGAAAGGAATTTCTATAGTGTTTGGTTTATTCTCTTGGCATTGTATTGGTTATCTATATTAAGGAAGTTCTTGCTGGGTTTTCTCCCCCATGAGGGTTTCCCAAGATAAATGATGTGTCTCTTGTGATTGTGTTTCTCTAAGTGATCCTATCTATGCTATGTTTATCTAGTAAATTGAAAAGAAACCTAATAATATCTTAAACCTAGTTTTCACCAGTACCAGAAGTTCCAGAAAACTAGAAGTACCAGAAAACCAGAAGCACTAGTCCAGAAATCCGTTGGTCAAGTTTGAGGGGGGAAATTTTGGATTTTCATAAATCTAACTGTACCAGCATACTCACCTCAGCTCAGCGCATCTAGCCCCTAGATCAAAATTTCAAAATTTGAAGTTTGAAAAATTAGGGTTTCCTCATAAAACCCTAAGTTGCAATTACAGTTGCAGTATCAGTTGAAGTATCGGTTGCAGTACCAGTTGCAGTCACCCTTGAAGTTTTTAAGAGTTGGTAACTATTAACTTCGCTGCCATATGGTGCTACTACCTGCAAATACTATCAAAGGTATGTATTCACATATGTTTAAAATGTTAAGCATTAAATGGTATTTGCAAGAGAAGGGATCTCTTGTCATAGATCTAGAAGGATCTCAATATCCAACACATTCAAAGGAATAATGCAACCCAGGTTTGATCTTTCTGATATCCATCTATTTGTTATGACATTATTTTGATCTAGGCTTCATGTTGAAGCTATGACCATCATACTAACCTTTGGTCAAAAATTAAATTCAAGGTTATAGATGGATTAAATTTGAGAATCATAGAGTTTATTATCTAACCCAACCTCCTTTCAAGATAGCATATTTTCCTAGTACAAAAGACGGGTTAAAGAAATCACTTGTCATATTGAGTGAAAGAGACTTGGAAGAAAAGAAACACACTCATTCGTGAGGACAAGATTCTAGGTTCCAGGTTTGATTAATTAAGTTGATAAGATTCAAAGTTGCACATGTTGATAACTACCCCATTACAAGTAAACAACATAGTTGAGGTAGCAATCCTTCAAGAGTATTATACTTGGTATCATGTGGGCATATTGAGATAAATGCTAACATCTCCTCTAGGAGAAACTTCTTGTGTTGATTCCAGGATACCATGGAGGAATGTTTGATCACAACACTAGAAGATTGTTGACCTCATTTCGTATTGTATTTCTTACTTTTGATGTTTTCTTCAAACAGGTCACAAGTGATAGCTCTAAAGGAGCTATTGTTATTAGTATTCGTGTTTTTTTTTTCTATCTACTATCATCAAAAGAGTATTATTCTTGCTTGTTGTTTTGTTGACCTTCTTCCAGGTCACAGGTGATAACCTTGAGGAATCTCTAACTGAAGGTTGCAGAAAGCAACGTATTACATGAGATATGAAGCAGAGTCTATGATCAGGGGATCAAATTTTGCTCAAAAATTCTCGGAATCGCTTCAAACCAGACGAGAGCGTAGGCCTCATCGTTGCGAACCCAACGCAACTCATTTCGTCTCAAACGGACATCGGGAGTGGGAGATATTGCAATCTATTCATAAAGTCAAATAGGTAAAAAAAAAATTGATGTTAACTGTACAGTCCGTACAGGATGACGTGGCAGGGCCGTATAGACCGTACGATGATGTGGAACCTGATGACATGGAAAGGTTTGATTGACAGGCATGGTCGAATGATGTCACGACACATGGCATTTTGTTGGTCAATGGTAAGGTGCCACGTGGCCCAATCATGGGCTACCACGTGGCACCCCTTTATTGGTTTATGGTTGTTATATAAAACTATTGGAGTCCATGGGGTTCGACCCCCGGACCTCCCCTCCACATAGCGCCTTCGCAAGGACCGTCCGACCAATGGACCATCGGTTGTGACTTAGCATATGTATGAGTTCAAATATATTTACATTCAAGTTATGTGACCGATGGGCAGGGGGTCGGGCCGAGGCTTAGCCCCGGCCCGCGATCATTTGTGTTTACATATGCCCAAACTTTATACCATGTAACCAACCGTTGGCGCGGGAAACATAAACCACGGTTTATTATTTGTAATATATATGACTATACCATGGTTAATAATGCGCGGGGATTATTCTATGTAGCCCGTGGTTTTACATATGACCGGAGCGCGGGAGGGAAGTTCAAACAGTTGTAACGACTTAAGGCCTTTTTTCCAATATGCGCGGTCCCATGACCCTCATACGCCCAGGTGCTAGGTGGTTAGGGGCTGGCGCACCCTTAACTATCCTATGGTTTGTACCGTTGGGCCGGTTGCACCCGGTGCTGGGTTTTCACGCTTTATATTGCGTGTGTGCCAAGTTCATTCAAGAAGGGTGCATTTTGTAGATGTAGAGACAACAAGCTTGAAGGGGGGACTTCTAGGAGGCCTAACTTCTTCGTTTTTCGACCGATTGAGGTGCCGAAAGAGCCCAGACAAGGCCTTTGGGATGCTCTGAAGCCATTGGAGCAGTCGGTTTGTCAGTTTGAGCATTGTAAGACATGTTTTTGAGAACTTTTTTGAGAAATTAATAATAATGATCCATTGGAAGCTGGACCAAGAGATGTAGCCCAAGAGAGGGGTGAACTCCTTTATCAATTGTTGTGTTTATGTGATTATGTTCATTGATTATGTTGTTGTCTATGTGTAATTTGCATGAATAATCCCTTATTCTATGTGTTGCAAACTGATCCATTTGCTTTAAACACATAACATTTATATTGCAATAATTTCAAGTATTTCAAGTCTTCTTCAATTTTTAGATCAAGTTGGTATCAGAGCACTGGTTTTTGAAGACTTGATTGTTTGCAAGTTTTTTTTCTGATGCTCACAAGGTTGAAACTCACCAGAGGAGAAGGTCAAGTTGTGGAGCCAAGTTCTCATCTGACAAGGAGGAAGCATATACCATCACTGCAAGTTTCAGAGAGGCATTCACCAAGCATGGCTCATGCAGAAAGTCATAAACGTGTTCCTGCAGAAAATGAAGATCTCAGATAGGCTATCATGGAGTTGAGAGATATGATGAAGATCTTGATGGAAAGGAACATATTGTCGCAAGGTGAAGGCTCCAACCCTTCAATGCATAAGGGAGGCAGTGGTGACAAAACTCCAGACGAAAGTGGAGGGAATGGTGCTTCTCCACCACCCTCTCCTCCATCATCATCTTCTTCTTCTTCTTCTACCAATTCGAGACCTCTTCTGAATTCTCCAAAGGGGCATGGTAAAATTACTTCACAAATTACTTCAATAAATCTTGATATAAAATTTGAATTGCCAATATACAATGGAGAAGTTAATGCTGAAAAGTTAGATAATTGGATACGTCAAATTGAAGTATATTGTAGAATACAAAAAATTCAAGATGATGAAACCAAAATTCAGCTTGCTTCGTTAAG
>ML790197.1:550780-616673 GCA_009831015.1 Picea engelmannii
TTGGAAGGGTGAGGGAACTTTACCCTCATCTTCACATAGACTAAAAATAGTCTTTTGGAGGTCCAAAAGCTTCCCAATGGGGAGGTGTGATCAGGGGATCAAATTTTGCTCAAAAATTCAAAGTGCTCAGAATCACTTCAAACCAAACGAGAGCGTAGACCTCGTTGTTGCGAACCCAACGCAACTCATTTCGTCTCAAACGGACGTCGGGAGCGAGAGATATTGCAATCTTTTCATAAAGTCAAATAGGCAAAAAAAAAAAAATGATGCTGACTGTACAGTCCGTACAGGATGATGTGGCAGGGCCATACAGACCATACGATGATGTGGCATCTGATGACATGGCAAGGTTTGATTGACAGGCATGGTCGAATGATGTCATGACACGCGGAATTTTGTTGGTCAATGGTAAGGTGACACGTGGCCCAATCATGGGCTATGACGTGGCACCCCTTTATTGGCTTATGGTTGTTATATAAAACTATTGGATCCCGTGGGGTTCGACCCCCGGACCTCCCCTCCACATAGCATCTTCACAAGGACCGTCCGACCAATGGACCATCGGTTGTGACTTAACATATGTATGAGTTCAAATATATTTACATTCAAGTTATGTGACCGATGGGTGGGGAGTCGGGTCGGGGCTTAGCCCCGACCCACGGACCCATAGTCATTTGTGTTTACATATGCCCAAACTTTATACCATGTAACCAACCGTTGGCGTGGGAAACATAACCCATGGTTTATTATTTGTAATATATATGACTATACCATGGTTAATAATGCATGGGGATTATTCTATGTAGCCCGTGGTTTTACATATGACCGGGGCACTGGAGGGAATTTCAAACTATTGTAACGACTTAAGGCCTTTTTGCCAATACGCGCGGTCCCATGACCCTCATACGCCCAGGTGCTAGGTGGTTAGGGGCTGGCGTGCCCTTAACCATCCTATGGTTTGCACCGTTGGCGTGGTTGCGCCCAGTGCTGGGTTTTCACGCTTTATATTGCGTGTGTGCCAGGTTCATTCAAGAAGGGTGTGTTTTGTAGATGCAAAGACAACAAGCTTGAAGGGGGGACTTCCAGGAGGCCTAACTTCTTCGTTTTTCGACCGATTGAGGTGTCGAAAGAGCCCAGACAGGGGTTTTGGGACGCTCTGAAGCCATTGGAGCAGTCGGTTTGTTAGTTTGAGCATTGTAAGATATGTTTTTGAGAACTTTTTGAAAAATTAATAATAATGATCCATTGGAAGCTGGACCAGGAGATGTAGCCCAAGAGAGGGGTGAACTCCTTTATCAATTGTTGTGTTTATGTGCTTATGTTCATTGATTATGTTGTTGTCTATGTGTAATTTGCATGAATAATCCCTTATTCTATGTGTTGCAAACTGATCCATTTGCTTTAAACACATAACATTTATATTGCAATAATTTCAAGTATTTCAAGTCTTCTTCAATTTTTAGATCAGTATGTACATGACCATATACACTCATGTACCAAAGAAGATGAAGAAGAAGCTATCATTTAAGATTCAAAGTATCTCATATGAATATTGATTAAAAGGAGAAGAAGTCTCCAAAGATGACCGAACGTTAGAAAAAGAACTCACAACAGAATTATTCAAAGTTTAATGAAGCCACCTTGATAGGAAACAAAATTCACTTGAAGTTTGACTTAGCTTTTCATATTTAGACTTGGTATTCAACACCAAGTATACCCCATAAGAGATGATGAAGTCCTTGTAGACTCAGAACAAATTGAGAACAAGCCTGATCTCAGAAAGGATCAAATGAAGAGACAACTTATAGGACTGGGAGATAGATGTCATGAGAAGACTAGATCGTAGTTTCAGAAACCTCTAGGAGATATGAAATCTCTTGGGAAGAGAGAAGGAAGCCAGACAGAAAGAATAGGATATGGATTCTTTCGTGAGACTAGAAGAGAAGTCAGTCTTGACTTCCAAGATTTATCTATACAAATAAAGCATGTTTCATATGTACAAATCCTGATGTGTTTCTAGAGGATTCTCCCAGCAAGAGGGAGAAGACTATGACAAGACACTTACTCCAGTAAATGCATAAATATTTCCAATATTTATGAAGACAACTAGAACAACCATGATTCATATATAGTATGATATGGAGGGGGAGAAATCCCCATATTTTAAGATAGATTTGGTGCCTTACATTAGTTGGGTCATGGAGACATGACTACAATGAAAGATAGAGTTACCTCCATGAAATAAGAAGAGCTACCTTCAGTATCAGTTATTGAGCCACTCTTAGATGATGTTGTTGCCATTATGGAGTAGAGGAGTTACTCCTAGAATTTCGCAATCACAGTGAGAATGGAGAAACCATTCTTAGCTTTAGAGCAAGTGCAGGTGCAGTGTACCAGTTCCAGAAGGAACAGTTGCAAAAAAAGGAGAGGACATACTCTCAAGCAGTGAGATAGATAGTGCCTTGCAGAGAGCACATAGAGCTAGCACATAATTGTGCATATTGAGTTGCAGTTGAGAAAGTGTACCAAATTGGTACAATGTAATGACAAAAAATGATTTGAAGATTGAAGATAGAAAGACTCATGTATGCTAGTTGAAGGAAACTGTGTACGTGTTGAAGCAAGCTCCTAGAGCTTGGTATGGAATAATTGACAGTTTCCTAACGAGATTGGGCCTTACCAAGAGTAAAGTTGATTCTAACCTTTATCTCAAGGTTAGGAATGATGATCCAATGATGTTAATACTATATGTAGATGATGTATTCTTGACAAGATGAAGAAAATCTCATCACAGATTGTAGAAGAAGCTCACTACAGAGTTTGATGGAAGACCTAAATGCATTATCTCTTAGGTATTGAAGTTTCGCATAGCACAGAGAAGATCTTCCTTAACCAAGGGAAGTATGCAGTTAAAATGAAGAGGTCTTACATGTTGAAATATAAATCCATGTACACACCCATGGAAATGAAGTTGAAGCTCTTGGTAGATACCTCGTCAGAATTGGTTGATGCTACTCTGTATAGAAAGAATATTGGTTCAGTGATGTATATGACAAATACCAGGCTAGATGTATGTTTTTCCTTGAGTCAGTATCTGGTAGAAACCATATGTGTTCACATTGTTGCTGCAAAACATATGATGAGATACCTTAAGGGTACATTGGATTTTGGTCTCTATTATATTATAGATCATGACTTCAAACTGAGTGGTTACACCAATTCAAGATTGAGCTAGAAGTGTTTCTGATAAGAAGAGAATTTTAGCATGTTGTTTTAGTTTGGAGTCAGCCATGAATTCATGGCAGAGTAGGGAGAAATTCAACATTGCTCCGAGAACAGCAGAAGCGGAATACATTGTTGCATGTTCCTCCAGTTGTGAAGCCATATGACTTCAGATGTTGTTGACATATCTATTTGATATGGTGATGGAATCCATTGTGATTCTATGTGATAACCAAGTTGTATAAATATGATGGAGAACCATGTGTTCCATGATGAGTTGAAGCACATAGATATCCATTATCATGTCATTCGTGATATGTTGCAGAGAGGAGACATAAAGCTCCAATATGTTATCATGAATGAACAAGTTGTTGATTTGTTGACCAAGCCTCTATCTCATGTAAAGTTTGAGCACTTTCTAGATAAGCTTGGTGTAGTCTGTAAGGACCTCCCTCAAAAGGGGGAGTAGTGTTGTGAAGCCGACCCCATGATGATGATGTGCCAGGCGAGTGTTGTGATGCCAACCTTATGTTGATGATGTGTCAGGCGAGTGTTGTGATGCTAGCCTTGTGTTGATGATGTGCCAGCCTTGTGTTGATGATGTGCCAGCCAAGTGTTTTGATGTCAGCCTTTTGTTGATGATGTGTCAGTCGAGTGTTGTGATGCCAACCTTGTGTTGATGATGTTCCAACCTAGTGATGTGATGAAAACCTTGTGTTGATGATGTGACAGCCTAGTGTTGTGATGATGTGCCAGCCTAGTGTTGCAATGTCATCCTTGTGCTGATGATGTGCCAGCCTAGTGTTGTGATGAAGTACCAACCTTGTGCTATGATGATGGACCAGCCTCGTGTTGTGATGATGTACCAACCTCATGCTATGATGATGTACCATCCCCGTGTTGTGATGATGTACCACCCTGATTATGTGATGATGTACCATCCTCGTGCTGTGATGATGTACCAGCCTCGTGTTGTGATTATGTGCCAACCTCATGCTACGATGATGTATGTCAACCTCACGTTGTGATGCCAGCTTCATGCTCATGATGTTGTGTTTCCAGTCTCATACTGTGATGCCAACTTTGTGATGATAATATTGTGTAGCCAGCTTCATGTTGTGATGCTAGCTTCGTGTCGAAGATTATTAGTCTAGTATTGATGTTGATGATGCTCCAGCCTTTGTGTTGTGTTGTTGTTGATGTTGATGATACTCCAGCCTTTATGCTATGTTGTTGTTGATGTTGATTATGCTCCATCCCTTTTGTTGTGATATTGATGTTTTTGATGTTGTATTAGCCTTTTGTTGTTATTGAATATGATGATGATGATGCCACTTCAGCTTCTTGTTGAAGATGATGATGATGATGCCACTTCAACTTCTTGTTGAAGAAGATGATGATGATGTTGTTTCAACCTTCATGATGAAAATGATGATGTTACTTTAGCCTCATGCTAAAGAATATGATGATGTTACATTAGCCTCATGTTGATGAGAATGATGATGCTACTCTAGCTCCATGATGTGAATGATGATGATGAGAAAAAATTCTGATGATTTATAGATATGTCAGTGAGTGTTCCAAGATGTTGTTGATGATGTTTCTCTCTCTCTCGCTTGATGTTGTTGTAGAATACCCTTCTTGTTAAGGGGAAGTGTTGAAATATCATAACTAAAAAGAGTATTCTGTTTTTTATTGATGTATTATTCATTAGATTAATCCCCTTTTGTGGATTGATCATGTCGGGCATTGTAAATGACAAAATCCCCTTTTGCGGATTGGTCAAAACCTAATTGTAATATGCATGATGAGAAGTCGGCCCTGCCAATGAAAATACACCTCGGTTCAGCACCTACCAGATTGTATAAATAAGAGAGGCCAACACCTCATTTGTTCACTCACTCACTTGTTCATCAGAGAACAAGTTTGGAGCTGCAGTTGGAGAAGAAGGAAGAGAGAGAGAGAGGAGCATTCTTGGGAAAGGACTTTATGTAGTGTTTGGTTTATTCTCTTGCCATTGTATTGGCTATCTATATTAAGGAATTTTTTGTTGGGTTTTCTCCCCCATGAGGGTTTCCCAGGATAAATGATGTGTCTCTTGTGATTTTGTTTCTCTCATTGATCCTATCTATGTTATGGTTGTCTAGTAAATTGAAATGAAACCTAATAATAGCTTAAACCTTAACACTTTCCCACTTGGAAACCTGACTTTTCCTTTCTTCCCTCCTCGAAGTATTTGGGATCTTCGACTCACCTCTTCTCATTGTCCTCCTGGAAATATATAAGATCTTCATTTGATCTCTCTTCACCATCGAGGCTTTCTCCATATTTTGGTTTACATATGTTTACCTTCTTCTCATATGTGTCCCTGAGGTTTTCCACTTGCCTTAGCCACCTCCTCAGTATATTATTTTTACTCTTGACCATCAATTGTTGGATAGGCCACTTCACCTTCTTCTTCATAGGCCACTCATACCTCCAGCTCCCTTTCTCTACTTGTTTCATTTTCTTCCATTGCAACATCAATATGTTGACCTCCTCTCTAGTCTCCTTAAGATATTTATCCATCTCCTCTCTACTCATCCTCTTGTGTTATCCTTTTGGATCTTGTCTATGGCCCTCGGTAGCCTTTCTCTCCTCTCCTTTTTTATCTTCCACTTGCTCCATGTGAGCTACAGTAAGCCTCTTCCAAGATTCTCCTTTCTGAGCCTCTGGGTTCTCCTACTGGAACCTCCTCTCTAATATTTTACACTACTTCTAAGTGTAGGTGCACACATTGCATTTGCTCCTTCTCCTGAGAACTCCTTGATCTATGAATACTATACTCCAATTTCTCACCTTAAGATCTCCACAGGTTCTCCTCTGCTCTAAGAACACAACTGGTCCTTTTCTTTCATCCCACCTAGTTATATGCTCGCATGTTGCACACTTGCAAATAGTCTTCACACAAAGCATCGGTACTCTACCTCTCCTACAGTTTCTTGTTGTCTACAGAAAAAATTCACTCTGATACAACTTGATGCAAACCCCCTATGGCCTCATGCGACCTCTTGGTCTAGGATCATTCATAGGAGATGAATTATCTCTCGGATCCATGTTGGATCCTCTCTTTTGCACATAGGCCCATTTACTTTCCATATGCAGGTCCACACAAAACCTATGGGCGCTTATACTAATCCCATTTTTTCCTCTAGAATTGAGCCACAGGTTCTAGCTCTTTTTTCCTTGGTGGAATCTTACATGAGCTCAGGATAGAACCAAGTGCTTAATTGAAAGGTGTTATTCAGATCTTCGGGACTCCAGTGCTCTGTGAACATTCACCAACTTCACAAGAAGACTCAAATTCATCGAACTCCCTTTCACACTGATAGAAGTGTTCATGTAACCTGGGATATGACCCAAGGCTTGGTTGAAAGGTGCTATGGCGCTCCACGACATCAGTGCTCTGAAGGCTTTACCAACATCATACACTCAAACCTCTTGGAGTGGTTATCGACCAAATTCCATCATAAAGTTTATGTGACCAACGGGTGTAGGTCGTCTCCCTATTCGCGAAGGGAGAAGGTATATGGTTGAGACTCTCTAGTTGATTGATGGTGGATATTAACTCTGGTGCTTCGTAGCTTTGGGGCTTCATCCACTCTGCAATGACTACCTACAAAATCTCCCATGTACTCGAAGTTCCAAAGGGATTAATAATCAAGGACCCCTGATTCACTACCAATCTATAGTTGAGAGTTATTTAGGACTCTGGGCTTCTAGGTTTTATCCTCCTAGCAACACAAGAACCAATCTTTCCTGAAGTGTCGAATCATCAAATCATGAGATCTATGGCTCATGTTCTCTGCGATCAAATCCAACGTCTAGGATCTGATCTCCTTTTCTTGTGCACTCACCTTTGGCCTGGGTTTGATCCAACAACCTATATCTATTTCCACAGCTAATCCAATGGCTATTGTGGTTTTTTCTCCTCTGCACGGTCAACTCACTTAGCCTTTGATCTCTCCTTTGCACGGTCAACTCCTTGTCCTCTGCTTTTTTTGTATGATACACTACACCTCCTGAACTTGGAACTTACAATAATTTCTCTGGCACACACCTTACACTTCTCCAATAATCTAGGACTTAGAAAGTTATTAACTTCTACACTCCTTGCATAGTCTCTCCACACACCAGTACTATCTCTCCTGATATTTCAACTCTTCAAACTTCAAAGGGGCTCGGCCCTTTTTCTTCCAAATGAACTATTGTTCCTTCATGGCACTCTCACTCTCTCTTATGAGCTTACAAACACAGTCAAAGTGTTCCTTCAGTACCCTCCTGGAACTCTGCGCTCCTCCATAAATTTGGAAATTTTTTTCTTCGTGAAATCCTTTCACTCTCTCTCCTAAGTCTTAGTGTTTACAGACTCACCTGAGCACTCCTTGCGCTTACTCTATGCAAACTTTCACTATCATTCCCAAGCTTAACCTTTTGTAAGTCTACAGGCATGCACTCCTTGCACTGGCCTTCCCTTGAGCTTTTACACTGCTCTGAGTGTAGGCGCACTCATTGTGCTCACTCTATGCACACTTGCACTAGCCTTCCCTTGAGATTTTACACTACTATGAGTGTATGTGCACTCCTTGCACTCACTCTGTGCACTCCTCGCACTGTCCCTTGAGCTTAACTGATTCTGGTGTGCCCCCCTGACATGTTCCTCATAGAAATCCTGAATGAGTTCTAGCGCACTCCTTGCACTATATTTTCATAGTTTTCCAACAACTCTAATATGCACTCCTTACACAATATTAAGATCCCAAAACACTCAAAAATTCACACAGACGGACAATTCTATATATTCCTCCAAAGGGAACATAATTTCACTCATGGCATTCCTAAACATTCAGTAAACATTTAGAAAACAAATACTTAACCACACAAATAATACACAGAGATTAATATGTAGGAAAATCTTCTTTTCTATTAAATCTGAATGCTTTTTACAAGATTGTTTACAATGGTTACAAGACTAGACTGCAACAGAGCCTTAGTTCTTCTCTTCTCTCTAGAATTCTCCTCTCTACCTCTCTTGAGAACTATTCTCCTTATTCTCCTAATACACTCTACTTGCTTTCCTAATACATTGATCTTCTTACAAAAGAGGGGCTTCTCGATCCTTCCTCCACCTAAATGCATTACATTACATTTAATTTACAACTCATCTAGATCGAATCTAGATTCTACCTGTCATCCATTAAAGGTGACTTACATGCAACTTGTACAAATAAAATGGCTCTACCCTTCGTGAGCCTTTTCAATATTAATTACATTTAAATTTTTCGATTTAAAACCAAAATGATAAGGTTGTCTCTTCTCTCTCCTCGGGATCTTCTCAATCCATGTGCATTGTTTCACTGGATGTTGACATGGTGTTGATGATCCTGCATCACTCGTGCACTCTCCTATTAAGTGCATCATCCAACTTGTTCTCATTTCCTTTAATATGATTTATATCAAAGTCATACTCACTGAGGAATTCCATCCATCTAATTTGTCTCACATTCAAAGTTGGTTGTCCAAACAAATATTTCAGACCACTATGGTCTCTCCTCAACTCAAATCTTGTTCCCATAAGATAATGCCTCCACATATTTAAGGCATGAACTGTGGCTTCCAATTCTAAATCATGTGTGGAATAATGCCTCTCATGTTTCTTCATCTTCCTTGACTCGTATCATATCACATGACCATTTTGGCTAAGGATTCCTCCAATCCCTTCCTTGCAAGAATCAATGCACAGAATGAAAAATTCATTTGGATCAACAATCTTCAATATTGGTGCACTTATTAATGAATTCTTCAAGTGTTGAAATATTTCTTCACATTCAGAGGTCCACTCAAATTTCACACCCTTCTTTTGCAAATAAGTGATTGGATGTGAAATTTTTGAAAAGCCTTCAATAAATATTCTATAATAACCTACAAGTCCCATGAAACATCCCACTTCTAAGACATTCTTTGGTTTTTTCCATCCTCTAATGGATTCTATCTTCTCAAGGTCTACTATTATCCCTTCCTCTAATATTATATGGCCCAAACAATGAATCTACCTCTAATAAAATGAGCACTTGATCAGCTTGGAATATAGTTGATGTTCCCTCAATACTTGTAACACCATCCTCAATTGATACTCATTCTCTTCTTAAAACTTAGAGTAGATAAGTATGTCATCCAAGAAGACAATGAAAAACGTTTCCAAGTAATTTTTGAAAATTCCATTAATTGAACACATGAAGATAGATGGTGCATTTGACAACCCAAATGGCACCACTACAAACTCATAATATCCATACCATGTTCTAAATGGTTTCTTGATGATATATTCTTATTTAATTATCACGTGATGGTATCCTAACTAGAGATCAATCTTGGAAAATATATTTACATCTTTCAGCCAATAAAAAAGATCATGTATCCTTGGAAAATAATACTTTTTCTTCACAGTCACCTTGTCCATCTTCATAAATTCAATTCATATCTTCAAGGTTCCATCCTTATTCTTCACAAATAGCATTTGGGCACCCCAAGGTGACACACTTGGGTGTATTTACCCCTTCTTCAAAATATCTTCAAGCTATATTTGAAATTATTTCAACTCTGGTGTACTCATCCTATAAGGAGTCTTTGACATTGGGGCAGCTCCAGGAATCAAATTTATGGATAAAAAATTATCTCTCTTTGGTGGAAACCATGGTATCTCTCTGAAAACATCTTCAAATTATTTCAAGACTAGTTTATCTTCAATACTTGGCACTTTATCCTTAGTTTCCTCTTCCATATGGGTTGCATAAATTTCAAATCCTATCATGAAGCTTCCTTTTAGCTAGAAGGATGGAGCCTCTCTGATAGACAATTCCCTTGGAATACCCTAAACTGTCCTCAAGTTCCCTTCCTCATCCAAACAAGTGAATTTTGAGTTATGACAATCTAGGACAACAAAGTGTTTCTCTAGCCAATCCATACCAATTAGGAAATCATATGAACCAAAATGTATGATATTCAAATTTTCCTTTGTACTTAGTCCATTCATTTCCATTGGAAAATCCTTAACCAACTCATTGATTCTTATTTTATCTTCTGTAGCTAACTGAACTAGCCAATATTTTCCATGCTTTATTCTTTGCAATTCAAATATTTCAACAAAATTTGGATCTATGTAACTATGACTAGCTCCTGAATCAATTAAAATATTTATAGGTTGATCATTGATCTTACCTTCCACGTCAGTCATATGAGAATGAAATTTAAATTCTTTGTTATCCAAGGCTACATAGATCCTTGGAATGCGTATTCCCATGTTTTCAAATGTATCGGTCTATTGTACATTTTGAGCAGTCCTCACTCTTTCTCCTCTATGAGGGAAATCTCTATACATGTCATCTCCTCACAACCTCAACATTTAATAGGTTGTTTCCTTGGCCTTTTTCCCAATGTTTCTATCATTCTAGGTTCATTTGGAGTTGTCTTTCCCTAAGAACTATTTTTGAATAATGGAGGCTTGTATCCTTTCTTTCTCTTCTCCATATTACCTTTCTTCTTTTCAACCCAAGCTCTATGAAAGGTTGATCCTCCTCTATCTTGATCAGAAAGGGATTTATCTGTCCTTATTTGTTCATCCAATGTCTTTGGCTAATCATATTGTATCTTATCACTAGATATTAAAGGTATCCCACTCAAGAACCTCTGAATCTTGACTTGCTCATCCTTCATGAAGTCAACATATCTCAGTAGCTCTAATAATATTCTCTCATACTCATCCATGGTCATACTCCCAAGCTTGATTTCAAATAAATCCTTCATCTTCCTATCATAATAAAAGTTGGACAAGCATTTATTCTGAAAAATACTTTTTGAACTTCCTCCAAGTGATCTTCTTCTCATCAATGTGCTTTACTTGCATGAGTTTGTCCCACCACATTGATGTGTTTCCCTTAAGATGGTAAATTTCAATTCTAGCTTCTTCCTGTGAGGAATAATTGTGCAATTGGAAGTATTTCCTCATCCCCAACAACCAAGCCTCTGCATACTCATCTTTCATGTGCCCACCATCAAATGTAGGAGGATTATATTTATCTTCTCCCCTTATAGTTCATCCACTCCAGTCCTTCTCTTATTCTTTTTTATAGGAGATAAATCAGACTACTTTCTACTCTTCTAATTGAGTGTCTTGGTGAGTGATGATGATGTCTAGAATCACTTCTAGATTCTTGGCATGATATCTATGATATTTTGACTTACTTGAATATGTATTCTTATCCACCTTATTCTCTATCATGTCCAAGCTCTGCAACAACTTGAAGTTGAATTCATTCTGCTACTCTTGAGATTTCATAAGCCTCTCGTTATCATCTTTATATCTCAACACATATCTTTACAGATGCTTTATTGTCTCCACTAGATTTATGTTTTCTTCTCTACCTTCTCCATGCCCATTTGATTCAGTTTCTGCATTACCCAAACTTGTGCAACCCCTTGACTTCTTCCTCATGGTTATAAGTTCTATATGCATCCTCCATGTATTTTGTCTCTATATTTATTTTGTTGTTTTATATTTTTCCTTTAATTATGCAAAATGTACATGCAATAAAATTTGTTAGACAAAATAATGCAGTAATTTTGTAAACTTATGCACAATTATGTCCTTTAGATGCACCAGAAATATTCTTTTTGACTTATTATGAATTTTAATGCTCAATTCATAGTTCTAGGTTCATATCTATATTCTTGTATCCAATACCTTTCCAATGACAACTTTCTTTCTCAATTCAAAGCATGAAGAAGAAACTTATAGACAATTCAATATTTCCAATTTATCCCCTTTGTGCACCTTTCATCCTAGTGCAGATAATCTTAAACACCCACTTTTTCCACTTACAAAGGTAAATATTTCGGAAACCAAGTAAAATTTTATAAGATACACAAATAATATTGATGACATGGAATTCATAAAAATTCTCAAATTGACAAACTAATGCTCCAGTCAAAATCTATAGCAATCTAGAAATGACAACTTTTCCCCTTTGTAATTTCTCCTAGATTAGTAATTTTATCCCCGTTGATCCATCCTTACATCAACTCATTTGGTTTTTTGATAGAATCTCAATTTGTTTTTTCATTCCTACATTTTGAGCAATTTTCCAATTTTCACCTTCATCTGGGATCCAGGATGCTAGTTACAACCTGCTAAAGTTTCAATTGTTTTCCCTTTTAGCATTGATGCTATAGGGATATTCTCTTCAATATTGCACATTTTTTTATTCCCATATTCCAATTATGGCTCCATATATGTCTTCTATGGTCCATCATATTTCCATAGACTCCTCATATTCCCCAAATTGACTTATGAGCAGGGAGTTATGCCCATTGGAAGTGAATTGGTAATCAAATTATACCTTGCACTATTTAGCATGTAACTTCCTCATACAAGCTTTGTTTTGTTCCCAAGACAACTGGTTGGAAAGTTATCTTCAATCTATTTTATTGAAGTTGTGGAGACTCTATGTGGTTCCTTCATCACTTATATTCTTGAAAATTAGATCTCCTAAAAACATTGTTTAGGGCCTCAAAAATTCCCTGAAAGTTTATGACCTTCAAAACCCTGATACTTTTTGCGAAATTTGACCAGTTTATGTTGATATGGTTGATGATGTGAAATTTTGGGTCCAATTGGCACCCAAATGTGACACCATTTCATTACCTTGGCCACCCTGGCCCTACCCCGTCAACCTATGTCACCTTCCTCCTTCTCTCCTTCCTCTTTCTTCCTTTTATTTACCTTAGTTTACCTTTATCTTTTTTGTCCCATTGTACCTGGTTGTCCACCTAGTATCATTATTTGAACATGGATGTGATAGGGGTCCCACCTATTCTTCTAGGTATCCACATGGAACCCTTTCATTTGTCATGGGGATATGAGGTTCCCATCCTACACCCTTTTTCTCTAGGCACGTGCTACTTTCCCATTTATCCAATCAGATGGCCAGGATCAAATGAAGATTGATGACTCATGTTGATTTTCGGGGTTAAAGTTACAAGTACTTTATCATTTTACTTACCTATGATACCACCACACTACCCAAATGTCACATGGAAATTCCAAAACCATTTTATAGTATTTTGGTATTTCACAGAACTACTCACAAGGATCCTAAAACCCCTATACTTCCAAGGTGACACATGGAATCTCCTCAGGTATTTCAGAGGATTATTGTATTTTCACAAAACCACTTATTACACTTCTAATACAAATTATGGTATCGGGATGCCACTAAACCAACCACCTCACCTCTATCTCCTACCTTTGTTCCAGCAGACAACCATCATGGACTTGTTGCTGAAATCCTTACTCCAACTCAAAGGTATCTTGTTATCTAGTGATTTCCTTACCACAAATCATATTAGCATCTAACAAAACAAAAATACACTACTGGAATATTCAAATCCAATAAATATAATGGAAACTAAATCATGCACACATAAACACCAATATTTTTGGGTAGATACCCTTGGAAAAACCATATAGGGAAAACTAATGTTGAAATGATTTTATTATGATAAAATCAAGGCTCCTTTAATAGGAATAATGGGTCACTAAGAGAAATACAACTTCATACAAACATGGAAAAGTCTATTTTGTTATACGACAAATATCTGACACACTTTTTGAGGTGTAGGCACCTTTCCTTAATTAAACACACATATACACACCTATCTCCACTGGCACTTGCTTACACGACCTCAAGGAATCTACAAAAATTTCCATACGACTTGACCCTTTTCTCTGGATTTTCTCTATTGAAACCCACTTGCATCTTCCTCTATTCTCTCTTTTCCTTGACTTGGTATCTATATGGAAGTTCTTCTCCACCTATCTAATATCTCCTTGAACCACATTCTTTTATGATCCAACTCTCTGAGAAAAAATCCTTCTCTTCTCTGATCAATGTATCAAGTGTCTTCTCCTTTACCCTAGCCTTTATTTTATAATATTGAGTTATAACCTAACCCTAATATCCAAAGTGATTGATGGTTGACATTAATTCTCACCTCACTTGAGATCAATGGCTAATATTAATTGTTAATTTCTTTTAGAATTTAATTAATAAATCAACTAATTAATAAAAGAACTTTACTTCAATAATCATTTAATTAAATTAAAGTCAATGATAGAAGGCTTTGAACAGTTTAAACATGTCTAGACACATCAAACTGTGTGAAAATACTTGTTTGATGATACCATGCATCAACACTCCCTCTTATCAAGGAGGGTATTATGCACCAGTCTAATTTTTTCTCTGAAGAATATAAACTTCCCTTTAACTAAGGTTTTGTTTAGAATATCTACAACCTGCTTGTCTATGTAAATATAATGAATCTTCACTTTTCTATTTTGTATCCTATCTCGGATGAAGTGGTATCTGATATCAATATGCTTGGACCTATCATGGAATATTTCATTCTATGAGAGTTTGATACAACTCTGATTATCAAAGTATATCATCGTAGGCTCCAACTCCTGATCAAATATAACTATAATAAATTTGTAAAGATAAATGGATTCACAGCTACCCATACTTGTTTCCATATACTCTGACTCTATTGAACTAAGTGATATAGAAGTCAACTTCCTACTTAACCATGTAATCATTGATTATCCCAATATGAAGAAGCACCTTGAGGTGATCTTTCTATCTATTGCAGTCCCTGCCCAATATGAGTCTAAGTATCCTTGCAACTCCACTCCATCTCCTCCAATATACCTCAATCCATACTCCATTGTACCCCTTAAGTACCTGAGCACATGGTTCATTGCTATCCAATGCACATGCCTTAGATCCACCATGAACTGACTCAAGGTGTTCACAACAAAATAAATATTTGTCCTATTGACCAAATACATCAAGGAACCTATCAAATTCTTGTATATCCTGAGATCCACCAACTCTAAATATGAAGTGACAACCTTATTCATATTGGTAATCATAGGTGTAGCCATTGGTCTACAGTTCTCCATTCTGAATCTCCTCAAGATATCAACTTTGTATTTGCCTTGACCAAGGAATATCTCACCCGATAAATTCCATACCTATAACCCCAATAAATAATTCATCAAGCCAATGTCATTCATCTCAAAATTAGTATCCAAATCTACTTTGGACCCTGCAATAAGAACCTCTGCATCTATGAGAAATAAATTGTCAACATACATAACCAAGATGAGCGGATATTCCCCAACAAGTATGAAGTACAAGTTAGGATATTCCTCAGTCTTGGTAAAGCCCGTACTCTACAAGTATTAGTCGATATTGGAATACTATGCCCCAGGTGCGCATTTGAGTCTGTATAAGGATTTCTTAAGCCTACACACATGAGAATCCCTCCCATGTAACTTAGATCCCTAAGGTTTCTTTATGTATACTTCCTCCTCAATAATAACATTGAGGAAAGTTGTTTTCACATACATCTGATGTATCCTCCACCTCATAATTGAGGAAATATAAATAAAATCTTGAATAGAATCATACCTGATGACTAGAGAAATGTCTCCTCGTAGTCCACTCCCTCTTTCTGGGAGAACCCTCTCGCCACAAACCATTCCTTGAAATTATCGATTCTACCATCTGCAACATGCTTGATATTATATAGCCAACTGGAACTCATAATTGACCTCCCCTTCAGTCTCAGCATAATGTCCCAAACATCATTCCTCGTAATAGAGATGCACTCCTATACCATGGAATCCTTCCATTAATGTTGATCTATTGCTTCCAAAAAAATGAAAGGATTGGCATTAGTGATGCTACTCATAAGCACAATATAGTTCAGAAACTTCCTTGGAGGCCTCCTCTCTTTGACCACACTCCTAGAATCCTTACTAGCATCCCTCAATGTCTATAATAACCACATGGGTCTCCTAACTAGACTTGAATGGGATAAATACTCCTCCCCACCTAAAGTATGAACTACTGATTATTTCTCATCCTTCAGATCCTATTGCTCCTTGTCCTTTGTCACTATTGAACTCCTGAGATCTCCTATATTCCAAGTTCTCCTCTAACTTAACATATATTCTTAAAAATATATTAATTTTCATTGGAATGAAAATATTCTAAGTCTTTGAGGTCTTTTTGTACCTCATAAATATACCCTTCTATCATGAAGGATCCAACTTTTTCCTCTTCTTCATAGGAACATGGATGTAGTTTGGACAACCAAAGATCCTCAAATATCATATCTCTAGCTTCACCCTTGAGAATTCCTTCTCTAAAGTCTTCCCCCCCTAATATCCTGTGAGGACTCTTGTTATTAACATAAAACGTTGTGTTACACGCCTATTCCAAAAGAGGCATAGACAACTCCTAGTAATGTGTCATATCCCTGGAAGAACAAATGATGGATCGATTATTCCTCTTCACAACCCCATTCTGTTGAGGGATGTACGATATTTTTAGCTCCCTCTTGATCCCTTCCCCCTTACAAAAATCCTTGAATTCATTAGAGGTGTACTCTGCCCCATTATCTAAACTCAAGACCTTGATACTCGTCCATGTCTAGTTCTCCACCTAAGCTCTAAACTCCTAAAACTGACCTAAGACCTCATCCTTGGTATTCATAAAAAGGACCCAATTTTTCCTAGAAAAATCATCAATAAATGTAACATAGTATGGAGATCCTTGTATTGATGCTACTGACATCATCCTACTCACATATTAATGGATGAGATCCAATATCCCCTTGGACCTACTCTTGTTGCTAGGAAAAGAATCCATGGAATTATTTCCAAATGCACACCCTTTGCACACTCCCTATTGCTCAATATTGAAATTTGTAGGACTTGAAACAATCCCCCTCATATTCAAAAATTCCTTATAGTGTATGTGTTCCAACCTCATGTGCCACAAATCACATAGGTTTTCACTATAATGTACCAAATACTGAACAGGTTTTCCCCGCAACCTATATAAATTTCCCTCTATAACCCCAACGACCACTGTTATGTTTGGGCTAGATTTATCTGGACATATGAGTACTTTCCATCTTTGAAAAGTAATAGAAAAACACCTATCCTCCATAGCTGATACTGAGAGAAAATTCTTCTTCAAACCTGGTATGTAAATCACATCATGGGAATCAAACGAACCTCCTAACTCAAGCTAGAATGTAATAGATTCCTCTCCCTTCACTACATACTTGGCATCATCACCAAGATACACATGAAAATTTGAGTCCCTCTCCATCAGACTGCTAAATAACCCCGATAATTTTGTCATATGACAAGATGCACCATTGTCCAAGAACCATGCACTCATGGTAGTTGTGTTTGTAGAAAGGCAAGAAAATAGTGACAAGTCCTTATCAAACTTTGTTGCAAACTCATCAAGTTGTGTCTCTACTAATGTTATTGTATGGATATTTCATTTACCCTTCTTCTTCTTTGTACATTGATATAAAAAAATTCCATTCTTATGACATGAGTAGAACTTGATTTTACTCAAGTCATTATTCTTCCCTGGCTATGATGATCCTCCATCAGTATTTCCCTTGTTTTTAGAACTCTTTATTTTTCCCTTCTTTGTATTACTGACAAGAGACAATTTCTCATCACTACTTCCCTTCTTGCTTCTCTTAGACTACTCATGAATCTCTTCCTAGATGCAATCATCCCAAAGTCTCTACCGGTATAGAATATTTTATTGAGCGTGAACTCTCTTGACAAATTGTTCCCAAGACTTGGGAAGGCCATTCAATGCCACATTCACGAGATTTTTGTCCTCCATTTTCTCCCCTATGGCTACAAGTTGATCATGTACCTATGTTCTCCTCATGAAATAGATGTTAACATTTTCATACGTAGATATTTTCACCGATATGAGTTTATTCCTTGAGACCATTTCCTATTCATGTTAGTGCTCTGGAATAAACCTACCAAGGAATCAAACATCTCTTTGGCCATTTTATTCTTGTATAGGTAAGGAATTAGATGATCCTTCACTGAATACAAGATTTCTCGCTTGGTTTTGATCTCCTTCTTCTAGTGAACTTCCAAATCTACAGGATCCCTTTGTGGAACAACTAATTTGTCCACTAACTCCCAAAGGTCATACTCCTTTAACACCAAAGTCATTCTTTCTTTCCAATATAGGAAGTTGGATGCTCCGTCCAATATGTCTTTAACTCTAAATGGTTTTTTTTCCATCCCTAATACCTGATAAACTTCCCTAGAAATAACCTGCTACTGAAAAATCCCATTTACTAGCTATACAAATTTGTATGCACCTATCAGAACTAAAGCCCTCATATTCACGTGAATTCCCTTAATGAAACCCATGTATGTACATGTATGTTCTTACTGCAACCCATGTATAATATCCTTCCTTTAAAGAGACCCATGTATGTATGTTCTTGTTCCTTTTGAAACTTCCATACAACTCTGTAAAATTGCAAAACCCTAGTTCTTACTCAGTATGAATTTTCCCCTGAAATTTGTCCTTCTATTTCTACATGTTGGTTATGGATACGGTAAGATCTCATGTCGATATAATATATCTACTATCAACTACTATGGATTTCAGATATGGATTCCTCTCAAATAATTTTCTCTGATACCATGTTGAAATCCTTACTCCAACACATAGGTATCTTTTTATCTAATAATTGAAAATCAGATTAGTAGCTCAGAAAAAAAAAATACACTGTTGGAATATTTAACTCAAATAAATATAGTGGAAGAAAAATTGGAAATCAAATCATGCACACATAAACACCAATATTTTTAGGTAGATACCCTTGGAAAAACCTCGAACAGAAAACCAATGTTGAGATGATTTTATTATGATAAAATCAAGGCTCCTGTAACAGGGATAATGGCCCACTAAGAAAAATACAATTGCAGACCAACCTGCAAAGTATAAACCTACGTATATGCTCATGTCTCCACTGATGCCTGCGTACACAACCTCAAGGACTGTACAAAACACTTTGTATGGCTCGATCCTTTCACGTGGATTCGCTCTACAAAAACCCACTTTTGTTTCTATCTGTTCTCTCTTCTCCTTGACCTAATATCTAGATGGAAGTCCTTATCCACCTATCCAATATCCCCTTGAATCACATTGCTTCATGATCCAACTCTCTAATAAAATTTCCTTCTGATCATTGATCAATGTATCAAGTGTCTTCTCCTTTACCCTAGCCTTCCTTTTATAATATTGAGTTATAACTTAACCCTGATCTCCAAAGAGATTGATGGTTGATATTACTTCTCACCTCACTTGAGATCAATGGATAATATTATTGGATTACTGAGAGTGGGGGTGAATCAGTAATAGAGAAATTTAATCATTTTTCACCATAAAATGAAAGTTTTATATCAATGTAGAATTATCATCCAATAGTTGCGGAGTAAATAAACAATGAAAAAATGAGAAATCATAAACATACACAGTACACCAATATTTTACGTGCAAACCCAAAGCGGGATAAAACCATAGAATGATTTTTCTTATATGTCTTTAAGAATTACATTCATTGGAAGCACCAGCTTCCTTTGTTTTCCAACTGCAATTGGAAGGAGACTCCAACCCCCTAGTTTCTCAGGCTACAACCTGAGGGAAGCTCCAACTCCCCAATTCTCTAGCTACAACCAAAAGGAGACTACAACCCCCTATGTTCTCCGGCTACAACCGGAAGGTGGCTACAACCACCTTTCATTTTCCCATCCAACCACCCTAAAATATAAGTGCCAAATGTAGAAACTGAATATGTCACTGAAAAACCTGTCACTGTATATTCATCAACAAATATGATATGATCACATATACCTCAAATGTAGAAACTGAATATGTCACTGAGAAACCTGTAACTGTATACTCATCAACCAATCTGATCTGATCACATATACCTCAAACATTATACCATAAGTTTGTACCTCAAACCATGTGCTAGAACCTCACTGTTATACAACCTCTATCTGTACCAATAACTTCAATGACATACCTCAACCAAAATCCCTCAAACATGAGCCAATACTAAACTTCAGTAGATTTGCCTCAGAGCAACTCCACAGCAAGACATAAACTCCTAAGAGGGAATCCAACATATTTACAAGGCAAACCCTCAACTTAATTCAACACTACACATATGAAAAACATAATTTTTTTTTCTTCTTGTAGCGTTATGTTGTTGCGGTTTTGTTGTTGCGAATCCACTAGCACAATTTTTATGTCGCACTTTTTCTACTGCGGTTTTTTTTCCGCACTTTTTCTGCTGTGATTTTTCAGCCGCACTTTTCCTGCCGCATGTTTTCTTTTTCACTTTTCCTACTACACTTTTCCTGCCACACTTTTTCTACTGCAGTTTTACTACCACACTTTTTCTACTGCAATTTTTCTGCCACATTTTTTTCTGCCACAGTTTTCTTGCTGCACTTTTTCTGCCGCACTTTTTTTGCTGCAATTTTTCTGCCGCACTTTTCCTGTCGCACTTTTTCTACCACACTTTTCTCTGTCAATAATACCTGCCCAAATAACCTTTCACAAAAATAGATATTCAATTATATTCAAGTGTAATTTGAATGATAGACCCTTCCCTCTTATTTATACTTTTATGTACCTTCCTCAAGGGGTTATATTCTAACCATCTTAACCCACTTTCCTTATTTTAGGGCTAACCCACTTCTAACAACTTGTCAACTTAGTAATTTATCCATTAACTTTATTATTTAAATAATGTATTTTGTATCCACTTTGACTTATATTACACTCATCACTTCACTTTACCTCAAGGGGTTACCTTCTAACCATCTTAAACAACTTTCCTTTTCTTAGGGCTAACCCACTTCTAACCACTTGTCCACTTAGTAATTTCTCAATTAAATTTATTATTTAAATAATTTATTTTTTATTAAATTTGACTTATAGTACACTCATCACTTCACTTTATTATTTACCCTCTAAAATATCTTAAACCACTTTGACTACTTTGACCTTTTGGAGATTCTAGATGACTCATGAGGGTTCTCCAACTTCACATGGCCATAACTCTCTAACCGTGAGGAGTTGTGTGACGTTCCATATACCAAAAGAAATGCATAAAATGTACTATCAATATAGTATATTCTTACCTACAAATATATCAAAACTCATACCATTATCCATCAAACAAACTTGGGTCCATTACCCAAACCTTTCTCCAACTTCACATGGCCAGAACTCTCTAACCGTGAGGAGTTATGTGACATTCCACATACCACCAGAAATGGTATGACATGTACTATACATATGGAATAGTCTTACCTACAAATATATCAAAACTTGTACTGTTATCCATAAAAAAAACTTGGGTCCATTACCCAAACCTTTGTGCTACCAAAATTTACTACCAGACTTTCTTCAAGGTTTGACATCAATGACAACAAACCCAAATAATCAACAATCTCCCACTTTGGCATTGATGGAAACACTATGATGCAATATTGAATTCATATCACTCATGCTCCCCCTGTGACCATCGCTCCCCCTGAAACCAAGCCTCTATGCTCTTTCTCCAAGCATTTTCCTTTGCATCTAATAAATATCTCCCCCTTTGTCATCAATGGAAAAGGTATCTTTTTGTCTAGGGTTTCTCCCCCTAAGTGAACTATCCTTGGGGATACTCCCCCTGACTGAAATCTTCCTGAAACTGATCTTCCAACCTGAACTGTCCTATTTATGGTGCTTCCTTGTGTAAATCTAAGACATATAAGATGAGTGTTCAAAATCATTCATTTTGGAGTAGTAATTACTCTGATTCTCTGGCATAGATACTCAAAGGCTTCCCGTGGAAGCGATTTTGTAAAGATATCTTCCACTTGTTCTTTTGTGCCCACATATTCAACTCTAATGTTCTTCTCTGTAACATGTTCCCATAGAAAGTGATACTTGATTAGAATTTTCTTCGTCTTAGAGTGCATCACCAGGTTCTTTGAGATACTTATGGCACTTGTATTATCACAATAGATTGGAATGGGATCATCATACTCAACTTGTATATATTTCATAGTTTGTTTCATCCATAGAACCTATGTACAACATCCTATTATTGCAATATGCTCTACCTAGGTTGTATATAAGGATACCGATGATTTTTTCTTGCTTATCCATGATACTAAACACTCACTCAAGTAGAACACTTCTCCATTAGTGCTTCATCAGTCATCAATGCAACCTGCCCAATTTTCATTTGTGTGGGAAATAAGTGATATATTCTTTCCTTTTGGAGACCATATTCCAAACTTTTATGTTCCTTTGAGATATATGAAAATCCTCTTTACTGCTAATACGTGTCATTCCTTTGGTGTTGCTTGAAATCATGCCACCTATCCAACTGCCTGCATTACATATGGTCTGGATGTTGTCACATATAGTAATCTACCAATCATTGACCTGTATTTCCTTCTGGTCTGTAGACTTTGAATCATCATCTTTTCTCAGCTTGCAACTAGTTTGCATAGGAGTGGTAACTAGTTTGAAATCTTCCATTCTAAACCTCTTTAGCATTTCTCTTTTGAGAAATAAAAATTCCTTGGTTTCTTTGACATATATGAAGACCCAAAAATAAGGATAATTCTCCAAGTAATGACATTTCAAATTCATTATGCATATCCTTTGAAAATTTTTGTCTTAACCTGTCATTGGTACTTCCAAAAACAATATCATCAACATAGATTTCAATTAATAAAATACTACCTTGAGTTACCTTGATATAGAGGTTGTTGTTTGTGCTTCCTTTCCATAGTTCGTAGAGAGTTTTGTCATTGTTGTTTATGAGAATTACTCTATTTTGAATGTGAACGGTTGTATGCACTACATGTGTCCAAAACATATCTGTCAATTTAGAATCCATTAGCATTGTTTGTGCCATTTCCTGTGTAATTATCATCCATTATGATAATGTGCCTTTCTCTTTGAACCAATCTATGAATCCATGCTCTCTTCCACTGTCATATATCTGTCCAAACATGTAAGTGTTCTTATGAATCCATATCTATCCATATTGTCCAAGACTCTACTTGCGCAATTGTCCATAATGCTCACCCATTTATAACTATATTATCATGAAGTCTTGATTAATATATCAAATTGTACTTCTTCTAACTAACTACTCTGGATCTATCTTCTCAAACTCTAAAATCTGCTCGAAGGATGGTTCTTTGGTCTATCGCATAGACTCCCCCTGTCTAATATTCATATTACCTAGGAGTCTCTAAGCCAGATGGCTCAGAACAATTTCTACTCTGATGTGTATTCATCATCATCTTCATTGGTAGATTCATCATCTCTCTGAGCTATGACTTCTTTCTTTCTATCTGTGGATTCATCTTTCACTACAATGCCTGAAAGTACAATCTCTTCAATTTGTTCCTTATTTACATGTCCTTCTTTTCTTTCAGTTATTTTACAAACCTTTATATATCTGACATATTTATTTTTCTCTGTATAATTTTCTTCATCTCGTTTTATTGCCAATATTGCGATCTATGGTACCTGGTATTTGTTCACATGTTCTTCATGTATTCTTATCCATACTTTCTTATATCTGATATCAGTGCTCTCTTTCATGGAAGTATTGATCATGCTTCTACAGTCACTAACTATGTATCCATAGTTATGATATTTGTAACATTCAATGTTACGTGGGGCCACATAGGCACTTATTTCTTGAACATTTCATTTATAATCCTTGCAATCTGCAACTTTATGTCCAAAATTAGTACAATAAAAAAAATGACCATAAAAGAAATTTGCATACATGGGAGTGAATGATCTTCTTT
Organism: Picea engelmannii; assembly: GCA_009831015.1. Classification (NCBI taxonomy): domain Eukaryota; kingdom Viridiplantae; phylum Streptophyta; class Pinopsida; order Pinales; family Pinaceae; genus Picea; species Picea engelmannii. The sequence continues at coordinate 574,854 of ML790197.1, forward strand.
GTGGTGTATTCCTTCTGATTTTATGCCTTGACTGATCATGATCATGATTGAAGCTTATGTGTGTATTTAACATGGATTTTATTTGATCCATATGGATATCGGTGGCCACCCACCTTTTCTAACTGGCTCAAAATAGTTTTCTGACAATTTTGGCAATTTACTATTTTTAGCAGTTTTAACTTCCGGGGCCATTTTGAGGGCCTAAATGAAGGTTTTTCAGGATATAGATCCTCAATTATAGACAAATGAATGATTGAGCCCCAAAAATGAATCTCCTCGATGACACCTTTCCAACGGGCTATCACACACCTAAAACAGAGATCGTATGCAAAAGTTACGACCCCGAGAAGTTGATGTACTAACTTACCCAAACGGGGCCCACATGACTTTTGGCGCTTCATCTCCTAGGGTTAGGTTTTTGGATGTCTAGGGTTTTGGTCATTCTTGATTATTGTAAAAATGTCTTCAGAGTCTCATTGTAACCTTCTTATTTCGAATGCGCACTGTCATCACATCTCTTCTGAGAGATAAGCCACCACCATTCCAGCAAGCTTGTTTCTACTGCATTTTACAGTTTCAGCTTATTTCGTTATTGAATAGAAAACCAGTTTTACTATATCTTTGTTATTTTGTGTTAATCACCTATTAATAATCTATATTCATTTCATTCTACTCAAAAAATCTGGATCAGTGGTATCAGAGCAGTCTTCTCCTTGTCATCTTAATGCATGTCCCCAACGAGGTTAGAGTACAAAGAGTTGGGTCTCAAGATTGTTTCTCTTGAGGAAAAAATCTCTCGCACGCCCAAGCGACCTCCCATGGAAGGAGAAAAGAAAGATGACGGGATAGGAGATCCTTTCAAACTGTTGATTGAGGAAGCCCTCATGCAATAGACGAACGAGATGATGGATAGTTTCGCGCAAATCCTTCGGCGGCTACCAACTATTATAACCCTAATTTGCACCATACATGCTTACCTGGCATCAGGCCATCTCAAATTCCTTGTTTTCCAAAACACTACTGAACAACTCTTATAAAAACTCCATTTTTAAAATTCCATGCTAGTTAACCCACTACAGACTGCGTGGATCTACAGTGTCCATGCTAGCTGGCCTACTATAGCCCGCATGGACCTTCAGAAGAACGAAAAAATGAAAGTTTTTGATGAAACACACAGCTTTCGGTGAGTTAAATGAATCTTCCAGCCATGCATGGCTGAGGGCTCATCCAAATACCTAGCTTCTTCTAGCCTATAAAAGAAGGGTTAGGGGTCCCATTTGGAAAAGGAGAATAAGAGTAAAGAAACTCTGCCCAATTGCATATTCCCATTGTCCCAACCCTTTAGCCATCCTTGTGCAAAGAAAGATACAAAGAAAAGAAGTTGGAGGACATTTGAAGAGGAGCCCAGGATCAGGATTCATGGAGTAGTGGCCGGTCTCGATGTTGTAAGTTGATTCATTAAAGTTAATAATAAAGAAATGCTTTTCCTATCCCACTATATGAGTTCTTCATAGTTCAGTAAATATATGTTTGAATCTCTAACCCATTAGTTTGTAGGTAAAATGCATGTGTAGTTTGTTTCTTGTTTTGTATGCAGGTTAGCCTTGGGAGGAGATATGCTAACAAGCGATCAAGCATGAAGAAGGATCGACATCAAACATCCAGAACAAGGTTTGTTGGTCTAACCATGTATTTGCTGAAAATAAATGGGGATTAAGTCCAGGACGAAGGTAGAAAGTAGGTTTCTTTTGGTCATATATGCATGCATAATATAACCCTATTTGCTAGTCCATAGGGGGATTTCCCACCACAACAGAATTGGCAACCATACTAGGGATGTCTCTAGGGTTCCTAGGAGTATTTTTGGGTAGTTTTAAACGACTGGTTTTCTTGCCTAATTTTTGAAATTTCAGCAAAGTTTGAGCTAGCAGAGAGTCTAGTTTTCCATACCATCTATCTATGTTATTTGCTTGACTATTTTTTTTCGAGACCCACAAAGGTACACGCAACCTGCATAAGGTCTATACGCGTGTACCCGCACCCTACTCTCTTACAGCCTGTGTGTAAATGCTAGCTGAAGAAGTAGCAATAGCGTATAGATTCCAAAAAAATTTTGAGGCAGTCATCCTCTTCCCTGTCAAAATCATTCATTCTCAGGGGTTTTCTGGAATTCTTTTCAAGTCTTGGTTGTTTGCAGTCTTGTCTCAGATTGTTTTTTTTTACGTTTTTTTCCTTACATTGTTTGCTTTTTTTCTATTAGTGAGAGTGTCTAAGCCTTCAAGAGATCCTAGTTCTCAATATCAGTGGTCTCTTCCTACTTTGGATTGTCTTTTTTTAGTTGTTTCAGAGCTTTAGAGATACACGCAGCCTGTATAAGGCCAGCACGCGTGTACACACCCTCCGGCTCTACACAGCTCGAGTGCACACGCTTGTTGTTGGATTGTCAATAGTGTGCTTGTTCATGATAGTTTTTGTTAAGGGTAAGGCAATCATCCTTTCCCTTGACAAGAGTTATAACTCTCAGGTTTTTGAATCTTTGTCCTAGCAGTCAGTGGCTTCGGGTTGATCTTAGCCTTAGCTTGCTTTTTTTTTCATTTAAAAGTTGTCATTAAAAAAAATTCTTTAGGGTTTTTAGACAAGTGTGAGAGTCATTTTTTAAGTTGTTGGTGTGTGATTTCTTGAAGTGATTCTTTTCGATCTGTGATTAGGCCAGAATTGTTTTTCTTGGTTTTTTACTTATTGGTAATTTTCGTTTTTTCTTTATCAACATTTAAATAAATAAATAAAAATCTCTTTCATTTTCTTCTTTGGTTGAAAAGTGTGATTTTGCATTAGTAGCCAGGGAAAAATATATTTTTTCTTAAGTTCTTGATAGTTTACTTAGATCGTAAGTATCTCGTAGTCGAGTGAAATCCTTCTTTAAGCTTGCTGATTCAAAAGATCTTAGAAAGATAAAAAAATAAAAATTGAAAAGTTGTTGAAAATTTGCGTTCAGTGAAAATTTTTGTTTCCAACTTTCTGTTCATTTTTTACTTTCATATTTCAAACATCATTCGTTTCACTTTCATACCCCTTGACATAAGACAAGCCATAAAATTAACGCTAAATCTAAAATTTATTAGACTTTCATGTTTGTAGGGTTAACCAACTAGTTCAGGATTAGGGCCTTGGATTATGTTGGAGAGGAAACTATTCAAGGCCATTAAAATCAAACATTGGAATCTGAGTTAGGGAGTGTCCAAGTCCAGTATCATGAAATTTATCCAGGACCCCCCTCTAACACAAGGAATAAACATGAGGTCGCGTGTGAAAAGGTAGCGGAGATAACCCCTCCAAAGCTGGACCAATCGTAGTGGAGAACACATATAGAGGGCTTGTTTTGGGATTGCATCGATTTCATTTTCCATGGGGATTCGTGGGTATCGAATCCGTTCAAGGTCCTCAGTTGTCTCCCAGAACACTTTCTTTCGATACCCTAGACAGGTTACGGGCTCGATACCTTGCTCATTGTGGTCTACCCGACTTTTGAATGTACCCGCCTAGTGACTGTTCACGCGCTGGCAACTTAGTTGCCTATCTTTTTTAGGGACATACACAGGTGACTATGGGGGTATACCATGGTACCTAGGATAGACATCGAGCCACTCTTTGCAGAGTATACCCGAAGGGTGCTTCCATTTTTGAGTTGCACTTGCACCGGTAAGTTGCTCTAGTGTTGGTTGTTGTAACTGTTCTTCCAATTAATTTAGTGTTTGTTTGTCTTATATTCTAGGGAATTTTTTAGTGCGTGTTGTTTTTGAACGGTTAGATTACCCTAGTGTGTCTTTGATCTTCTCACACAGTGGAGGATCATGAGCTCCGCCGATCAAGAAGGCTTCTTGGCCTACCGCCGGTTACACTGGAGCCACCCCCGCCACCACTAAGGCGAAAGCTAGACCAACAAGGGTCTTTTGAAGCGACCGGGTCACAAGAAATTGTGCCCGACCAACATCCAGAGGAATCGACCATTTTAGACCTTGGAGTGAAAGATTTTGGTCTGGTTGAAACCTCCACCACTGATCTTTCACCACCCACCATTGTACCGATTCATCCTTACGAGTGCCAAACAGTGTCGCACGTAGAAATGGAAACAAATGTTGTTACTCCTTCTAGGAATTCTTCAATTCCCACTACGGTTTTCACCACAGGAGAGTTTCCACCCCTTAACCCACCATCATCGGTCCAAGCCACCATGGTCTCGATCGCCTCTACATCACACAATGGTCCGATCCCATCTTTGGTGGTGGCCACAACCCCTTTCACACCAAGTGCGACAGGCCCTGTGTTCTCATACGGGATACCTAGTTTAGGTACAAGTTCTATACTTTCCTACTCCACTTCACAAACTTTAGGTCTAGGGGCAGGGAGCTCTAACGCTCCTTTGCAAGTACATATGGGGGGCACTCCTACTCCTTTTAACTCTTTCTCTTATGGGGGAGGTCATATCCCTCCTTCGTCCCCTTCACTCAGTGGCTCACATCAGCAAACCACCGGGCAACCTGCACACCATAGTTTACTTGGTCTGGGGAGTCAAGGACCACCATAATATGTCGGTAGGTGTGACACTATTTTATTTGTTTGGTGAGTTTGGTAACAACGCCTTCTCATCAGCTACTTTCCCAAATGGGGGCAATCCCAGTTTCAGACAACCTATTCTTATGCAGGGTACTATTCCTACACAGGGGGCACACCCAACAACTTCTTCCATAGTAGGGCCTTGGAATTCATGGCAGGGATTAGTTCCCTCGTCAGCAATGCAATTCTGGGGTAATTATTTTCATAATAAATGGAACCCTGCTGATGATGTCTCCTCACATGAAAAATCCATATGATCGCCATGGTCTCTACCAGAATCTGGGCCAGCAGCCGAACTGTTCCTGGAAACCTGGTGCCAGTCAAACTCTAGTCCCTTTTTTCCCAGGTTATCACCAACAACCCAAACGACCCTTCCTGACAACCTTGCATTTTCTAGACTTGACAAGGTTGTTGAATGACCCTATCTGTCATGATCTGCGTTGGCCTCCTATGCCGACGAAGTTGCCTTCGGACATCCCAAAGTTCGAAGCCAAGCCTAATGAAGATATAGGAGATCATGTGACTACCTTCCATCTTTGGTGCTCATCTAACTCGTTGAAAGATGACTTTGTACAGTTGTGATTGTTTCAATGTACTCTCATTGGGAGTGTCGCGAAATGGTACATTGAGCTTGACTGCTCAAGATACTCTTCCTTCAGTGAACTAGCGATGGCTTTCCTAAACCATTTTCAGTTGCCTGTGAGATACGACGTTGGCACTGAATTGTTGGCCAATTTCTCACAAACTAAATCGGACCATATCTCTGATCACATTCGAGAATGGAGATGCAGAAAGAGTTTAATCAAGGTACCAGTCCCACCAGCATTCCTGCTCGAGTGGTTTCTTAAGTCTTTGGTCCCACAGTTGTCCAAAGACGTCACGATGTCGAGAGTATTTTTCGATGAAGACACCATCATGAGAGCTCAAAAACTTGAGCTAATCTATTCTCAGTCCGGTTTATTATATGAGATCTTGCCAGATGCACCACGCTCAATACTTGATAAAACTAGATAGAGAGTTGGACCACATGTCGATGCTATTGTTGGTTCAGCACAAACAAAGACCATTGAGCAACTAACAAATCAGTTGCAACAATTGTCTATACAACACACAACGGCCAACCAAACTACTGCTTTGGCTGCTCCTGCTACCAAAACGTCAAATGTACACATAGTGCAATCGACTAATCCAAAGGCCACCCAACAGCCTGAAGGAAAGAAAAAACAATGAAATAAAGGTAAGGGGGATAAAAAACCTACAGATAATGTTGGTGGGGACAACACTGAGAAATGGAAGGTGAGGTATCCATGCAACTTGTGTACAGAAGACCACCCAACCCATCTATTTCCTTGGCTTGCAGATGCCCAAAATTTTGTGGTGCAGCAATAACTTGTTGTGTTAACCAATCCTTTTCAACATGGGAAAAATCTAACTCAAGCCTCTGCAAGCACGGAAGGGGGCAGCCAAGGACCCTCTCTGTCTTTGAACAACCCCACATCTGCGAATGTATATATGGTGAAGGGTGATGCTTTTATATCGACCAGAGCGCATGACTATAGTAAACCAAGAACTTCTAAGAAGGGCAAAGAAGCCAAACTCCCATCTCTTCCTCTATAGATCAAGAAGACGTTGGGTGAAACAATGACACACATCCAAAAAGGTGCGTTCAAAAAATATTCTCACAACCCAAACGCAAGGGCCACTCAGAACTATTCTGTGGTGGAAGATTTATCACAAACCCCTTGTGCGATGTCCACTTTGAAAGTCCTCCAAAGTTTCCCTTCCCAGAAGAAATCCTTGTTAACCACTTTAGGATCTACCGAGATTTGTAATCCAGGTACAATCATCCTGGATACAACTGACCTAAAACCTCGTCTGCCTTACCACGTAGCATTTCAGATAGTAGTGGCTTATCCCATGAAAACTTTTACTCAGAATATCTTCCGCACAGTGGTTGATGAGGGAGCCTCGACATGAGTTATGTTTTTGGCATGTTGGAAGGTCGTTGGCCCACCCGTTTGTCTCTGTCACCTACTCTCCTCACTGCTTTCAATGGTCGTTCATTCTGACCACATGGCATCATTCCCTCTTTCCCCGTGCAGCTAGGAGGGAAGACCATGTGTGTCGAGGTAGAGGTTGTCGATGCTCTCCTCAACTATAACCTCTTGCTAGGAAGGAGTTGGACTTATGCCATGCAAGTTGTGGTTGCTACAGTTTTTCGAGTCTTGTTGTTTCCACATGAGGGCCGGATAGTGACCATCGATCAATTGTCTTTCTCCAGACCTGACCCTTCATTGGGGGCATCCACGATCCCGATGATCGATAATCCTCAACCAGGTGTAGTCAATGTAGGGGTTGGTTTGAGCCCATATTTGATGGGCACCTTCGATTACCCACTCCCTCAAGGTGATATCAAGTTTATATCCAATCACCATAAGGTTGATATTTTTCAAGTTTCGTCATTCGACACAACTTACTTTGAAAATCCGTGGATACTTCCTTCCCCATTGGCCACGATGGATGGGACAGGGAACCCGGGCATGTCCATGCCCTTGTCCATAGCTGAAGTAGCATACTCTTTAGTCCAGCAAGCTTCAGCCAACACTGATCCAACTCCCACACAAGAATTTGATCCACTACTGGAGCCTATTTGGGCTCAGGGTTCTCTTGCTCACACTGATTCATTAAACTTAGTCTTGCCCACTGATGAAGCTATAATTGAGGCAATGACTAGTCCGGACAAACCCTGGGAAGATCTTCATCACATATCATACTTCCTCCTAGCGTTAAGTAGAATCGAAGCTGGAGAATTCACCTTGACTATGACGAGAGATAGGTCTTGTCCCATTAATCCCTTAGCTACACACCATGTTTATGCTGAGGGTAATATGGAAACTATCGTTGAAACCTTACTGATCAATATCTCCCAAAACCCTAGCATCATGGAGAATGTTTTCGTCGGAGATGACTGCTCCCCCAAAGAGATTCAAATATACACGGATATTTTTAAATAATTCCACGATGTTTTGGCCTAGTTTTATGAGGAAATGCCAGGCATCGATCCAAAAATAGTTGAACATGAAATCAAAATGTATCCAGATACCAAACCTGTCCGGCAGAAGCTTCATCCAGTTAACCCTAAGAAAGAAGCAGCCATTCAAGTTGAGGTTGAGAAACTGTTAAAATTTGGTTTTATCTATCCTATCCATTTGACCGAATGGGTGTCAAACCCCATGCCGGTCAATAAAAAACAAGGCACAATTCGTGTATGTATAGACTTCCATGATTTGAACAAGGCCTGTCCCAAAGATAATTTTCCCACACCATTCATCGACCAGATAATTGATGAATGTGCGGGTTGCGAGGCCTTTCTTTTCACGGACATTTTTTTGGGATATAACCAAATACAAATCAAACCTGAAGACCAACACAAAATGGCATTCATCTGTCCATGGGGTACATTTGAGTACCGTAAGATGCCTTTTGGTCTCAAAAATGATGGAGCCACCTTTCAGTGGGCCATGTATTTTTCTTTCCATGACCTCAAGCATATAGTCGAGGCCTATTTATATGATTTAGCATCTCGATCTTGCAAGAGAATATATCATCCCACACACCTCTGACTTATCTTTGAGCGTTGTCGCTACTTCTAGATTCGCTTGAACCCAAACAAGTGTAGATTTTGTGTAACATCAAGATGATTGTTAGGTTTCATATTGTCAACAATAAGGATCATGGTGGATCCTCCCAAGGTTGAGGCAATAATTCAATTTCCCCCACCACGCACAATCCTTCAACTTCAGAGTCTCCAGGGCAAGGCAAATTTTCTATGACGCTTTATCGCTAATTACGCCAAGATCACCAAGGGATTTATGTGCTTACTTAAAAAAGACGTTCCCTTTTATTGGGACGATTCCACTCAATGCTCTTTCGCCACATTGAAACATGCACTCATAACTGCCCCTCTTCTCCAGCCACGTAACTATAACAAGGATTTCTTATTATATCTGGCTGCAGCAGAGTCAACCGTTGGCATGGTCTTAGTTCAGGAAGATGACTTGTTCTCAAAATATGTTATCTGTTATCTGAGCCAAGGCCTCGTAGTACCGGAACTCAATTATTCTCATATCAAAAATCTTACGTTGGCAGCAGTCCATGCTATTCAACGGTTCCGTCATTATGTTCTGTTACGTAAGACCACTGTCATTGTTATCGTGAATCCATTTCAGTACATGTTGGCACGATGGGTAATAGGTGGAAATATCATTAGATGGATAGTCATCCTCCAGGAGTTTGACTTAGATTTCATTTCAGCGAAATCCAAAAACTCACTAGTCTTCGCAGAACTTATTTCGGAACTTCCGGTTGAGTCAGGTGATCTTGTGCCTGAAGAGTCACCTATCAGAGGAGATATGTTTTTTATCACCTCTTCGGATCCCTGGTACAGAGATATACTTATATATCTTCAAACTTTGAAGTGCCCCACCACTGCTTCTCGTGATGAGCGTCGACGCATATGCCATCAGGCTAAGAATTATCTCATACTCGATGATACATTGTATCAGAGAGGTGTAGACTACATCCTACACCGATGTCTCACTCATGAAAAAGCAGTTATCGTGCTTAACAATTTCCATACCGGATATTGTGGTGGTCATTTGTCTAGGTTGGAAACATCCCAAAAGATTCTACGAGTAGGTTACTTCTGGAAAACACTTATCAAAGATTGTGTCGAATCGGTCAAGAAGTTCCATCCGTGCCAAATATTCTCTCAGAAGATGAGGGAACATCCTGCTCCCATGTTTCCTGTCATCATAGTTGGTCCCTTCACCAAGTGGGGGATTGATTACACTACATGCAACCCTCCTTCAGCAAGGGGGCACCACTATATCATCGTAGTTTTAGACTACTTCGTGAAGTGGGTTGAGGCTATGCCAACGTTTAAAGATGATGGAGAGACTGCAGCTCTCTTTTTATTCAACCAGATAATAGCACGGTTCGACGTCCCAAGGGAGATTGTCACTGACCATGGCAGTCACTTTCAGAACCAGATGATGATCGAGTTAAAGTCAAAGCTTGGGTTACGGCAGGAACATTCATCACCCTACTACCCCCAAGAAAATGGACAGGTGGAAGCTGTGAAAAAAACTCTTAAGACCATACTACAGTGAACGATCAACTCATCCAAGTCAAATTGGCATTTGATGTTATACTCAGCATTATGGGCTTACCGAACATCTGTTAAGACTGCAACTAGTTTCTCACCTTTCCAACTCGTTTACGGGCTGGAGGTAGTCTTGCCTATCAAATTTTAGATCCCATCTCTAAAGTTGGCAGTACATTTATTTCCAAACACTTCTCCACTTGAAGAATAGTTAGTATACCTTGATCATCTCAATGAGCAGCGTCATGGTGTGGCCCTGGACAATGAGGCTCACAAACATAAGGTCAAGTGTCAGTCTGATAGGTATGTTCATCATTGGATTTTCTCTTAAGGAAACCTTGTCCTGATCTATGACCAAGATAAGGACCCCCTGGGGGCAGGAAAATTCAAACGCATGTGGTTCGAACCTTTCATCATAAAAGAGGTTTTAAAAAAGGGCGCTTATCGTCTAGTTGACTTTGAAGGGAATGCTTTGGTGAAGCCTAGAAATGGGCTCTACCTCAAGAAGTATTACTCATAGACAGGTCATTGTGGGTAACTTTTTGTAACATATGTATAGTTTTTGTACTATTACTTTTTAATTTCTTTTAGTGTTATGGATGTGTCGTTGATGTTATATTTCGTCACTGTGGTAGATTTCAAGTGATTCCAAGGTGTTCGTTGGGTATGTAGATGGTGCTAGTCGGCACACTCGGAGGCTTGCCTCCGCATATTGGGTAATCTTTACACCTCAAGGCCAGTTATTATCCTCCGGAGGTATATGCTTAGGTGACACCAAAAATAATGTTGCCGAGTATAGTGCAGTTATTGAGTTGCTTTGTGACTCTTTGTCATTGGGTATCTCTCATCTCTGGGTCTATCTTGACGCTCAATTGGTTGTGTCTTAGTTAAACAGAGTATACCGGGTTCATGATCCAACTTTACACCGATGATTCCTTAGGGTATGTCTCTTAGAATGAAACTTTGATTATATTACATATTTTCATGTTCCTAGGAGATTAAACCAAGTTACAGATACTCTAGCTAATCAAATTTTAGATTGGCATATTTATCACATATGAAAGAACATTCACATAAACATGTAAATACATTTTTTTCACACATGATCCATCAGACACAAAAGACAAAAAAAAAAAACCATATATAATATCATAAAGTAACCAGAGTACATAGATGGACGCAGGCGCCTCAAAAATATGACTAATAATGAGTCAAAGGGCTTATGCCCTCAAAAAATATATACAAGTAGTGCTTGTGGCATGTAAAAATGTCTAGCTGAGGTCAGGGCCTATGGGCCCTGTTATACTGGTCCACAGCGTTAGCTAAATGCCGAAACAACCGGACCCAGGTCCATGGTGCCTCCACTACATGAGGCTGCATAGATGGTGGCAGGTCCTCAATCTCTGCCATTGGGACCATGTGAGTGAGCGCAGTAAAGTTCTGCTCGACTCATCTCAATACCCTCTCAGCCTCCCCGTCTGGAAGATCTCCTGCTACTATTGGGCCCCCTGCGGCGGAAGGTGCAGTCCTTGGCCGAGGACGACGTCTTTTCCTCGCATAGTCAGTCGGTTGCTCTGGTCCCACATCTTCACACAACGAACACATATCTTTCAAATACTCTGGTATAACAAAAAAAAATGATATATATAACGAAAACAACATAAAAATTACATATGTTTAACAAAAAAACTACAAAGGTGGAGACTTACCCATCTCCCCTCGCTCCTCACCAGAAGGTACTGGTATCTCAGGGTCTCTGGAGAAATCAATCTCGACATAGGGATAATCCTCTATAACCGGGATCTATCATGACAACCACACGAAGAAGTCATCATCGAAGGACTCATTGGTCCTTTCGCCACCCTATCACAGAAGTAATATTGCCCATCTACACACAACAGGAAGAGAGGCCTGATGTCGTTGTACCACTACTCGAGGACTAAAACTCTGAACTCTCTCAAAAAAGAACGAACATAGAATGGTCCTGAACCCGAAGTTCCTATGTGTCTGCAAACGACAATCTGTCAAATGCCTTTTCATACACTCGAGAAATATGGTACTCCAATCAAAAATTTGTGCATTTAAGCACTGGATTGCATAGTTCATATGTGCACGGGATGCCTGATGTAGAGCAACAGAACCAGTAATTCACCCAATAAGAAATACTATCGCCTGTAGCAATAAGTCAGTGATCTTGCTTATGGGAACCTGCATGCTCGAGCGGTCTGTATCATCTGCACAGTATAGACCTATCAATTCTGCTATGTTATGCGGACCTAAAGGAAAAGTTTGGAAGTTGACTGATTCCCCTCTCCTGGAGAGGCCAGTCAAAAAGTAAATGTCCTCGATCGTGGGCACCAGTGACTACCCCTCTAACATGAATGCCTCTGCATCCGGATGCCAGTAGTCAACCAAGGCATTTAGTAGCCTAGGTTTTGCCTGCATAAAAGGACATAGGAAAAACTTGAGTAACCCACATTGCATCAAAGTAGCCACAGCATTGGGGTCTTCCCCGACCAACTCACTAACCTCTTCATGCTCTCTTTCTCTCCAGTGGACATACATCCTGCAAAACACCAAGGTTCAGGAGGGTTAACCCTTGCCTTTTAAAGCCTTTTTCATTCAATAAGGGGATCCATGCGTGTTGTAATGGTGACAGTTGTGTGTACATGCATGCAGAGTTTACTCTGCCTGAATGTACATGTGGCCTGTCCTAAGACAGCCCGCGTGGACCTAGCGCCGACCTTTTAAAGGTCGATGCCCCCCTAAAAAATGAAACCCAATGCAAAAATAAAGACTTAAAATGTAAGATAAGAGAGTTTGTACTTACTTGGTCCAGATAGAAGTTTGTTTCATCCATTGTAGCTACTGAAATCACCATTTTTGACAAAGGGGGTCTTTTGGCTCCAGAGTCAATTTCCAAATCAGCAATGGTGATAATGAGCAGCCAACTTCTATTTATAGACTTTTTGGCCTCTTTTTGTCACTTTTTTGGCCTCCCTTATCATTCTATTTATACCAAAAACCATTTAGAGTGATTCAGGAGTGGAATGGGAGGGATACGATCAGGTATTGGGACAATTTTTTTGAGTTTTGAGTAATTTTCGACGATCCATGAAAAAAAATATCCGAGGATCAACTTGAGCATATAGGTTAGGTTTCTACCCTAACTTTTGTATCTCATTGTCTTTTTCCTTTTCCATAGGTTCGATCCCATCAGGTTGTGACATGGAACCATCATAGTTACTTTAGAAGTATCACGACTTGGTGGTAGAGCTTACCAGAACATGGATGCCCTAGGTAGATCCTGGTTGCATTATGGTATCTATGTTGTCTTTAATCATTGTAGGCTCGGGAGTCCTTGTAGTTTTTCCTGATTACGAGTTCGAGTCTCATTTGCACGATTCCTTTTCGCTCTTGACCTCACCCTTAGGACTCCCAAAAGATGTAACAGGTCTTCTTTTAAGCCCTTTTCAAACCCTCTAAACATGAAAAGATTGTTGAGCGACCTTGTGGCCTTTCACGCTTGTTAAACTGAAATTTGAAGTCATTTCTGTCCAACGGTAGTTTACCCCTTTTTCGGTCTGGACGGTCAACTGTACGAACAAAGGTATACTCTATGGAACTTCAGTTCTCTAGAAGAGTACTCTTAGGTATAATTTTATCCATTTTTTGAGGCTGAGGGACTAAAATTACGAAGAAGGAACCCCCGCAGAGTCCATAGTTAATCTCTTTTCAGACTCCCTAAAATTGAAAAGATCGTCGAGTGACCTTATTCTTTCACACTCGTTAAACTGGTCTAGAAGAACATTCCAGACGAAGTCCGTAGTTAATATTTTTTCAGACTCCTTAAAAATGAAAAAATGTTCAAGTGATCTTATTCTTATCACACTCGTTAAAATGGTTTTGAATAGACGTCTTGTCAGTGCTAGTTTACCCCTTTTTTGAACCAACTAGACTATCTTTAAAAAAGGTACCCCAATGGAGTCTCCTTTTATGTTTTTTCAGACTCTCTAAATATGAAAAACCACCGAGCTTACTTTCTCTGGGCTCGTTAAACATACATCGAAGGATGTTACCATTGGGTGTTTTATTAATCGCATTTGCATAACTGCGTTTTTGGCCTAATGTCGTCTCCATGTTGCTCTCAACTGAACCATCTAAAGCATGACTCATACGCAATCCCTATAGCACTTTTCATCTGCGTCTTGACACCTTTGGCCCCTGGAGGGTTTTTCCCGAGTGTCCTTTTCTTGCATATGTCCCTTTTCCCTAAGCATCCCCGTGTTCCGTGTGCTTGGAAATAATATGTTTGCGACACTCGATCCTCCTTTGTAACGTAACATTCCTTTATTCCTTTTTCCAAAATCATTGAAAAGGAAAAAAAAATCAAATATACCCAAAAAAGAGGAAGGGAAAAGTATTTTCTTTATTAGCAGCATAATGAGTCGCCCTTGGATAGAGCACATATGTCCATTTGTTCATCAAACCTTGGGATGTAATAGGACCTTAGGAAGTTGTTCTTGCTACATAGAGTTGTGTCCTCCTTCGTTTGGTTATTCTTCCAAACATATGGAGAGTTTGTGTTTCCTCCTACCTCGTAAACTTATGTTAATTCCATGCTGCATGAGTCTCATCATTTGTCGTGCGATTGTCCAAGGGAAGTTTGTCACCAAGCCTGAGTCAGCCCCTCTGCAGTTTGTCTCTTTCCCTCATACCTGGCCATCCTGAATGTCCAATCAAGTCTTTGTTTGAAATCAATGAAGCCTTCAGTCTGATCATCAAGATTCTCTAGTCCATGACTGACGAGCCATCGAAGAACTTTGGGTAGTGAAATAGTACACTCATAATACACTCCTACCCAAGTTTTTAAGATTTTGAAGTTGTTTCTCGAGCTCTGAATCCCTCATCTCCAACCACCACGCCTTATCAGCTTCTACGAAGATGGATACTTTACAGGTATATCTTTTTTGATTTCGAAATGTAGCTCCATTGTGTACTGTTCGCGGCTACACTTTATATAGTTATATGACATGGATCTACATTGTATTTGATTGGTATCCATGTGTTTATTCTATCCTGAGCATGGGTATGCTCGCCTCAGTGAGACATTTGTTATTTTGCATATGACACCTCTCGGTTCCTGGTTCCTGGGCTCACTTGTTCGGCACATCAATAAAGATTGGTAATGTATTTCAGCCATCAGATTCTCTTCTGACCTCACACATTAGGGGGCATCTGTTATAACCCTAATTTGCACCATACATGCTTACCTGACATTAGGCCATCTCAGATTCCTTCTTTGCCAAAACATTATTGAACAACTCTTCTAAAAACTCCATTTTTAAAAGTCCACGGTAGCTGACCGACTACAGACCACGTGGATCTATAGTGTCCATGCTAGCTGGCCTACTACAGCCCGCGTGGACCTTTAGAAGCACGAAAAAAGGAAAGTTGTTGATGGAACACACAGCTTTGGGTGAGTTAACTAAATCTTTCGGCCATGCATGGTCGAGGATTCATCCAAATACCTAGCTTCTTCTAGCCTATAAAAGAAGGGTTAGGGGTCCCATTTGGAAAAGGAGAATAAGAGTAAAGAAACTCTGCCCAATTGCATATTCCCATTGTCCCAACCCTTTATCCATCCTTGTGCAAAGAGAGATACAAAGAAAAGAAGTTGGAGGACATTTGAAGAGGAGCCCAGGATCAGGATTCACGGAGCAGTGGCTGGTCTCGATGTTGTAAGTTGATTCATTAAAGTTAATAATAAAGAAATGTTTTTCCCATCCCACTATATGAGTTCTTCATAGTTCAGTAAATATATGTTTGAATCTCTAACCCATTAGTCTGTAGGTAAAATGCATGTGTAGTTTGTTTCTTGTTTTTTATGCAGATCAGCCTTGGCAGGAGTGCTTCTAACAAGAGATCAAGCACAAAGAAGGATCGACATCAAACATCCGGAACAAGATATGTTGGTCTAAACATGTATTTGCTGAAAAGAAATGGGGATTAAGTCTGGGACGAAGGTAGAAAGTAGGTTTCTTTTGGTCATATTTTCATGCATAATATAACCCTATTTTCTATTCCGTAGGGGAATTCCCACCACAACACCAACAGGTGATGCATCTTCCTTGAACGGAGGCGCCGCCCCCTTCAAGGTACAAATAAACTTTGATATTCCTATATTTTAAGGTCAGATAGACGCAGATGCTGTAGACAAGTGGTTGAATCTACTAGAAGGGTATTTTTCTGTCCATAACTTTTCGAATAAAGAAAATATTACTTTTGTGCTCCTCAAAGTCGTTCCCCATGTCAAAGATTGGTGGGAAACTTTCTGTGGGCAAAAGGAAACAGAGGAAACCTCATTATTTTTAGTCACGACCACCTGGGAATCCTTCAGGGATTCTACTAAGGAACAATACTACCCTGTCGGAAGTTATGATGACCTGTATACCAAATGGACCACACTACGGCACGAAAGAGACCAAACAGTGCCAGATTTCACAAATATCTTACATACCTTCCGCACCAAATTGGGTATCAAATATTCGGAGCGACATCTAGTGCTTAAGTATCGAGGTGCTCCACATAGATACATCTAGACCGAAATGGAATTTATGTGCATCTCATCCTTGGGCACGACCTACCGATATGCTATCAAAATTGAGTAGAAGCTCAAACAAAAGATGTAGAAAATTGGGCCTGGGAACCCCTCACAACTAAAGCCACAAAAGGGTGGCCCCAACCCACCAAACAAAGGAAAGATCAAATATGGACAGTATCAGTAAAACCAGTCCAATCCACAAGAAAATAAGGACACCGAAAAGACAAATAAAGATACCAGGAAGTGGTGCAACTTCCATAAGAGCCCTTGGCATAACACTGTTGACTATCACTCAAAGAAGTCGCTAGTGGCCGAAGTGAAAGCCTCTGAATTAGATGTAGATTATGACTCTGAGAAAGAATTAGAAAGTGGAAGATGAATCATTGATGTGGAACCTAGTGCCACTATTGCTACCACCAAGCTCCAACCTGGTGAACCAGATGATCCAGAAGAAGGAGAGTGCCTCTTCCATTCACAGATGTGGGTAAAAGGCACCCCGCTGCACTTCATCGTTGATAGCAGTAGCCAAAAAAACCTCATCTCAACAGAGGTCGTCAAGCAGTTGGCCCTACCAACAACATCACACCCACAACTATAAACCATTGGATGGCTCTGCCAAGGAAGCGATCTCCGCGTCATCCAACAATACCGATAGTCATACGACATCAAGCCCTTCAAAGATGAGGTATTGTGTGATGTTGCTTCTCTCAAAGTTTGTGATGTTATTTTGGGCCAACCTTATTTATGGAAACGTCATGTTGTTTATGAGTCTAGGCCTTGTAGTGCTATTATTACTTTGAACAGGAAATTGTACGGGATATCCAAGGCAATCCCACCTAGTGCTATTTCCTTGATCTCTGCTAAGAAATGCAAGAAGGTCATCTCTTAGATGGGGAATTTTTTCTTCTTCATGATTCACTCTCAGAATAAGCAAAAGATCATAGCCACATCCAAGGTCTCTGCGGTCGACCTCTCCACACAGCAGAATCAAGTAGATAAGGTCGTGGAAGAATACTCAGATATCTTCTCCTCACCTATAGGGGTACCTCTACACTGCCAAGTCAAGCACCCCATCGATCTGACCCTCGGTGAACCGCTACCCAATGGGCTAGTCTATCATCACTCTTTGTTAGAGAATGAGGAGATCAAGCGACAGATCCAAGAACTGCTCCACAAGGGGCACATCTGCCCCATCTCATCACCTTGCGAGAGCCCAATCATGCTGGTACAAAAGAAAGATGGAACCTGGCGACTCTATATTAATTACCGGGCTCTAATTAAAATCACAGTCAAAAACTAGTACATGATTCCCTGAATCGATGACCTACTTGATCAACTTAGGGGGGCCAAATACTTCAGTAAGACTAATCTGAAGTATGGCTACCACCAGGTCCTGATAGAATAGACTGATGTATGGAATACCACCTTCAATTCAAAGGAAGGCCTTTTTGAATGGTTGGTCATGCCCTTTGGTTTGAAAATTACTCCATCCACTTTCATGAGGATGATGGACGATATCCTACAACCATTCACCAATACTTTTGTAGTATCATATCTAGATGACATTCTAATTTACAGCAAGACTTGGGCCGAACACTTGCATCATATTCAGTAGGTTTTTCACACCCTGCGACAGCACAAGCTATACGCCAACTTGGAAAAATGCTCCTTCGGCATGGACAAGTTCCATTATCTGGGCTACATCATTGATCATCATGGCGTACATGTGGATCCAGCCAACATCCAAGTCATCCATGATTGGCTAGCCCCAACAACACTCATTGAGCTTCGGAGCTTCTTGGGCCTTGCCAATTTCTACCGCAATTTCATGTTGGGTTTCTCCTATATTGCATGAGCCCTTAGCCAAATAAAAAAAGGTGGCGGTAAGGAGAAATTTGTGTGGGGTCGGTCCCAATAACAAGCATTCGATGATTTGAAGCAGCGCTTGTGCTCAGCCCCAGTACTTTCACTACTAGACCTGCAACATCCTTTTGAGATCAAGACAGAGCTTCAGACTATGTTGTGGGTGCCATTCTCACTCAGCACGGCCACCCCATGGACTATCATAGTGAGACACTGTCAGATATTATCTGTAAGTACCCTAATTATGAAAAATAAATTTTCTCCATTATGCAAGGATGCCACTAGTGGAGACATTACATTATTGGGAAGGAGATAGTCATCCACACTGATCATAAGCCACTGTAGTTCATGCAGACATAGGGAAAATTGCAGAATGACCACCATCAAAAGTGGTCCACATACTTGCAACAATTCCACCTCAACATAAAGTATAAAATATGAAGCACCAATTTCATCACTGATTTCCTCAGCAGAATGCCAGTCGTGGCACTCACCACAGTGCTAGACTCTTGCATCCATGAGAAATATGGATGGCCCCAACTTAATGAGATAGACCCTGACTTCACCACCACCTACCAAATGTTGGGTGCAAACACAGTTGTCGATAATTTCCATCTTCAAGATGGGTTGTTGTGTCGTCTGGGCCATATCTATGTTCCATCAAGTGAGCGAGTGAAGATGATCTAGGAAGCCCACTACAGTCGGGTGCAGGACACTTTATCATTGAAAAGATAGTGGCAATGCTACAGAAACATTTCTACTAGCTGAAAATTCGACAGGAGGTCAGCAAGTATATCAGGTACTGCACTGCCTGTGCTATTGCCAAGCCGACCACTAAGAAACAATGCCTATACACCCCTCTTCCTACTCTAAATAAAATCACAGTCAAGAATCGATACCTGATTCCCCGAATCAATGACCTCCTTGATCAACTCATAGGGGCCAAATACTTCAGCAAGATTGATTTGAAGTCTGGCTACCACTAAGTCTCGATAGAACAAACAAATGTATGGAAGACCACCTTCAAGTCAAAGGAAGGCCTTTTTGAATGGTTGGTCATGCCCTTTGGTTTGAAAAATGCTCCAACCACTTTCATGAGGATGATGGATGATATCCTATGACCATTCACCAATACTTTTGTAGTGTCATATCTGGATGACATTCTAATTTACAGCAAGACTTGGGACGAACAGTTGCATCATATTCAACAGGTTTTGCACACCCTGCAGCAGCATAAGCTATACGCCAACTTGTAAAAATTCTCCTTCAGCATGGAGAGGGTCCATTACCTAGGCTACATCATTGATCAGCATGGAATACATGTGGATCCAGCCAAGATCCAAGTCATCCGTGACTAGCCAGCCCCAACAACACTCACTGAGCTTCAGAGCTTCTTGGGCCTTGCCAATTTCTACTGCAAGTTCATGTTGGGTTTCTCCCATATTGCATGGGCCCTTACCCAAATAAACAAAGGTGGTGGTAAGGTGAAATTTGAGTGGGGCCGGTCCCAACAACAAGCATTCAATCATTTGAAGCAGTGCTTGTGCTCAACCCTAGTACTTTCACTATGAGACCTGCAGCATCCTTTTGAGATCGAGATAGATGCTTCAGACTATGCTATGGGCATCGTTCTCACTCAGCACGGCCACCCCATGGCCTATCATAGTGAGACACCATCAGATATTGTCTGTAAGTACCCTACTTATGACAAAGAAATGTACTCCATTGTGAAAGCATGCCTCCAGTGGAGACATTACATTCTTGGGAAGGAGATAGTCATCCACATTGATCATAATCCACTGCAGTTCATGCAGACGTAGGGAAAATTGTAGAATGACCACCATCAAAAGTGGACCACATACTTGTAGCAATTCCACCTCAACATCAAGGATAAAATAGGAAGCACCAATCGCGTCGATGATTGCCTCAGCAGACCGCCAATCGTGGCACTCACCATGGTGCTAGACTCTTGCATCCATGAGACATATGGATGGCCCCAACTCTATGAGACATACCCTAACTTCACCACTGCCTACCAAATGTTGGGTGCAAACGTAGTTGTCGATAATTTCCATCTTCGGGATGGATTGTTATGTCATCTCGGCCATATCTGTGTTCCGTCAAGTGAGAGAGCGAAGATGATCTGGGAAGCCCACTACAGTCGGGTGGGAAGACACTTTATCATTTCAAAGATAGTGGTGATGCTACTGAAACATTTCTACTAGCTGAAACTTTGACAGGAGGTTAGCAATTATATCAGGTCCTTCACTGCCTGCGCTATTGCCAAACCAACCACTAAGAAACAAGGCCTATACACCCCTCTTCCTACTCCTGACAAGCCATGGGAATCCATATCAATGGACTACATGCCGGGCCTCCTGTCCACCAAGTGGGGAAATGACTGTGTTTTTGTGGTTGTTGATCGCTTTTCTAAGATGGCGATTTATGTTGCCTGCAAGAAGAGCATCACAGCAGAGGCCACTTCCAAGATCTTCTTTGAACGAGTCTGGATACATTTTGGAATCCCACAAACCATTGTCTAAGATTGGGATAGTCAATTTCTCAGCACATTCTGATCGAGCCTCTGGTCACTCCCGGACACAAATCTCACCAAATCCATGTTCTTCCACCCCCAGATAGATGGCCAAACTGAGGTTGTAAATCGAATGATTGTGCATATCCTTCACATGTATAATTCAAAGAAACCTCACACATGGGATGAGAGCCTTCCCTATGTCCATCATAGCTACAACTGAGCCCTGCATAGATCAATCGGCCACAACCCCTTTCAAGTGAGGTTGGGATTCCAATCATTGGGACCCATAGATGTTGCACTTCCCCTTGCGGTCACCTCGACCAAATCATCCCCTACTCCAACTGAAGCTGACAAAGACACCCGATTCATTGAGAGGATCCAACACATCCGCCAACAGGTTCAGGATATCCTACAGAATTCCAATGACAAGTACAAATAGTGCCATGATCAACATCGGGTGCCGCATAAGTTTCAGGTGGGTGACAAAGTTTGGTTTCACTTGCAGAAAGAATGCCTTACAGGACCCCATCGGAAGATTTGCCCACTTAGTTATGGGTTTTACACTATCACCAAGGCCATGGGGGATAATTCTTTTGAGCTCAACATTCCTCTTTTCCTTGGTATGCACCCAGTGTTCAACATGGATCTCCTTCGCCATTATTTCCCACCATTATTAGACACCTCAGAAGTAGCAAATCAACTGACACCAACAAAGGTCAACCCCGACTTCCTACAAAAAGAATCCAATTATCATATTTTGGACAGATGGATCAAGGGCACTCGACAACAAAGGATCCAGCTTTATCGAGTCGTCAAAGCAGGGCATCTCCTACGCTAAGGCAAGTGGCTCACCCGGGGCCAAATTCAGTAGAAATTTCCTCATCAGATGGGGGACCTAGATGCAATGGATACCATTGCTTCCTATGGAGGGAGGATTGATCCATATGGATATTGGTGGCCACCCACCTTTTCCAACTGGCTCAAAACAGTTTTCTGACAATTTTGGCCATTTACTATTTTTAGTAGTTTTAACTTTTAGGGCCATTTTGAGGGCCTAAATGAAGGTTTTTCGGGATAGATCTCCTCAATGCCAACCAAAAATATTATTGAGCCCCAAAAATTAATCTCCTCGATGATACCTTTCCAACGGGCTATCAGACGCCTAAAATGGAGATTGTATGCAAAAGTTACGACCCCGGGAAGTTGATGTACTAACTTACCCAAACGGGGCCCACATGACTTTTGGTGTTTCATTTCCTAGAGTTAGGTTTTTGGATGTCTAGGGTTTTTGGCATTCTTTCTTATTGTAAAAAGGCCTTCAAAGCCTCATTGTAACCTTCTTCTTGCAAATGTGTGTTTTCGTCACATCTCTTCTCTAAGATAAGCCGCCACCATTCCAGCAAGCTTGTTTCCGCTGCATTTAACATTTTCAGCATATTTCTTTATTGAATAGAAAACCAGTTTTACTGTATCTCTGTTATTTTGTGTTAAGCACCTTTTAATAATCTGTATTCATTTTTTTCTGCTCATAAAATATGGATCAGTGGTATCAAAGCGATCTTCTCCTTGTCGTCTTAATGCATGTCCCCAACGAGGTCGGAGTACAAAGAGTTGGGTCTCGAGCTTGTTTCTCTTGAGGAAAGAAGCTCTCGCACACCCAAGCGACCTCCCATAGCAGGAGAAAATAAAGATGATGGGATAGGAGATCCTTTCAAACTGTTGATTGAGGAATCCCTCACACAACAAAGGAACGAGATGATGGATAGTTTCGCGCAAATCCTTTGGCGGCTACCAACAGGTGATTCATCTTATTCGAACGGAGTCGCCACCCCCTTCAAGGTACAAATAAACTTAGATATTCCTATATTTGAAGATCAGAGAGACACATATGTTGTAGACAAGTGGTTGAATCTACTAGAATGGTATTTTTCTGTCCATAACTTTTTGAATAAAGAAAAGATTACTTTTGCGCTCTTGAAAGCCATTCCCCATGTCAAAGATTGGTGGGAAACTTTTTGTGAGTAAAAGGAAATAGAGGAAACCTCATTATTTTCAATCACAACCACCTAGGAATCCTTCAGGGATACTATTAAGGAACAATACTACCCTGTCAGAAGTTATGACGACCTGTATACCAAATGGACCACACTGCGGAAAGAAAGAGACCAAGTAGTGCCAGATTTCACAAATATCTTCCATACCTTGCGCACCAAGTTGGGTATCAAGGATTCGGAGTGACATCTGGTGCTCAAGTATCATGGTACTCTGCATAAATACATCCATACCGAAATGGAATTTCTATACATCTCATCCTTGGGTGCAGCCTACCAATATGTCGTCAAAATCGAGCAGAAGCTCAAACAAAAGACGCAGCAATTTGGGCCTGGGAACCCCTTACAACTAAAGCCTGGAAAGGGTGGCCCCAACCCACCAAACAAAGGACAAAGAAAAGATGGACAGTATCAGGACAACTAGTCCAAGCCACAAGAAAAGAAGGACATCGGAAAGAAAAAGAAAGATACCGGGAAGTGGTGCGACTTCCAGAAGAGCCCTTGGCATAACACTGTTGACTTCCACTCAAAGCAGTCACTGGTGGCTGAAGTGAAAGCCTGTGAATCAGATGCAGATTATGAGTCTGAGCTAGAACCAGAAAGGGGAAGACGGATCATTGATGCGGAACACAGTGCCACCGTTGCTACCAACAAGCTCCAGCCTGTTGATGGGCGAAATTGACCGCTCATCAACTGGAGGGGTGGATCCGGTCCAGGGTTGTCTAAATAACCCAATCCATTTGGATTAATCCACTCTGACGGGTTTAGCGGCTACGTTGGCCGATCTAAGTCCTAGGAAAATGAAAGAAAAACTACGCTAAAGAAACTAATCTAAGTGAAAAACAACTTCTGCAAACTATATACAAATCTAATATATATATATATACAGTTTGCTAACTAATATTATAAAGAAATAATTCTACTTATTAAATGTTCAGTTATCAATGTAATTAAATCTCCATTATATATACAGTATTTACAAAATGCAAATTTTGATCAAAATCTGCAAAATCATCTATGAATTGCCTTACGACAGCGAAGCTATTATTTTTGGATTTTTATAACTTTTATGAAAAAGAAATGAAACAACAGCTATCTAACTAAGCAAAGAAGATATTGATCTGTACTATATATCTAACTAAACTACATAGAATTCTCAAATTAATTGACTATTAAATTGCAAATAACAAACTGACCTGAAGTAGCATTTCCTATTTGTCCTATGCACAGTACTCGATTTAGTTGTTTGATGGGGGAAACTCGCACCAGATTTTGCAAAAAGTTTCTCGTAAACAGGAAGCAGCGATGCTCTTGAATACGAATGAGAGAACAAACAAGAGATATAGCAACAGCAATTTTATAGTTTACAGATCATCACATTAAGATAAATCCCACTGCGAAGATTTGTACATAACTGCTCATTTAAAAAAGAAGATTAACCTTCTATTCATTAAATTAAAACAGGATAATTGTTGTAAGTAAAATGAGATACATCAAATATGGACAATACTTAAATCATGTCGCATCAACCTGTAACAAATCTTGATATCTAAAGTAGTCAATAATTTGAGTACAAATTGAAATGCACAAAAACTTGAACAAAAGTAAGATAAATTGAAGCTAAAGTCGTACAAAAAATCCACTTTTATTCGAGTCTGTATAATCATCAGTCAATAGTGTCTGTTCTCCCAACAGTGATGTTTTGTTTACAAAAATAATAAGTATATAAAGGCCACAAGATAAAACCTTCCTTGTGGAAATTATCAAAACTATTTGCACAAAATATGGGAACAATCTCCCAAATTGCTATTCCTATCTAAGACTAACAACCTAATCCAAAACTGTGTAACAAAAAGTATGTTCAAAAATGCCATTATCGATCCAATTCCCATTGAAATTTGTGTGTACCTGAAGTTGCACAAAAATAAACGATTTTAGATTGTGTTTAATTGTAAAATCAACATAACTTCAAATTTTATGACTAGCTACAGAATCTTACGATTCTATAGCTAGTCATTATTCACAAACATAACCGTATTGAATCAATTCAATCATAACAAAAATATATGTGATTTATCAAACAAATCCTTTATACTAATTCAAAGAAAACAAAATCATTTTATAATCACTTTTGAAAGACCATACCTTGGTTTCAGGGATACGATTCAATCAGTCTATTTTCGAATTAACAATGGCAGTGGCTGCCTCTACATTTTTAAACACGACAGAGCCTGTGGTCTTTTGCCTTTTGTCATTAGCTTGCAGTCTGTCATTTTCCTAGGTTAACACATTTACTCGGTCCTCCAAGGACTTGATTCAGGATTGCAGTAGAGGGACATCTGTATACTATCGCTCGAGCCATGAGTTGCATTCATTGCATTATGGTTGATCAGGCTATGTCATTACAGTTGGAGAATCTCCTAAATTACTAGGAGTTCCACTGTCGAGATTGATCCCAAGGAAATTGGGGTCATCTCTTAGGCATGGTGGGAGGTTCGATATGTAGTCATAGGGCTTGACAGAACAGAGGTCGTGAGAGTATGGGCACTCCTCATTCAGAAATCGCTCGATTTTAGAATCTGAATCTTCACTCAAAACAATTGGTTTCTGATCCGTGTTTTGATTGGGTTTATTGCGAGCACACCTTGATACCCAGCGCACAGCCTTCTTACCCTTGCTATTGACATCAGTACTACCCTTGCCCTTTTTTCTTACAGGCCTCTTAACAGGCTTAGTACTGTCTTTTGAACATGAGTTAGGAAGGGTGTCGGGTAGGTGATCGTTCGGGTAGTTCGAGGGTTCAACAGCGGGTAAGAGTGTAGGAGGGGGCACGATAGGCCCGACAAGGGTTTCAGTGACCATATTTTTGTCCACTTGACCAAATTCAGGACTGGCCAAGCCATTCCTCAACAAGAAAGCTTCCCAATAGTCTCCACTCAACCTTAAATGATGGACTATGACGATTTTTATTAAACAGTGGTGGAAGAGGCTGGAGTCAGCCTTCTCCCTCTTGAATCTTTTATCCATTTTATACAAACTGTGAAGAAGAAAATGTGGCATATTCAAAGGAAAATCTATGAAACTCATAAGCAGTCATAGGTGGTATAGGAAAACTAAACTATATCTACCTTCGCATGTTTTGAATTGCTTAATAATGGCCAACAAATCATGCCACCTAGACTTAAGAGATGTGACTGGCATACCTTTGTCACAAGTGTTGATTTTCCTCGAGGTAAACAAGAGCGACCATGGCACTTCATCCACCTTCGAATTCTTAAACCATTTCTTCCCCTTGGTTGGTAGACCAGTGGCTAAGATGAGGAATTCCTCATTCAATTTGAGTTGGATGTCTCCAACTTTGGCCCTGCATCCATCAAATGTGAGGGAAAATTGCTGAGCGACTGTGAGGTTGAAACCCTCGAATTTTTCAATGAAAACTAACCATCCATTCCTCTCCAGGTCCTCTCGGGTGTTATCAAAAAATAGCAACGTTTGGACGTCGTTGGGTTCTATGCGCACTACGGGAGCCATAGCAGATAGCACACAGTCAACAGGGTAATCGGTAAGGGGGTTTGACAGGGTAGAAACAGGACCAATTGCCCACAGGTTTTCCCAAAACAAGCAGAGGCAACCCAAAGTGAAAGGCAGACGTTAATGCTTATGCGTGTGAGGGTGGTGGAGTAAATTGAAATGATGTAAAACTATCATGTTGGCATGTACAATCGACAGCGCCTTGGTAATAGTTTCATTCAAATCAAAATCCAAAGCTTTGTAAACCAAATGTCAAATGGATTATCACATAATCATTGAAATCCATAACATGCATAACCAACAAGATTTTGACCAAATGAAATATCAAATAACCATTTGAAAACCATGGTGTTCATAACCAAAAATTGGTCTGAATGTTAAATCAACAATAGTATTTGTATGATTTGAAAGAAACCACTATATCGAACATTGCACCAAGGATTTAATCAAAGACACCAAAATCATTGCATCACGAACTTATAAATTGAAACCATGTTAACAAAAATGCAAAGTGAATAAAGGTTTGGTATTTTGATAAATGTATGGTCATTAGTGAGTTGGAGGTAAAAAAATATGACCATATGAACAAAAGGATTCATAATAATTCAAAGATCATTCTAATGCCATCAACACGAATCCCAACTGTAGGTTTTCACGCTTGCAGTCGTGAAAATGAAAATGATAAGTAGATATGTGAAAGCAAAGATACTAGTGTCGTTTTATAAAAAAAAAATGAAATGAGTATTGAGGGTTCAAAATCCTTGTGTAGGCAGCTTGTAGCGAAAAGATAATATTGCAAAATGGCTTCCAACACAGCCTAGTGAACCAGACGAGCCAAAAGAATTAAAGTGCATCTTTCATTCACAGATGTGGGTAAAAGGCACCCTACTGCACTTCATCGTTTATAGCAGTAGCCAGAAGAACCTCATCTCAGCAGAGGTCATCAAGCGGATGGCCCTGCCAACAACGTCGCGCCCACAACCATACACCCTTGGATGGCTCTACCAAGGAAGCGATCTCTGCGTCATCCAATAATTTCGACTGTCGTACGGCATCAAGCCCTTCAAAGGTGAGGTATTGTGTGATGTTTCTCCTCTCGAAGTTTGTGATGTTCTTTTGGGCCAACCTTATTTATGGAAACATCATGTTGTATATGAGTCTAGGCTTCGTAGTTTTATTATTACTTTGAACAAGAAATTGTACAGGATACCCAGGCAGTCCCACCTAGTGATATTTCCTTGATCTCTGCTAAGCAATGCAAGAAGGTCATCTCTCAGACAGGGAAGTTTGTCTTCTTCATGATTCACTCTCAGAATAAGCAAAAGATCATAGCCACATCCAGGGTCTCTGCGGCCGACCTCTCCACACAGCAAAAGAAGATAGATAAGGTCATGGAAGAATACTCGAATATCTTCTCCTCACCTATAGGGGTAACTCTGCACTGCCAGGTAAAGCACCCCATCGATCTGACCCCTGGCACACTGCTACCCAATGGGCCATTCTATCATCACTCTTTGTTAGAGAATGAGTTGATCAAGCAACAGATCCAAGAACTTCTCCATAAGGGGCACATCCGCCCAAGCTCATCACCTTGCGAAAGATCAATCATGTTGGTACATAAGAAAGATGGAACCTGACAACTCTGTATTGATTACCGGGCTCTGAATAAAATCACAGCTAGAAACTGATACCCGATTCCCTGAATCGATGACTTCCTTGATCAACTCATGGGGGCCCATTACTTCAGTAAGATTGATCTAAAGTCTGTCTACCACCAGGTCCCGATAGAACATACAGATGTATGGAAGAATGCCTTGAAGTTAAAGGAAGGCCTTTTTGAATGGTTGGTCATGCCCTTTGGTTTGACAAATTCTCCAGCCACTTTCATGAGGATGATGGATGATATCCTATGACCATTCACCAATACTTTTGTAGTGTCGTATCTAGATGACATTCTAATATATAGCAAGACTTGGGCCAAACACTTGCAGCAGGTTCTGCACACCCTCCGGCAGCATAAGCTATATGCCAACTTGGAAAAATGCTCCTTCGGCATGGACAGGGTCAATTACCTGGGCTACAAATTTGATCAACATGGTGTACATGTGGATCCAGCCAAGATCCAAGTCATCTGTGACTGGCTAGCCCCAACAATACTCACTGAGCTTCGGAGCTTCTTGGGCCTTGCCAATTTCTACTGCAAGTTCATGTTGGGTTTCTCCCATATTGCATGGGCCCTCAGTGAAATAAATAAAGGTGGTGGTAAGGCGAAATTTGTGTGGGGGCAGTCCCAACAAAAAGCGTTCGATGATTTGAAGCAGCGCTTGTACTCAGCCCTAGTGCTTTCACTACTAGACCTCCAACATTCTTTTGAGATCAAGACAGATGCTTCAGACTCTGCTGTGGGTGTCGTTCTCACTCAGCATGGCCACCCTGTGGCCTATCATAGTGAGACACTATTAGATACTTTCCATAAGCACCCTACTTACGACAAAGAAATGTACTCCATTGTAAAATCATGCCGCCAGTGGAGACATTACATTCTTGGGGAGGAGACAGTCATCCACACTGATCATAAGCCACTTCAGTTCATGCAGACGCAAGGAAAATTGCAGAATGACCATCATCAAAAGTGCTCCACATACTTGCATCAATTCCACCTCAACATCAAGTATAAAACAGGAAGAAACAATCGCATCATGGATTGTCTTAGCAGACCGCCAGTCACGGCACTCACCACGGTGCTAGACTCTTGCGGCCATGAGACATCTAGATGGCCCCAACTCTATGAGACAGACCCTGACTTCGCCACCACCTACCAAATGTTGGGTGCAAACACAGTTGTCGATAATTTCCATCTTCAGGATGGGTTGTTGTGTCATTTGGGCCATATCTGTGTTCCATCAAGTGAGTGAGCGAAGATGATCTAGGAATCCCAATACAGTCGGGTGGAAAGACACTTTATCATTGAAAAGACAGTGGCGATGCTACAGAAACATTTCTACTGGATGAAACTTTGACAGGAGGTTAGCAAGTATATCAGGTCCTGCACTACCTTTGTTATTTCCAAACTGACCACTAAGAAACAGGGCCTATACACCCCTCTTCCTACTCCTGACAGGCCATGGGAATCCATCTCAATGGACTACATGTCGGGCCTCCCATCCACCAGGCAGGGAAATGACTGTGTTTTTGTGGTTGTTGATTGCTTTTCTAAGATGGCAATTCTAGTTGCCTGCAAGAAGAGCATCATAGCAGAGGCCACTGCCAAGCTCTTCTTTGAACGAGTCTGGATACATTTTGGAATCCCACAAACCATTGTCTCATATCAGGATAGTTGATTTCTCAGCACAAATTTGGTCGAGCATTTGGTCACTGTTGGACACCAAGCTCACCAAATCCATGGCCTTCCACCCCCAGACAGATGGCCAAACTGAGGTTGTAAATCAAATGATTGTGCATATCCTTCGCATGTATAATTCAAAGCACCCTCGCACATGGGATGAGAACCTTCCCTATGTTTATAATAGCTACAACCGAACCCTGCATAGCTCAATCAGCCATATCCCCTTTTAAGTGGGGTTGGGATTCCAACCATTGGAACCCATAGATGTTGCACTTCCCATTGCGGTCACCTCGACCGACTCATCTCCTCCTCCAACTAAAGATGACAAAGCCACCCGGGTCATTGAGAGGATCTAGCACATCTGCCAATAGGTTCAGTATATCTTACAGAAGTCCAATGACAAGTACAAATAGTTCCATGATCAACATCAGGTGCCACATAAGTTTCAGGTGGGTTACAAAGTTTGGTTGCACTTGCAGAAAGAACGCCTTACAGGACCCCATCGAAAGCTTCACCCACTCTTTTATGGGCCATACACTATCACCAAGGCCATGGGGGATAATTCTTTTGATCTCAACATTCCTCCTTTCCTTGGTCTACACCCAATGTTCAACGTGGATCTCCTTCGCCCTTATTTCCCACCATTATTGGACACCTCAGAAGTAGAAGAACAACTGAAACCAACAGATCTCAACCCCGACTACCTACAAAAGGAATCCAATGATCATATTGTGGAAATACAGATCAAGGGCACTCAACAACAAAGGATCCATCTTTATCGAGTCGTCAAAGCAGGGCAGCGCCTGCACTAAGGCAAGTGGCTCACCCAGGGCCAAATTCAGCAGAAATTTCTTCATCTGATGGGGGACCTCAATGAAATGGATACCATTGCTTCCTAAGGAGGGAGGATTGATCCATATGGATATATGTGGCCACCCATATTTTCCAACTAGCTCAAAACAGTTTTCTGACAATTTTGGCAATTTACTATTTTTAACAGTTTTAACTTTCCAGGCCATTTTGAAGGCCTAAATGAAGGTTTTTCGGGATCGATCTCTTCAAATATAGCCAAAGGAATGATTGATCCCACAAAATGAATCTCCTCGATGATACCTTTCCAACAGGCTATCACACGCCTAAAACTGAGATCGTATGCAAAAGTTAGGACCCCGGGAAGTTGATGTACTAACTTACCCAAACGGGGCCCACATGACTTTTGGCGCTTCATCTACTAGGGTTAGGTTTTTGGATGTCTAGGATTTTTGGCATTATTTCTTAATGTAAAAATTCCTTCAGATCCTCATTGTAACCTTCTTCTTGCAAATGCACGCTGCCATCACATCTCTTCTCAGAGATAAGCCGCCACCATTCCAGCGAGCTTGTTTCCACTGCATTTTACAGTTTCAGCTTATTTCGTTATTGAATAGAAAACCATTTTTACTGTATATCTGTTATTTTATGTTAAGAACCTATTAATAATCTATATTCATTTCGTTCTTATCATAAAATTTGGATCAGTCTTATTGAATATGTATCTTCAATATTTTTCTTAGATTCTGTTTGACCATGATTCTTTCCTTTGAGTACTTCTGCATAACTCTTTCTATTTTCTTCATTCTTATTTTCTAGCAACCTATAGTGCTTCTCTTCATTCTCTATAACTGATTCAGATGTTTCTGTCTCTTCAACGTTCTTGTTCAGCTTGATGATTTTACTTCTCAATGTGACAACTTCTTCTTCAAGCTTCTCAACCTCTTCTTCTTTCTTCATTATCTAAGACTTCATCACTTCTTCTATTCTTTTCGCCTCTTCAAGATGAATTTTTAATGTGATTATTTCTTCTTCAAGTCCTTTCTCTTCTTGACCAAACTCTTCCTCAAGTTGGTTTAGATCGTTATTTATTTCCTTAAGATGATATGCCAATATATTCTCTCTCATTTCTACTTCTTCCTTCTGTGTTGTTATGTTGGCTTCCAAATACTACTTTTGATATTCAAGATTTTCTTCTATATTTCTGGCTTCTTCTAGCTGAGTTCTTAAGTTCTCGATGACCTATTGGGCTTCCTCAAAAATGTGAACACTTTCCTTTTGTTTCATTAGTTCTTTCTTGAGTGACTTATTTTCTTATCTTAGTCCATATAAAACACTAGTCAATTTTGCTTCATAATTGTCTTCCCTTTCAATTAGATTTTTTGTCTCATTTCCTTCATGGCATTCTATTTCAATTTCTCCACGTTTTTCACAATTAAAGAAAAACAACATACCTCTGGCGATTATGTACTCTTCATCTTTTGAATCTGTTTGACATGGTGAACATAATTGTTCTTAATATGTACCTGCATATTCTTTGTCATTTTATGAATCTGTGATGGGTGAAAAATATATGTCATGTAACTTATCCCAAATTTCTTTGGATGATGAACATTTACCAACCTTTTCTCTTACCAGATTAGGCAATCCTTCCCAGATGAAATCCATTTCTATTTTTTTATTCTTCTTCAATTCCTTCTTGGCTGCAGTCTTTTCCCTTTTTGAACTATCATATCTTGTAACAACTGATAGCCAAATATAATTTCCTTATGCTTGTAAAAATAATTTCGTCCTTCTCCTCTACATCTCATACTTTAAACCATTTTGACCATTAAACCCTGGTACTTCATTTTCAGAATAATCCATGATCTCCTTTCAGTGGTTAAACTGTTTCTTGAAGGAACTGGTTCTGAAACCAATTGTTGCATTACTAGGAGGGAGGGTGAATCGGTAATAGAGAAATTTAATCATTTTTCACCATAAAATGAAAGTGTTATATCAATGTAGAATTATCATCCAATAGTTGCAGAGTAAATAAACAATGAACAAATGAGAAATTATACACATACACAGTACGCCAGTGTTTTACATGGAAACCCAAAGCGGGGGAAAACCATGGAATTCTTTTTCTTATATGTCTTTAAGAATTACATTCATTGGAACCACCAACTCCTTTGTTTTCTAGCTACAACTGGGAGGAGGCTCCAACCCCCTAGTTTCTCAGGCTACAACCTGAGGGAAGCTCCAACTCCCAAATTCTCTGGCTACAACCAGAAGGAGGCTACAACCCCCTATGTTCTCTAGCTACAACCAAAAGGTGGCTAAAATCACCTATCCTTGCCCCGTCCAACCGCCCTAAAATATAAGTGCCAAATGTAGAAACTGAATATGTCACAGAGAAACCAATCACGGTATACTCATCAACCAATCTAATCTAGTCACATATACCTCAAATGTAGAAATTGAATATGTCACTCAGAAACATGTCACTGTATACTCATCAACCAATCTGATTTGATCACATATACCTCAAACACTATATCACAAGTATGTACCTCAAACCATGTGTTAGAACCTCACTTTTATACAACCTCTATCTGTACCAATAACTTTAGCAGCATACCTCAACCAAAAGCCATTAAACATGATCCAATACTAAACTTTAGTAGATCTGCTTCAAATCAACTCTACAGCAAGCCATAAACTCCCAAGAGGGAATCCAACATATTTACAAGGAAAAACCTCAACTTGATTCAACACTACACATATGAAAACCATGCCTTTTTTTTTCTTCTTGTAGCATTTTGTTGCCTCGATTTTGTTGCCACGATATTTTTGTCGCGATTTTTCTGCTGCACTTTTTCTGCTACAGTTTTTTTTCCGCACTTTTCCTGCTATGATTTTTCTGTCGCACTTTTTCTTCCGCAATTTTCCTACGACACTTTTTTTTCCGCACTTTTTCTACTGCAATTTTTCTGTCGCACTTTTTATGCTGCACTTTTTTTGCCACACTTTTCCTACCGCACTTTTTCTGCTGCAATTTTTTTGCCGCACTTTTTCTACCGTAGTTTTCCTGCCGTACTTTTTCTGTCACACTTTTCTCTATCAATAATGCCTACCCAAATAACCTTTCACAAAAATAGATATTCAATGATATTCAAGTGTAATTTAAATGAGAGACCCTTGCCTCTTATTTATAATTTTATGTAGCTTCCTTAAGGGGTTACCTTCTAACCATCTTAACCCACTTTCCTTATTTTAGGGCTAACCCACTTCTAACCACTTGTCCACTTAGTAATTTATCCATTAAATTTATTATTTAAATAATTTATTTTGTATCCACTTTGACTTATAGTACATTCATCTCTTCACTTTACCTCAAGGGGTTACCTTATAACCATCTTAAACCACTTTCTTTATTTTAGGGCTAACCCACTTCTAACCACTTGTCCAGTTAGTAATTTCTCCATTAAATTTATTATTTAAATAATTTATTTTGTATTCACTTTGACTTATAATACACTCATCACTTCACTTTATTATTCACCTTCTAAAATCGCTTAAATCACTTTGACTACTTTTACCTTTTGGGGCTTCTAGATGACTCATGAGGGTTCTCCAACTTCACATGGCCATAACTCTCTAACCGTGAGGAGTTATGTGACGTTCTACATACCACCGGAAATGAAATGACATGTACTATCCATATAGAATATTATTACCTAAAATATATATCAAAACGCATACCATTATCCATCAAACAAACTTGGGTTCCATTACCCAAACCTTTCTCCAACTTCACATGGCCATAACTCTCTAACCGTGAGGATTTATGTGACGTTCCACATACCACCGGCAATGGCATGACATGTAATATCCATCTGGAATAGTATTACCTAAAATGTATCAAAACTCATACCATTATCCATCAAATAAACTTGGGTCCATTACCCAAACCTTTGTACTACCAGAACTTGTTACTGGACTTTCTTCAACGGTTGACATCAATGACAACCAACCCAAATAATCAACAAATATTAAATGTTAGTTTATTTTAGAATTTAAGTAAATAAATCAACTAATTAATAAAATAACTTTACTTTAATAATTCATTTAATTAAAGTAAAGTCAAGGATAGAAGGCTTTGGATAATTTCCACACGTCTAGACACATAGACCTGTGTGGAAATGCATGTATGTTGCTACCATGTAGCAACACTTGTCACCATGGACCTACCACCTTGGTAGTACACATCATCTCTACCACATCACCCACCACATGGAAAACACATCATTATGATTTCAACGTACATAAAATCTCCAATTTTTTTCAAATTTCAAAATTTCCCACTTTTTCAAAAATGCATAAATATTTATTTTATTCCCTCACCACCATGGGAGCTCTGAAATTAAGCTTCTTAGGGTTCATTTGAATTATGAAAACAACCAATTACCTCCACACTTGACTATTTGGAGTTTCTGGGTATGAATTCTTCCTAAATTCACTCAGAAAATTGGGTGTTTTCCCAATTTCTCCATGGTTACCCAACAATTCATAAATTCATCCCATTCGAGGCCTAAATTTTCCCATTCATAGGTTATAAATAATGTATTTTAACCCGTGAATAAAAATCTCCCAAAATTGTAGGAAAATTACCAAACTTTTCTTTGGAAATTTTAACAAACAGATTGTAGCTATCCTCTAGATTTTAAATATTAAATTTTCTTCTTCAACGTGCTACATTTGGCCCATTCAGACTCATTGTTGAACCTATGGCTATGATACCACAATGTAACATATTGTGTTAGCAACAAACCCAAAAAAAATCTATGATACCACAATATAAGTTCCCCAACCACCAATATGATCAATGCCACAAAAAAAATTCCTCTGATACCATATATTAATTACCATGCCCTGCATATGCAATGAATATGTAGTTCCAACATCATAAAATTACTACATAAATATAAAAATATACCATAATATATTTGACAGAATTAACCACACATAAATCATTATAAACACATAAAAGACACTTATATTTTAATTAAAATGATTGATTGGATATAGACCTTAGACATTCCTCCCAACCGTAAACTTTTCTATTCATGCACTCTCAACAGCAGGTCATCCCTAAGTTGGGTCTATGACTCCACCAGGGAAAAGGCTATCTAAGTAAAACTAAGGTCTAATGGTCAACTCAATAAAAGGACAGGCCTAGCTTCTAACTCTAGCAACAGTTCCCATCTCACAACCTCTCATTCCCCACAACCCATCCCACCCTAGGAAGTATACCCCTTATTTGATCAATAGTCCTTTAGTTGTCCAACTTCCCTTCCAGGGCTTCACCAACAGGTCAGGTAGGAATTCTCAAAGCTCTATAGAACTTGAAGCACAAGGTTCCTCTTGGATATTTTTGACACCCACTAGGCCAACACACATGAATACTTATTCTGAATAATTATCTCACCCAGAGATATTTCTCCATAGGCCTGACAACTTGCTTCTTCAACCCAAACCCCTAAGGATTTACAAGGTAACCCACTTCACATATCTCCCTATCTAACAAAGGTATGAATGATGGGTGGACTGATTGAGTGAATTATTGGAAAGAATCTGAATTACACCAAATTCCCAACATTTTATATGCATGTGTCCTTTTTGACACTTGGCACTCAATGAAATACTTTATTCCTCACTTACAATTTGTTCCCCTCACTTAGGAACTTAGGATAAATTCATGACATAAGGACTTAGGACTTAGGAATAATATTATTTTATTCATTGTCCTAATCCCCCTTGAATTATCCCATTTTCATAAAACCTTATCCCACTTTCCCTCTCGTGGAGTTCTATCCCCTCATACTCTTTTGTATGACTTGGTTTGCAAAAATGATGTATCTTATTAATATAGTTGAGTGTGATTACATATTAAATTTTTTAGGCTCACTGACATTTCAACTCATAGCCTCCTTGGCCCAAATCACATAGGCATTATGGCCTCAAAACATATATACAAAGGCACTCTGGCCCAAAACATCCTAGCTCTCCAATCTATAAACATTATGTACATTTACAACAAGGTTTTACCCTAGGGGTATTACAAGTGAACTCATGCATTGATTATCCTTACCTTTGCCTAAAATAATGACATATTATCTATTGGTTCTCCTCATATCCTATTGGGTATAATTGGGATTTCTTCATGTCCTTCAACTCTTCCCAATCTGTCACCAATGGCTCATATTCCAAGGCTCTATCTGTTGCATCACTCTCCCACCATGCCAAATCATGGCCTTCAAGCTTCAACCGAGCAAACACGATCTTTTATTTTCTAGTTGTTTCATGCACACTGAAGTATACCTCCTTATAATACATTTGTTGGTTTATTTTGATGGTATCAAATTCCCCAGCATATTCCTTGATATCCACCTTGGTGTCTACATGGAAAGGTAAGTGTGCCTTGTCATAACTGTATTATCCCATTTCTAGCTCTAACTTGCACTCTTTTTTTGGCTTATTTTCTTCTTTCTTGGGTTCTTTGTGACCAACCAATGTTTATGGTGTTTCCCTACATTTCACTTCCAATAGTTGTGACACCATTGATGTCAATCTGGCCAAACCCTGCTCAAGTTGATACAACCTAACCCTGGGATCTTCATCCTCATCTCCTCCTTAATGTTTTGATCCATTCTTGGTTCTCTACTTATCTCTAAATCTGGAAACAACTCTTGTTCACCTCTTTTGTAATCACTACATGTACTTACCATATAGGTCTTACTAGGCATACTCGAACTCAAGCTATGATACCATCTAATATGTAAATGTTCGGTCTATGACTTGTCCATTTCATCAACATGGATGCTTATTGTGAGGCATTAAAATTCAATTTCTATGTAATTTGAAGTTCGAGCTTCATCAGTAACTTACATATACTCTTTAACAAATTCCATAGAAATATATTTTGTAGCAATAGATTTTGTACCAATATATTCTATAGAAATATATTCCATATAAATATCTTCTATAACAATAGATCTGATAGAAATAGCATGTAAAACAATACACTCAGTGGAGAGAGTTCTTACAGCTTATGAAAAACTTGTGGGGAAAGTTTAATTTAGCAATGAGATAAATGAGGATGTTGAACTACAAGGAATCAAGAAGTGGATGGATTTAGTCACTCAAAAATAGAGAACCTTAGAAATATTCCCAGGGATAAATTTAGGCACTCATAAATAGAGAAATATGGCCAAGGACCAATTTAGGCACTTAGTAATAGAGAAAAACACCCAGGAATGAATTTAGGAACTCTTGGTTTAATAGTAACATCCATATAATTGGAACTATTGATTTCCCATCTCCAAAATCACCCAACAATGGAGGATTGAGAGATATTGGGATAAGTGATAGCCATTAAAATCTGTAATATGAAACAAAAACATCCACATTACAAAGATCACTAGGTTCCCAACTCATTAACTACTCAACATTAATAGCCATCTATGGAGAAAGCATTAAATTCCTACAGTCGCTCAATAAACCACAAATGTGGGTTAACACTAAACCCAAATGGGAAAATTGACATTCAATGGCTTCAGCTAGGCTCTTTATTATGCATCAATGGGTAAGTTACACGCTCATTGTTTCATCTCTATGCTCCTCCATGAAAATTGGGAAAATTTTGTCTTCCTTCTCATCCAAAGAACTCCTTATCCATCTCAAATATGGATCATATAGGAGGCAAGCTCAATTGGGGGGATAGTTTAAAGTTCAAGCATCCCCAACCATTTGACTTCCCCCCAAGATCATTTATCCTCCTTTCTTTTTCATTTTGTCCTTTGTACATAGGGGAAAAGGTATATGAGAGTTGTTTTTTACATCATTTTTTTCTTTTACATTAATAATCTACCTTAACCTTACATATTATGAGATTGCCTTACGTTTTTATTAAATGCAGGGGTGTACATCAATAGTGTTGGTATGTGGCACTACATG
This sequence comes from Picea engelmannii, assembly GCA_009831015.1. Lineage (NCBI taxonomy): Eukaryota > Viridiplantae > Streptophyta > Pinopsida > Pinales > Pinaceae > Picea > Picea engelmannii. The sequence goes on from ML790197.1 coordinate 613,374, forward strand.
CCAACAAGTCAGTCTCCTTCATCATTCATAGCCTCTAATATTGTCAATGTCGATCATCGTAGAGCCTTTACCATAGCCATTTGTTCTTATTTGGATCGGACTCAAATCATTTTTACTTACCAATCCCATTGAAACTTTTCTTGGGAATTTTTCAAAGAATATTTCATGGGCTTGTCATCTTGTTGACTCGAAACATTACACAATTCATCTAACTATTGTATTAGTAAAATATATTCCTTAGGAGAATATAATATAATCCATGTCATAAGGGTACTTCAAGAAAGTATGACTAAGTGAATGTTCACAAATGTTGAAAATAAATTTATTATCCATGGTTGTAGTAAAAGGTTGTGCTAGAAAATATGGAGGTGAGTATGTTGTCCCTTCAAGAAAGCCATCAATTTCCTTGCACATTTACAATACGAAGCAAAACATTATAGAAATGGGATCTCTCTATATAATGAAAACTTGAACTGCAAATACCTAGATACAAAGTAGAACACTACACCAACAACTTGATAGGATTCTGACATGTAACGCCCCATATTTTGACCTTAGATAGTTAGAACCTTTATTTTACTCTTCTTGGTAATTCATTTCTTAGTAACTATTTGGAATTAGTTATAATGATATACACATTTTGAGATGTGTATATCTAGACCTATTTATGTGCTACATAATGCTACTTTTATTGTTATATGTTCATAATAATAATAGTTATGAGAATTGTTCAAACATGCAAATTTAAATGTGGAATTTTGGTACATGAATACCAGTTCAAGTTATGTTGTGAATGCATAACATATGCAAGTCATGATAAAAATAAACATACATTTCTTAATTGAATGTCAAAAAATATATGGATCCTTATACAAAATTATGATGTATATCCATGGATATGAGTAATTGGTGAACAAAACTACATGATGATGATATAGGTGTTGCCAAATGACTATAGTGTTGAGGTAACTTTGATGTCCTAGACATCAATAAGATAGTGTATGCTATAAGTTTCACTTATTGTTTAATTTATGATTCAAAATATTACTATGATCAGTGGTAAGTGTGGTTTTGATAGGATGCAGAGCTTGCCCAAAGTGGTTGTTTGATGACGTGACTCTAAGAACAATAGTAGAACAATATGGTTTGATGTAGGGTGTTGATCGTAGTTCTATGAGGAGGGGTGGAGGTATTTCCCACTGTTTATCCTTTGAAACCTAGAGTCATGGGAGGGATGTGTGAATTCATGCTCCCCTAGATGTGTGATGGTGACTGCTAGTTTCCTGTTGGGGAAACTTGGTTGAGATGTATGACACATCCACTTATGGGTTCTATCTGGAGTTAGGTCAATAGAGTTGACGCTCCACCTTAGTCCAACAGAGGAAAGGATAGGATGGAACATGGAAGTAGGTTAGGAAGGAAGGATGCTTTGATGCTAGTTAAGAATATTGATTAGGGATTAGATGTACCATTGGTGTTTACTCACTTGGTTCCTACCATGTGAAATACCCTCTTTTGATTCCATGTTGATATTTTAAGTGTGATAATCAGTTCTTGATGAATTATTGTAATTTTGTTTGTTAATATTATTAAACGTTGCATTTAATTGATCTATTGTCATGCATGCCTTGGTGTGAACATACAGGAACTATGCACTAGAGGTACTGGTTGTTTACCTTTAGTACATGTGTAAGCTATATGTCCACTAGTTATGTACACATACCCTACACATGTACACTATTACAATCAATTAATGTATTAATTATTAAACTAGATTATTAAGTATTTAATTGAATGGTTTAATGACTATGCAAATTATATTGCATACAAAAATATCGAGTATCATTAAATACCTTCTTTGACTTTGATTGATGGTTGGTATGATGAATTAAATGAGTATGGTGACTTTTCATGTACATTTTGGGGAAATTGTCAAATTGCATTTATAAGCTAGCGTAAGAAGAAAGACTTTGAATTTTATTTATTGTTATTTTATGCAATTCATTTATATTTTAGTTTTATTTTAATTTTTCCAAAACAATTGTAATGATCCCAAGCCATTATGCAAGGATCATCACTTGTTTTGGTGTCTTTTAAAAACTTTTTCTGAGTGAGGTATTTCGCCAAACAGATTGTTGATCTATTTGTTTAGATGTGTTTATATGTGTGTATGCAACAAATAATAGAAAGAGATAACCATGGAAAATACCTCAACCATATGCAATAAGATAGACAAGCCAAAACATCTCAAATCTTCTTTATTCATAAAATAGAGAAACCTGCTACAATGAAGATGCCGATCTGGAATGCTCAAAAAATGGCCAAGAAGATAGACAATAGATAAGAACTGCTACAAAATGCTCCTGCTAATACAAAATATGCCTCCAAAGGATGAATAAGAAATGAAGATCAATACAAGCAGATCTGAATGCCAAACTCTCCAGCTGAAGAATGCCACGTTCCAATAGAAGGCTGAAACCCTCAATAACTCGGCCCTGCTGCCAAAAGTGTCCAATCACCCTAAGAAATATTCCAACTGATAGATCGGGTGATGGTAAGAACAACCCAGGTGCCCGAATCTCCAAGATCCCTCTCAATCTTTGTAGATCTGAAATCCCCCACTGAATGGTGCGCCCCACTGGATGACTAAAGCCCTAGATAATTTGGCCTTGCTGAAAGAGGCCTCCAAATGCTCTGAAACTCTCCAGAAATATATATTGGGACACTGCAAATCACTAGGTGAAGTCTCAGGGTCAGATTTGAAGTGTAACCCCTCTAAACGGAATAGATCTGGATCTCAAAAACGCCCTCCTTCTCTTCAATTCGCCCCACTGCTCAAGAAATAATCTGAGCCATAAAACTATCTCAGAAAGCACTAGATCTGATGTCCAAGGCCTTGTAATGAAAACCCAAGTGATAGAATCCTCAACGGCCCTACCAATCTCCTACAACAAATCTCTCTCCAAAGATGGTGTGCCCCCCTTGCTGGAAACCCCCAATGGTGCACCCTCCTCCTCTTCTCATGCATGTGGCTATGTAGAACCTCCTGCACTAATGTAGATCTGACTAGAATGGTGTGGGAGAGTATTACATCTCCGAGACCAAGCTTGGGACAAGCTAGGTGGGATATTTCACCATTGAATCGTCCTCTAGGGTCTGTTAAGTCAAAACCCTCAAAACCCCCAAGAGATGGGCTCACTAGCTAAAGCCAGATATCAAACCGATAAACATACATGAATGAATGAGAAGAGGCCCTTGCCTTTCCTTTATACTTTTGGCTCACCTTGTCCCTCCAAAGTG